>CM052801.1:9388446-9465626 GCA_028533885.1 Nasua narica | reverse complement strand
CATTCCCACCAACGGTGTAGGAGGGTTCCCCTTTCTCCGCATCCTCGCCAACATCTGTCGTTCCCTGACTTGCTAATTTTAGCCATTCTGACTGGTGTGAGGTGGTATCTCACTGTGGTTTTGATGTGTATTTCTCTGATGCCGAGTGATGTTGAGCATTTTTTCATGCGTCTGTTGGCCATTTGGGTGTCCTCTTTACTGAAATGTCTTCATATCTTCTGCCCATTTCTTGATTGGATTATTTGTTCTTTGCCAAACTCACTTTTTGATGCTTCTGTCACACTAACAGAAAAATCAGAAAACTACCCCCCCACCCCGCCACACACAGCATTTGGCCAACCTCACCTTTGAACTTGTATGCAAAATCCTAAGTAAAATCAGCATTTTAAATCTGGCAGTGTATTAAGCCAGTATTATATAGTGATTAACTAGGTTTCTCCTTGCAAGAAATGAAAGGATGGTTTAGAATTTGATCATTTAGAGGTTATTTATGACAGCAACAGATTAAAGGAGTCAAGCTCAGTAATCATCTCATGCATGCTAAAAAAAATACTTGATAATTAAATTTAAGACTGATTTCTCCTGTGCTTAATAGAGAAATGTAAGATACATTTTTATTAAATTCAGGAAGAATACAAAATACCCATTTTCACTACCGTACTGCCAAAGCAGGAAGACAGGAAAAACATACAAGAGGCATAAATATTGGAAAGAAGAGAGAAAAGTGTATTTGCTTGAAGATAATACTGATTATCTGCTTTGAAGATCTAAAAGATTTCTCTGAAAAATGATTAAAACTATGAATAATGTTCCTATAATTAAGGAAATAGAAAATAAAAATACAAACATGAATACCTTCTTATACTAGCAATGGCCTATTTGAAAGTGGAATTAAAAAAAAATTGCATTCATGGTATCAACGACCATAGCACGTATGTTAAAAGAATAAGTAAAACCAGGACTAAACCTAATACAATTTGTAAGATTTAATTGAAGAAATTAAAAATGAACTATTTACTGAAGGATATTAAATGTCTGAAAAATGTAGTTATGTCATATTTCCTAATGACAAAACCCAGTGTTGTAGAAATGTAAGCTTTTGTCAAATTCATGTATAAGGTCAGTGCTTGTGAACTCGAAATCCCAACAAGAAATTATAAGGAGGGGGCACCTGGGTGGCTCAGTTGGTTGAGCAACTGCCTTCAGCTCAGGTCATGATCCTTGAGTTCCAGGATCGAGTCCCACATCGGGCTCCCAGCTCCACGGGGAGTCTGCTTCTTCCTCTAACCTTCTCTCCTCTCATGCTCTCTCTCACTTTCTCTGTCTCTCAAATAAATAAATAAAATCTTTAAAAAAAAAAAAAAGAAAAAAAGAAATTATAAGGAGAAGTTGACAATCCAATCCTAAAATTCATATAACAGTGAAAATGTAATAAAAGGAAGCAAGAGAGTATTTATTTATTTATTTATTTATTTATAGATTTTTATTTGACAGAGAGAGACAGCGAGAGAGGGAATACAAGCAGGGGGAGTGGGAGAGGGAGAAGCAGGCTTCCTGCCAAACAGGGAGCCCAATGCAGGGCTTGATCCCAGGACCCTGGGATCATGACCTGAGCTGAAGGCAGAGGCTTAACCCACTGAGCCACCCAGCAACCCCATCATTGTAGTTTTTATACCTTTATTTAGATTATTTGTTTCCTAACAACTAAATTTCAATTGGATTCAAGAGCTAAATGTAAAATCAAAATAACGAAATTATTAGAAAAGATTTAGGAGAATATAAATGACTAAAATAAACTCCAAATTTTATTATTATTTAAATGGAAAAAGAAATCACAATATAATACATATGTATTATATCAAAGTAGACAAAAATAGCTAGATAAAGAGCTAGAAGGATCCTTATTAATACTCTAAGAAGCTAAGAAGTGGTTACTTTTAGAAACCACCTAAGTGTTCAGCAGGAAAAAAAAAAAAAATGATCTCCAGGACATCCTATTAGTTGAATTAAAAAGGTAGGTCACCAGGACGCCTTGGGTGGCTCAGTCAGTTAGGCGTCTGCCTTCGGCTCAGGTCATGATCCCCGGGTCCTGGGATCCAGTTCTTGCTCAGTGGAGAGCCTGCTTCTCCCTCTGCCTCTCTCTCTCTCTCTCTGACAAATAAATAAAATCTTTATTTTTAAAAAAAGGCAGGTCAGCAAGTAATATGTATATGTATGTATGTGGATGTATTTATATTTATAGTGTGAAACCATAGGAGAAGTAATATAAGGTAGAAGAAGGACTAGAATGAAATTTAATAGTTTGTAAGGAGTGGTAGCGTCTTAGGGAAGGGCTGGTGAAGGGATATGGGCAGTGATTTGGGTCCTTTGCTGTTTAGCCCTTCCGCGCTGTCCAGCAGGACTTTCTGTCTGAGGAAATTGTTCCGTGTCTGTGCTGTCCCATTCAGGAGCCCCTAATGACATGTGGCTGTCGAGCCCTTGAAATGTAGCTAGTGTGACAGAGAAAACGAATCTTTCCTTTTACTAATGTTTAAAATTTAAATAGCCAAGTATGACTAGTGGCTAATGTGTTGGAGAGTGAAGCTTGATATACCCTTCTATTGTTTGAAAGGAAAAAACCCTTAATTTTTTTAACAATAAAAATGTCTACCTCTGTTATGGTTTAGGTCATGCTGGGATGACACACTGCCCTTAAAAAAAAAAAAACCCTGTGACTTAACAAACGCTTACTTGTCTCTCCTATCTTACGTGCCCATCGTGAGCTGGCTGGCGGGCTCCGCTCCATGTCTTGTCATCCTAGGACCCGGGCTGATGAAGCCTACACCTGCAGCTTCACTGGTCACCATGATAAGAGGAAGGAGATGAGACGGGGTCTCACAGGGGCCATTTAAGCCTTCCTCCTGGAAGGAATTAACACACATCCCTTTATGAATTTCATTGGTCAAAGCGAGTCTCACGGCCACCCCAAGTCCAAGAGGGTGGGGGAATACAAACAGACCCTGTGCCCAGAGAGAGGTGAATTTGCATGCCACCCTAATATCTCCCATATTTGCATCATTTCCTTTTTAATTAAGAAAGGAAGGAGAAGCCAAGTGAGAAAACTGGAGCTCAGACCTCTATGGTAACATTCATGAAAGCTTAATTAGTGTTTGAAAGTTACTCACTTACCCAATTCCTCCTTTAAGTAAAACACAGCCATTTTTGGGGCGCCTGGATGGCCCAGTCGGTTAAGCATCTGACTCTTGATTTCGGCTCAGGTCATGATCTTGGCATCGTGAGACAGAGCCTCGTGGGGCTCCGTCCTGAGCTTGGAGCCTGCTTAAGATTCTCTCTCTCCTTCTCCCCTGCCCCTCCCCACTTGCACGCTCTCTCTCCAAAAAGACAAAAAACAAACAAATGAAAAAACCCCCACAGTCATCTTCATTTGTGGAATTGGAGAACTTAGCATATGCTGAAAACATAGATTGTTGCTTCTCGAGCTATTTTGGTCGACTACTTGGGGAAATATTTCAATAGGATTTAGCAGTTCTTATCTTATAAAGCATTCAGGCTGATACTGAATACACATCTGTTTTTTCCCCCAAATAATTTATTTTGAGAAAATATACCAATTACTGATAATACTCTGATTAATGATATTTCTGCCACAATGTGCATGTGTCTTCTGGTAATATGATAGTGTACGATTTTGATGGCATCTGGAAAATTGGTAGAAGTGAGAATTTACTGCTCATTTCCACTCTTCAGTGACTGCAAATGAAAGCAATGCCATATAAGAAAGTATAAAATACTTACTGGAAAAAATGTGATGGTAAGTGAGCCAGGAATTCGGGCCACACTAACTCCAAAGAATGAGTCTCTGGATCCCTGTAAGAACTGATTTTGCTTACTATGCCCAGGTTTGAGTCTTATAAGAAGCTCACGTGTGGGGGGAAAAATCCCCATTTTACCTACAGAACCTTACTTTGTCTTGTTGGAGGCTAGACATTGATGGGAGAATACGTTACTGACTATTCTATTCAGAACTTCTAGAAAAGGGACATTGCGCTTTATCGGTGACTGCTTCCTGCATCTGTCTAGTCTCAGCACATTGCCTAGCCTGGGTCAATCCTAAATTCACCTGGTGATATTATTTAAGGATCCTTTGTGCTGTTGAGCAGTGCTTGAAATTCAGCATGTTTCAAACCAGACCTACGACAGAGCGCTTAACCCTTTGAATGGGAAGGAGTTAACTGAAGGTGTTGAAGCCCGTGGAACAGAAGGCCCAAGAACACAGCTGTACTCAAACAATGTTGGGTGTATGGAGCTTGTTGCCCATAAGAAGGACCATCCCGTGGGAGAACCATGGACATCTCAGTAAGAGGGATCTGGGAAAGGCTTCCTTAGAGAGCTTCCGCTTGTGCTAAATCCTCTAAGGAGGATTTAAGAAATCAGCCTCTTCTGGCTTGCTGGTTACCAAGGAGCCGTGACAGTTTGGTGACTGGTTATTTGAAAATGATGTTTATTTAGGGGGCAGGAGGATTAAAGCAAGGCTTGAGTGGGCACTGGTAAAGAAACAGCCGTCACTCATGTTGATCGTAAGAGAGGAAAGTTTACTCATTTCTGTGGTTGTGAATTGGCCTTGTCCAAGCATAGATCATTTTGTTTTGTTTTGTTTTGTTTTGTTTTTTGGTTGGCTTTGCTTATCATCAGTTGAGAATATCAGCCTCCAATAGGGCTGCTTTTCTCGGGCACATGGCTGCCTCCATGTTTAGGACCTGCCCCTCGTCTCCTGTATTTAATTACTTCAGTAGATTGAATTTCCGTGGAATTTCAGAGAAAGAATGCATTGTTGAGGTATTTGGAGAAAAGAGGACATTTACCAGATCTCAGTAAGGTGTTGTAGGGTGTAATAGGGCTTCCTATACAAGCATAGACAAGGAACCTGAACCAGACAACCATTCAACTGTATAAATGAGCTGACTGTTTCTAGATGAGCACCAAGCTGGGGCCTAATCATCACCTGTATGCCCCTGGAAGAGAAATGTGTTGATTGCAGAAATGGCCCCAGTTCCTTCCTATTCCCCACATCCTTACTCTTTGCCTTGGCCTTATCATAGTATATATCCTCCCCTTTTGACTTTGGACTTGGCATATGATTTGCTTTGGCCAATGGAATTTTTAGCAGACGTAATACAAGCAGAAAAGACTTCTTTGAGGAAACGAACTGAAACCATGATCTGAAAAATGAGAAGGGATCAGCTAGACAAAGGAAGGGGGCAGGTATGGGAAGCATGAGCTTTCCAGGAAGAAGGAAGAGTACTTTAAGAGATCCAGAATATGAGTGAAATAAGTCAAGCAGAGAAAGTCAATTATCATATGGTTTCGCTTACTTGTGGAGCATAAGGAATAACATGGAGGACATTAGGAGAAGGAAAGGAGAAGTGAATGGGGGGAAATCTGAGGGGGGGACGAAGCACAAGAGACTGTGGACTCTGAGAAACAAACTGAGGGTTTTAGAGGGGAGAGGGTGGGGGGTTGGGTGAGCCTGGTGGTGGGTATTGAGGAGGGTACCTATTGCATGGAGCACTGGGTGTGGTGCATAATCAATGAGTCTTGGAACACTGAAAAAAAAAAAAGAGAGATCCAGAATAAGAGAGCACAGAACTCGATGGAGAGGGAGTGCATTGAGACTGACGGGAAAGGCAGGGCCTAGAAAACACTCATCTTCCACAAGCTGGGCGACAGATTAAGAGATTTCTCCTAACAGTAATGGAAAGTATGGAAAAAGTTTAACCTGGGAGTGACATGATCTAATTTACTTTTGTGAAAGATTGCTTTGGTTGCAGAGTTGTTATTCTAATTAGAGATAGAATTTGGGACAAATGAGTCCTAGCATTTTCCCATCTTTGTCAGGGTGCCATGCAATACAAATCGGCTCCCTCATTTGTTCTATTAAAATCAATGACTTTGTTTAGGCAAAGTGGCTTCTGGACATTATCCCAGAGAGGGGTTAGAAGGGTTCTTCATAATATTCTAAATTTACTAAATGAAAATTAGAGTGCGACCGAGAGGATTGATTTTGGGGTGAGCCAACAGTCCTTGGTGGCACTGGGCCAAGCAAAGGAGGGCCATTAGGCTGGGCTGAGAAGGTTGTGGCTGTGCGTAATAAGGGGCTGCCATTTTCTTCCAGTGGTGACTCATTGTGGAAATGAGGTTGATAAGAATAAATGGAATTTTTCTGTATGAGAACTAAAAAGCGCAACCCTTTCCAGCATAGCCTCTCTCTAATTATTCAGATTTGGATAGCATCTGGAGGTACACTTTGAGGCTATGTCATATGTCAGAACATTAGGTGCTCTCTCATATGTCAGAACATTAGGTGCTCTCATTTAGAAACTCAAAAGGGCTGATATCACGTAGCCTTTCATAGGAACACAAAATTAAGACAACAGTGAGATCAGATGACATGAAGTCTCAGTCTTCTGAGAACAGGAAATAAAATTACAGGAAGAAATTCAGCTTGCTTTTTAAAGTTGTCTTATTTGTTTTCAAAAACAAAAGGTTTTGAGAAACATTCCCAAAACGGGCTTGCGGATTGCTGATTTTACTGGTTACTTAAATATTAGGGCCTGGTTTATCTTTATAACCTGATATAGCCATGTTTTTATTTCCAGAATGCATGACTTACGAAGGGAGCTTTGGTGGCACCAAAGTAGTCTGCAGGCTGAAATGTTACGTAATTGTTAGGAAAGCTCATTTTTAGGAAGTGGAATTGTGCAAGCGTAAATTGTATTAAATGCTGACAGAGGTTTTAAGAGTTTCTCAAGTTTCACCCTGTTGACATTTTGGGCTAGATAATTCTTTGTTCTGGGCGTCATTGGATGTTCAGTACCATCTCTGGCCTCCACCCACTAAATGTCAGTAGCAACCCCCCCCCCCCCCACATCCCCCTACGCCAGGAGTGACAAATACAGACGTCTCCAGGTATATGGCAGATGATCCCTGTGGTGCCAAATCACCCCAAGTTGAAAACTGCTTGGTTAGATAATATCTGTTTTTGAAAAAAAGGCTTCTTGATATGTTGTCCTCTGGTTTCCATCACGGCTGAAGGAGTGTGAGTGAGCACAGGGGTCAAATATCAGAGGTGCTTGTTGGAGTTTTGGAAAATTTGTTGCTGGCCTCTGATGAGGGAGAAAGAATTTAAAAAATGTGTGTGTGTGTGTGTGTGAGAGAGAGAGAGAGAGAGAGACCCCCTCAAGATCTACTTTTTTTTTTTAAAGATTTTATTTATTTATTAGAGAGAGACAGGGATAGCGATAGAGAGCATGAGCGGGGAGGGGAGGGAGGCGCAGACACCCCGCTGAGCGGAGAGCCCAAAGCAGGACTCGATCCGAGGACCCTGGGATCATGACCTGAGCTGAAGGCAGATGCTTAGCTGACTGAGCTGCCCAGGCGCCCCAAGATCTACTTTTCAAAGAGTTTGCCAAGGTCTCATGATTCAATGTATTTTGTGCATGTACAGAGCATGAAAAAATAAATATTCATTGAATGAAATATTCATTACAGTCAAGTTTGCTTTTTCTATTTACCTTTAGATATTAGAACAGAATTGAGAAATGCTGTGGATTACCAGGACTGAGGTCATGTGATTGTGTTTAAGAGCACGCAAGAAGGGCCAAATAAAACTAGTGACTACGAATAAGTGATAAAGGAAATTGAGAAGATGGTTTTAGAAATGACTTTCATTTAAAGAATTACTGGAATATGAAATGTGGAATGAGACTCCCTAGAGAAATAGCTGAAGTTACCAAGCATCAAGTAATTTGAAATAGGGAAGGGATGACTCATAGCATGTCTTTGGAGAGTTTGTTTAGCCCTGAAAGGCTGATGGGAAGATCAGCCCAGAGAAATTAGTGAGATAAATGTATGTGTCACCAAATTATCAAAAAGAGCTAAAGATGAAAATGGAAACTCCAAGTAATCCATTCTTTCAAAAAGAGTGAAACACCCAGGTGCCAATAACTCCGTAAGGTCCTAACATGGAGTCATCCTCCTCTAGCTGGAGGAGGCCCAGACCCCCCACCTGTGGCTAACGCTGGGTGTGGGAGGAATGATCGCAGAAGCACTCATGGGATTCTGGGAAGTATAACAGAAGGAGGTCTGATGTCCTGCAGGCGAGGGCCATCAGGGAGGGCTTGTTGGCAGAGAGGGCATCGATCTAAGTCCTTTCTTTTCCTCTCCCCAAGAGCTCTGTGATCCATTCATTTAATTCCAATCCCCCTTCCATGTCTTCTATCATCTCTTACCTGGATTTCTATCTTCTGACTGGTCCATCCATGTTCTGCATGCAGCCATATGACGGTTCTAAGAAACAAATTCGATCATGTCACTCCCATCCCCATCTCCGCCCTCGCCCCTTTAGTGACTTGGCATCCCCTCCAGAGTAAGCCAACCTCCCCCTGGGCAATTACAGTTGTTCAATTCTGGTCTGTGCTCCTTTCTCAAGACCTGTCTCTCCGCACTACCCCTCTGCTCCCTCCACGCTGAAACATTTCAACCGAAATGTTGATATGATGCTGCACATCCTATGTCATAAAGAAAGTGCAAATTACAGTGGCAATGAGGTACCACTACACACTTGTTAAAATGGCCAAAATTGGAATGCTGACAGCGCCAACTGCTGGTGAGGATGGGAGCAGCAGGAGCTCCCCTTCATTGTGGGTGGAATGCAAAGTGGTATAGTCACTTTGGAAGACTTGGCTTTCTACAAAACTAAACGTACTCTTACAGTCCGATTCAGTAGTTGCACTCCTTGGTCTTTTCCCCAAAGAGTTGAAAACTTCTACCTACACAAAACCCTTGCGCATGGATGTTTATAATAGCTTTCCTTGTAATTGCCAAAACTTGGAAGCAATCAAGATGTCCCCCAGTAAGTGAATAGATAAATAAACTGGGGTCCATCAGGGCAATGGAATACAGGTACACCTTGGAGATACTGCAGGTTTGGTTCTAGACTACTGCAGTAAAGTAATTTTCACCATAAATGGAGTCAAGTGAATTTTTTGGTTTCCCAGTGCATAGAAAAGTTGTGTTTACATTATAATATATATAATATAGTCTACTAAATGTGAAATGGCATTATATCTAAAAAAAAAGCCAAGGTACACACCTTAATTTAAAAAATGGTTTGTTGTGGGGCGCCTGGCTCAGTCGGTTAAGCGTCTGCCTTTGGCTCAGGTCATGATCTTGGGGTCTGGGGATCGAGCCCCACATTGGGCTCCTTGCTCAGTGGAGAGTCTGCTTCTCCCTCTCCCTCTGCCCCTCTCCCCCGCTGTGCTCTCTTAAATAAAGAAAATCTTTAACAAATGCTTTGTTGCTAAAAACTGCTAACCGTCACCTGAGCTTTCAGCCAGTCATAATCTTTTTGCTGGTAGAGGGTCTTGCCTCGACGTTGAGGGCTGCTGACTGATCAGGGCCATGGTTCCTGAAGGTTGGGGTCGCTGTGGCAAATTCTTGAAATAAGACAACAGTGAAGTTTGCAGCACTGATTGACTGTTTCTTTCATGAAAGATTTCTCTATAGCATGTGACACTGTTTGATAGCATCTTACCCACAGTAGAACTTCTTTCAAAATCGGAGTCGGTCCTCTCAAACGCTGTTGCTGCTTGGTCAACTAAGTTTATGTCATATTCTAGACCCTCTGTTGGCATTTCAATGGCCTGTGCCCCCTCTTTACCAGCAGGAGATTTTGTCTCAAGAAACTGGTTTCTTGGCTCCTTCTGCAGAAGCAACTCCCCATTGGTTAAAGCGGATCATGAGAGAACAGCGATTTAGTCCCATCTTCAGGCTTCAGGCTGAGTCTAGTTTTCTTGCTGCTTCTATCCCGTCTGCAGTGAGAACACACATACATGTACTGATTAAGTTTACCATCTTATATGAGTGCAATTCATGGGGCCCCTGAGCAATTGCAGTAGTAACCTCAAAGATCACCGATTGCGGATCCTGATGACAAGTTGAAAAATCCTGAGAAGGTTTCAAATAGTGCAAGGATTACCAAAACGGGACACAGAGGCAGGAAGTGAGCAAATGCTGTTGGAGAAATGGCGCCGACAGGCTTGACGCAGGGTTGCCAGAAACCTTCGATTTGTAAAAAATGCAGTATCTGCAAAGCGCTATGAAGTGAAGCACAAGAGAATGAGGGATGCCTGGACTTTCAGTTTCCCCATTTTTACAGATGAGAATACTAAGGCTCGCAAGTCAGGGGGGACGACCTCGTCCTAGGTCTACAACTAGAATTAGGTTACACAATATTGATCGTCCCATTGCTCTTAGATGTTGAGTGCTAAAATTATCTGCTGAACTTAAGGGCTCACCAGCTTATCCTCCAGTCTATGGCATGAGTCAGTTACAAAGATTTAAAGAAGGAATTGTACTTGAACTAAGTCTTAAAAACCAGGGGATATTATGCTAAGCAAAATCAGTCAGTCAGAGAAAGACAAATATCATATGATTTCACTCATACATGGAATTTAAGAAACAAAACAGATGAACATAGGGGAAAGAAGGAAAAATAAGATAAAAGCAGAGAGAGGTAAACTGTAAGAGACTTTTTTAAAAAAAACATTTATTTATTTGAGAGACAAAGAATGAGCAGGGGGAGTGGCAGAGGGAGAGGGAGAAGTAGACTCCCTGCTGAGCAGGGACCCCCCCCCCCACAATGTGGGGCTTGATCCCAGGGCCCTAAAATCATGACCTGAGCCAAAGGCAGATGCTTAACTGACTGAGCCACCCAGGCGCCCCACCATAAGAGAGTCTTAACGATAGAGAACAAGACAGAGAACAAACCAAAGGTTGCTGGAGGGATGGGTTAAATGGAAGACAGGCCTTAAGGACGACACTTTATGTAATGAGCACTGGGTGTTATATGTAAGTGATAAATCACTAAATTCTACTCCTGAAAACAGTACTAGATTAGATGTTAACTACCTTGAATGTAAATTAAAAACAAACAAACAAAAAAACAGGGGCTAGCTAAGATTTGAATTAGCAGAGTAAACAAGGAAGGACCATGCAAGGGAAGAGAAGTAACATTTGGAAAATTAGGGACATTAATACCTGACCAGTGGCTTACGTATTAACTTCAAAAATGTGATTCACTGGCTTTTTGTTTTAAAGAATAATGGCCCCAGATTTTCATTGCCTACCCTAGCAGATCTGATCAATTACCAGCTTGCCAAGAAACTTCTAAAGTCCCCTTCCTCCCGGAGACGTGAATTCCAGACATGTTGTACTGTATGAGACATTGTACTCATATAGTACATTGTACTGTATTGTACATAGTACATGGTACCATGTACTGTATGGTACATTATTGTACCATACTGAGACATGGGGTACTGTAAATGAGTAAAGACAGAGGTAATAAAATGTAAGACTGAGTCCTGTTTTGAACTTTTCCAGGGAAAACAATGGAAGCCTTTGCATAGAATCTACTCAATAAATATGGTCTGAAAGTTGAGATGAAATTAGCATGTTGGGACACCTGGGTGGCTCAGTTGGTTGGGCGGCTGCCTTCGGCTCAGGTCATGATCCCAGTGTCCTGGGATCGAGTCCCGCATCGGGCTCCTCCCTCGGCAGGGAGCCTGCTCCTCTCTCCGCCTCTGCCTGCCTCTCTGCCTGCTTGTGTTCTCTCTCTGTTAAATAAATAAATAAAATCTTTAAAAAAAAAATTAAAAAAAATTAAAAAAAAAAGAAATTAGCATGTTAATGTCATCCATGAGGCGATCAGTCTGATCAATTACAGCACCTTGTGAAGAATCACCAATCAAAATACTGAAATAAGCTTTCCATGAGATGGGAGTATCGTGACATCTGTTTTCAAAATTACTCTGTGTAGTTGTTGAACCTCATAGTCGATAAAAATTGTTTTCTTTCCCCTGGGATAAGAGTGTGTGCTTTTAAATAGCATCACCTGAGAAATGAAGAGTAGCAAATCCATGCTAATTGCACCGTTGTGTCGTGCCTGCTGTAAAGAGAGGGTCCTTGCCAATGATTTGTAATGGTAAGGATGGTTCTGGGTACAGGCAATGCTAAGGCTCACATCAGATTGAGTTAGGGAATTAATGTAAGAGCACGTGCTGCAGGATGTCCAGAAATGGGCTGAGATTCAGGGATTCAATAGCGCCATTAGGGACTGGAGTTCTTTCAATTTTTCCCCTCTGGGGCTCTGCAATTTGCAAAAATGAGAGAGAAAGAGCATTTCCTCTTCAGCCTGTGGGGTCGGCCTCATCCTAAGGCCTGTTCCTGTGGTTGCTGGATGCTCTCCTAGGGGCTGGATGACCATGGATGGCCAATCTGTCTCCCACCCACCCTCCTTTGCTTCTGTCAAGTGAGGGAAGGCCCCTCCTAGAACTGAGGAAGCTTCTTTCGCAGATGCCCTCAGCAAGGCTCGCCTAGCTAGCATCTCTCTTGGGTCCAAACTGGCTCAGGCCAGCCGAGATCTGAACTAATGACTGGCAAGAGGGATGGAATTTCCATGGTTGGCTCTGGAGGGGGAGGGAGGGAGGGGAATGGATTCTGGAGAATTCCCCACAATATCCCCCATACCATATTTTTTGGCTCAATGTTAAACGTTCATAGGACAGTAAGGAAGCCCTCTCTTGAAAAATGGCAATAATCCCAGGAAATAGGATTTAATTTAGCAGCCAAATCGATCTCCTTGGATGCGTGGCAAACCATCAACGTAAAGATTTTTGTGGCAATGTAGGCCACGCTCAGAGAAGTAGCCCCTTCAGCAAACTTGCCTAGGTCTGTTCCCTGATCTCATTATGCCTTTCTTTTGCTCTGACATTTGCAAAAAGGAGGGAGTAGTTTCTTCTTAAAACTAGGCCCATGGTTCATGAACTTTCTCTCTATTCCAGTGTCCAGCAACACCACATCGTTTTCCTTTACCGCCATGGTCCACTCATTCAGGTATACAACTCGAGTTTAGGATAACTCTGGAGAAGTGTGGGTTCAAAATAATAACTGCTTGGTTGGTTTGTTGTACATTTAGGCTAATTCACGTGTGTAGTCCTGATTGGGCCACAGCTATACACCTTAGGGCCATGCCTCTCACCCTTTCATGTGCCTACAAATGACCATCATCTCATTGGAGCCCAAATTCTGGTACAATGAATCCTCAGAAAGGATTACGTGAATGTCAGTCAGAGCAAGGGGAGCTCCGGGAGGGCATGGTGAGATGATGGCACATGAGGATGCTATTCCTAGAGAAGGTGGAAGACTGAATAGGGGGGATTGGATCGGCTCTCTGTGGTCCACAAGACTTAGCGCAGCATACCCTTCTGCCCACACAAGCCTCTGTCGGCTGTAATAGACGACCTCAGGTATCCAGGTGGCTTTGCCTTTTTCCGTTCTTGCCTTTCCGGGTTCTAGATCTCATACTGAGTAATATACTGATTCACAGGACTGCCGCTAGACAGCTTCCCAGATCCTTCGCAGAGTTTCCCAGTTGGCCGCCTGACCTCGATTCATGGCCCTTGTCAACTTGCTTATGTAGGTATCAGCCAAGCACTGGTGGTCCCGTGAAGAATGGTGTCCATCTGCTCCTCTGTCTTCTGGTGTGACATTCTTCATCACATACCTGACCTCCTCTGGAGACCTCACAAGACCAGGTTTGGATGACCAAACCAGAGCGCACATCCCTCTCCAAGATCTTCAGTGTATCTTTTCCACTCTCCATATGAGATGCATCCACACTGGCATGATGCTTGTGAGATCTAGAGGGAATCTCTGGAGGGGCCTCCAGAGCCATTCGAGTGGATTCTTGCTTCCCCATTAGACCAGTGTTAGGAAGAGGGATCAGGAGAGAACGATTCTATTTCATCTAGTTCAGCGCCTCTTCCAAAATAAGCATTTCCTTTTAAGCATCACTGGAAGCCATTCATCCACTTTCTGCTTGAACTCCTCTGAGGCAACCCATTCCTTTTTTTTTTTTTCCTTTTTCTGTATTTTAGAAGTTCTGTAGTCTTAGCTGGGAACTGGCATCACTGTATCTCTTCCTCGCTTTGGCTCTAGTACTAATTTTTTTCATTCCTCTTCTGCTTGGAAATCCTTCAAAAAGTTAAAGGCAGGTATCAATTTCCCTAAGGTTTCTCTCTTCCTCGTGAAACATGACAGGTTCCTTTAACGATTCCAAATTTAACGTGATTTCTATACTTTGTTATCTTCGTAACTCTTACTTGTGTCTCCTTTTCCATTATCCATCTCAATATTGCCCAGGACTTTACCCAGTAAAATTTAAACATTAGGACCACCTCTTTTGATGTGAGTACTAGATATTAACCCAGAATAAGAATCATTTGCATGCTTGCTTCCTTGTTTAAGCAGCCAGTTCACAGCACAGATTTTAATGGCATTTGGACCAACTAGAACATCTAAAACATTCTGGTTTTTTCTTTTCTTTTTTTTTCCTTTCCTTTCCTTTCCTTTCTTTTTTTTTCCTTTCCTTTCTTTTTTTTCCTTTCCTTTCCTTTCCTTTCCTTTCCTTTCCTTTCCTTTCCTTTCCTTTCCTTTCCTCTTTCTCTTTCCTTCCCTTCCCTCCCCTCCCCACTTGTATTTTGAGAAGAATTTAAGGCAAAAAGAGAAATAAAATATAAGAAAAAAAATCTGTGAACCAAAGTTGGTATTTTGTGTGCCGTCTTTACGGTGTTTTTACATGTCCAATAAGTAGAACATTGCAGATGGAGTAGAAATCCCCTTTGTCCTCCTTTCTGGTCCCATCTCCCATCCTCTCCAGAGTTGACAGCCGGCACAGAGAGGTATATGCACCTGCCCAGTCCGTGTTTCCACGTTTGACCACACAGACATCCGCGAACAACATATAATAGTACTCTGTATGTTTAAAATGACATGGAGGCTATTGTACTACGTGTATCACATCGCAGATTGCTCTGTTTACTCAGTGGTATGTTTTAGAGCTCTGTGTTGAAACATATAATTCATATATTCATTCTAGGCAACATATTCAATCTATGCACATAGCATACTATATTTATAAATTCCTCTATTGACCAATAATTAGGGTGTTTCCCAGTTGTTTTGTAGTTAAAAGGATGCTACAATGCACATTATTCTGGAACTCTTCTGATGTTTCTGTGGCAGACTTTTCTCTAGGGTTGATCCCTCAAAGTGGAACTGTGGAGTTTCAGGCCATGCATGTTTTTAATGATAATAAATGCCGTCAGATTGGTCTCCAGAATGGTTATATCCATTTTCACTTCTACCAGCAGTGCTAAAAGTTACTTTCACCCTGCATCGTTTCCAACCCTTTGTATTTATGGGTTTGAAATAGCGTCTCCTCTTAATTTCTGAGCATGAGGGTTTCTAAATTCTATTTATTAGGCATTTATGTTTCTTGTCCTATAAGTTGCCTGTTTCTATAGGAACTCTTTTCCATATGCTGCTGTATCAGATTGCTACAAGGGCAGTGGCTTAGAGCAACGCAAACTTACTATCTTCTAGTTCTGAAAGTCAGAAGTCTAAAATGGGTGTCACTGGGTTAAAATCAAGATGATGACATGGTTGCACTGCTTCTAGGAGCTTTGGAGAAGAATTGGTTTCCTTGCTGTCCTGTGTCTTGTAGGATGTCTAGCAGCACCCCAACCTCTGTCCACTAGAGCCAGTGGCACCCCCCCTTAGACATTGCATATGTCCCCTGGGGGACAAAATCACCCCTGGTTGAGAAGCTCTCATCTAGAGCTTTATGCTCTGAATCAATCTCCTTTTCCTCCTATGATACTAACCAAAGTTTCTGCCAAAGGGAGAGCTGGGTACAAAGATGGGAAAGAAAGATTCCCTATTATCTGGCAGTTAAAGTCATACGGATAAATTAGACAAGTACACATAAGACTTTAAATCTGAGCAATATGAGATAAACTGCCATAAGAAGGCGTAACAAAAATGAAAACAAATATGTATATTCTAGATCATTTTGTGTTTGAGAACATGAGTGGAGATATCTCTAGTTATGATATGCTTAGAAAGAAGACTTCTATGTTTATTAGGTTATTTACAGTTGAACATTGTTTCAACATGTCATACATACAAATGAAGACCTCTTTTATATATATATATATTTAAAGATTTTATTTATTTATTTGAGAGACAGAGAAAGCAAGAGAGAACATGAGAGGAGAGAAGGTTAGAGTAAGAAGCAGACTCCCAGTGGAGCTGGGAGCCCGATGTGGGACTCGATCCCGGAACTCAAGGATCATGACCTGAGCCGAAGGCAGTTGCTCAACCAACTGAGCCACCCAGGCGCCCCCGTCTTTTATATTTTAATCTGCTTTCATTTTAGATTAAAAAGAAACCATAATCACTTATGATGGATAGTAGGTGAAAATCGGTTCTTTCAGATTTTACCATGAACCTGAAAATTAACTGAGAAAATAATTATGGTGTGAACAATTTCCATATAATTATAGGATACCTCGATAATCTCTACAATTTTTCCTTTTTAAAAAGCCCAAGGCCTCATTGGGTTTATATTATTAAATTGCCCTGAAGATCCAAGACACTTGCAGTTAGAATTCTAAGTTTCTATCCATTTTTTTCCGTCCACACTTGAGTACGTCTGAAGAACCTAGATCATGTCTCCCAAATAAATCTTTCTTTTTTGGTCCAACTGATTTAACTTTTTAAAAAAAATTTTTTTAAAGATTTTATTTATTTGATAGAGAGAGGGAGATCACAAGTAGGCAGAGAGGCAGGCAGAGGGAGAGGGGGAAGCAGGTTCCCCGCCAAGCAAAGAGCCCCATGTGGGGCTCGATCCCAGGACCCTGAGATCATGACCTGGGCCGAAGGCAGAGGCTTTAACCCACTGAGCCACCCAGGCGCCCCCCGCCCCTTTTTTAAATTTTATCAGTTTATTTGAGAGAGAGAGAGAGCACAAGCAGGGAAGAGGGGGCCGAGGGAGAAGCAGGCTCCCCGCCAAGCAGAGAGCCCCATGTGGGGCTCGATCCCAGGACCCTGAGATCATGACCTGAGCTGAAGGCAGACTCCCAACCAACTGAGCCAACCAGGTGCCCCAACATTTTATGATTGTAAGCTGTGTCCAGATAAACCAAGGCCAATGTAATTACACACACCATTCATGAACCCTTTTGCCATTCCTATTGATGATGAAGATCCAACTTAACTCTAAGAAGTAGGAGAGGCAGGGCCTCAGAGGGGCAAGAGGAGACGTGGTGAGCAATGCCACGTCTTGAACAGGCCTGGAAGGAACTGAGAACTGGAGGAAGAGGGCTGGGAATAGTCACAGGCCTTGCCAGCAGCTCCAGCTCTTCTCGGTTTCCACTCCTGGGAAATGAGGGAAGAAACACCATGCAAAGACATGGATTCCATACTGTTTGGCTACATACACAGACCTGCCAGAGGACAGGAGGCAGGACTGCAAATCCACCCAGATGTACCTTTTCTGAGAATCAGAGAGATCGTATGTTGGGAGAGGGTGGAGTTGGGGAGAGCAGGCCTCTCTGGGGAGAGCTTTTTGGTTTTCCAATTCACAAAGAGTAAAGGAGCCTTTCTGAAATGTTAGCTCCAACGTTAGAATTTAAGCATATTCCACTGGCAGGAAGTATAACTCTTACAAGGGCCATTTATAGCAGCCTACTCAGAACAATAATGTTTAATTCATTTAAAATATTAATAATGTCTGGTTTTGCTAAGGCCTTCTGCCCAAGTTTCCTCGCCTGTTGAAACTACCCAATTTTAGGGTTCACAAGGACAATTAAAATACAGTGTGTTGAATGCTGCAAGAAGGTTACATGTAGAGAGCAGGAAGAACAGAATCCATGATGCATCGGAGAAGATTGAAATATACTTATATTTTTATTCTGGGTTATCTTAATTTTATCATATAACTTGCTTATAATTTATATTACATTTTTTTTTTAAAGATTTTATTTATTTATTTGAGAGACAGAGAAAGTGAGAAAGAGCATGAGAGGAGAGAAGGTTAGAGGAAGAAGCAGACTCCCTGCAGAGCTGGGAACCCGATGTGGGACTCGATCCCGGAACTCAAGGATCATGACCTGAGCCGAAGGCAGTTGCCCAACCAACTGAGCCACCCAGGCGCCCTTATATTACATTTTTAAAAAGATTTTATTTATTTGAGAGACAGAGAGAGAGGGAGCATGAGCCTGGAGAGGGGCAGAAGGGGAGGGCAAAGGAGGGGGAAGGAATCTCATGCAGATGCCTCGCTGAGTGCAGAACCCAATGCGGGGCTCGATCTCACGACTTGAGCCGAAATCAAGAGCTGGATGCTTAACCGACTGAGCCGCCCAGGTGCTCCTATATTGCAATTTTAAATAGGCATTAGTTTTAATTTTTATTTTTTTGTGTATGTGCTGCAAATTTTTTTTATTACGTTTCTTATTTTAATTGCAGGATTATTAACATACAGTGTTATATTAGTTTCAGACATATAATACAGTGATTCAGCAATTCGATACATTTCTCAGTGCTCATCATGACAAGTGTGCCCTTTAATCCCCATCACCTACTAGACTTTAGGTTGTTATTGCTGTTGTTGTTTTAGACTTGAGTTTTAGGGCAATTTTAGGTTCACAGAAAAATTGAGCAGTGGGTACAGAGATTTCCTAGAACCCCCCCTGGCCCACACATGCACAGCCTCCCCCATTAGCAACACACCCCACCAGAGTGAGACATTTGTTATGGTTGATGAACCTACATTGACACATATTATTGCCCAGAGTCCATAGTTTACATTAGGGTTCAACTTTGCTTTTGGACATACGCATAATGAAATATGTCCATCATTACAGTATCAAACTGAGTATTTTCAATGCTGTAAAAATCCTCTGTGCTCTACCCATTCATCCCTCCTTCCCTTCTAACCCCTAGCAACTACTGATCTTTTTATGGTCTCCATAGTTTTGCCTTTTCCAGAATGTGAGATAGTTGGAATCAGACAGTATGCAGCCTTTTCAGATTGGTTTCTTTCCCTTAGTAACGTGCATTGAGGCTTCCATGTCTTTGCACAGCTAGATAGTTAATTTCTTTTTAGTGTTGATATCTAACTCAAAAGGTTGTTATGAGGATGAAGTGACATAATCCAAATGAGGTCTTAATCCAGCATATGGAGAATGCTTGATAAAAGTTGTTATAGTTTACACATAAGATTTTAGTGGGCTGACATATAAATACTCTTGGGATTGAGGGATTCTATGTTTTATTTATATACTGCATATATATACATATACTAATTTTGCTTATTAAAAAGGAAAATCTGCGTTTTATTTCCTTGGCTCAGCTCAGGCTCTGGGTTTCATTTTAATGATGGCAACTTGTCTTAAATTGATTTGGAATCTTCACAATAGATAAGTGGCTCTTTTATTGATGTGGACGTCTTAAAATACGTGTGCATATACATATAAAATCAAGATTCATAAGTGACAGCGAACCGCTGAATTTTCTTTGAGCTTTCGAATAGCAGTGAGAGTTCATTCAACAAATACCAAGCATCTGTTGCTGAGAGGGCATGGCGTGACGCCTGGACAACTGTGGGAAGGGGGAGAGTACGTGGGAAAACCAGTGAGTTCTTATAAATAAATGTTTCATGGGTTGTATAAGCAAAGTAGCTTGTATTAGAGCCAGAAACTATTGTCTTTCAAGATAAACGAGGATTAGTGACACCCCAAATTTACTTTCAGTGTATAGTTTGCCTCACATTAATATCCTCCCTGGTTTCTGGATTATTCTTTTGAGAAGAGAGAACACTGGCTGCAGTCCAAACTGAGAAATTTGGATATGAATCCTGGCTCCACCACTTACTCTGTGAGTGACCTTGGGAGACTCATTTGACTTCTGATTACTCATTTTTTTCTCAGCACCATTTGTCAGCCAAAGGGACTAAATAATCTCCTCTATTAGCCAGTATTATACATTAAGGGGCAAATGAACCTGACTTCTAGCTTCTCCCGTTGAAAATTATTTTTGCTTTTGTTTTCGAAGGACTTTTTAGGTGACCAAATCCATTGGATGCTCTCCTCAATTAACTACTGTTGGAAATTTTATTAATATTCAGGGAAAATAGCACTATTTACCAATTCCTTCGATTACTCTCAGATCCCTAAATGTAATAAGGGAGAATAGAGGCCATCTGGGAAGTTACCCAGTATTTCTTAAAAATGATTCAACCAAAGTGTTCATTTCTTGTAGAGCACATCTGAGATGAGTCTGGGGGAAGACACACGCTTGCGCGTTTATCAACATTCACCAGGCAAGTGCTCACAATGAAGAGGAGAGATGGGAGCTGAGTCACTTAGCCAACTCTTGCCACTCTTTGTTATGAATGAGATAAGGCATGCAGAAGCCTTTGGAAATTCTAATACCCTGTGTATGAAGAAAACATAGGAGAAATTTTATTATTGTGGAGTTGATAAAGCACGTGGATTTTTTTTTGGGAAAAAATCCTGTATATCAAAAAATACCACAAATAGAAGGCGAACAAGAAAAAAAATATTTGCAACACGCATCAGAAGAACTCATTTCCCTGCTCTATAAATTGGTCGTGTAAATCAGTATGAAAAGACCAACAATTCAATAGAAAACTGGTCAAAGGTCACAGAGTTAGCTCATAGAAAATGAAGAACAAATGTCTTATAAATAAAAAGGATAAGGTTTTGTTCCTAGTTAAGAAAATGAAAAAAAAAAAAGAAAATGAAAACAACAATTACCATTCTTGAACTCTTATGTTGGCACACAATTTTAGATCACACCACGTTGGTGTAGGTTTGGGAAAACAAGTATACCCTTGGGGCATTCTCTTTGGAGGACAATTTGTTAGTTTCTCCCCAAATTGCAAAGTCCCATGCCATGTGAACCAACAATTCCTTGTATAGGAATTGGTTTTCCATATATATATACACACAAAGTTGTAAATTTGAGATTATTATTTTTTAAGATTTTATTTATTTATTTGTCAGAGGGAGAGAAAGCACAAACAGGCAGAGTGGCAGGCTGAGGCAGAAGGAGAAGCAGGCTCCCCGCTGAGCAAGGAGCCCGATGTGGGACTCGATCCTAGGACCCTGGGATTATGACCTGAGCCAAAGGCAGCTGCTAAACCAACTGAGCCACCCACGCGCCCCTAAATTTGAGATTATTTACTGAAGGATGATTTATAACAGTATGAGGCTGGAAAAAAAAAGCCTCACCATCCATTACGGGGAACTAGGTAAAATCTGTTATGGGACAGCTGTACAATGGCAAACTCTGTAGTCGATTACATGTCTGACTCTTGCTTTGGCTCAGGTCATGATCTCATGATATCAGGGTGGTGAGATTGAGCCCCGTGTCGGGCTCAGTGCTCCGTGCAGAGTCGGCTTGGGAGTCTCTCTCTCCCTCTCCCTCTGCCTCCTCCCCCTGTTCACGTGCTCTTTCTCTGTGTCTCTCAAAATAAAATAAATAATATCTTTAAAAACAAAACAAGACAGCATATAGGGACTAATGAGACTAAGACATTTCAACTAAATGCAATGTGTGGGCTTTGAATCGTTATGATGGATCAACTTTAAAAGTGCTTTTATAGAAAGGGGAACCCTCCCACACTGTTGGTGGGAATGCAAGCTGGTGCAGCCACTCTGGGAAACAGTATGGAGGTTCCTCAGAAAGTTGAAAATGGAGCTACCCTATGACCCAGCAATCGCACTACTGGGTATTTACCCTCAAGATACAAATGTAGTGATCCGAAGGGGCACGTGCACCCCAATGTTTATGGCAGCAACGTCCACAACAGCCGAACTATGGAAAGAGCCAACAGATGAATGGATAAAAAAGATGTGGTGTGTGTGTGTAAATATATAATGGAATACTACTCAGCCATCAAAAAACCCCAGAATCTTGCCATTTGCAACGATGTGGATGGAACTAGAGGGTATTATGCTAAACGAAATAAGTCAATCAGAGTAAGGCAATTATCATATGATCTCTCTGATATGAGGAATTTGAGAAACAAGGCAGAGGATCTATAGGGGGAGGAAGGGAAAAAGGAAATAAGATGAAACCAGAGAGGGAGACAAACCATAAGAGACTCTTAATCTCAGGAAACAAACTGAGGGTTGCTGGAGGGGAGGAGGGTGGGAGGGATGGGATGGCTGGGGGATGGACAGGATCTGCAACTATGAAAAACAAATCAAAACAAAACAAAACACCCCCATCAAAGCTGAAATGTGTTTATATTCTTAGAATGGTTTCTTACTTTACATTGACTATCAATTTAATCTGTTCTCTCCTAAAACTGAAACATTAGAGTGCTGTGAATTGCGTAAGACCGTTCAATCACAGACCTGTACCCCTGAAACAAACAATACATTCTATGTTAATAAAAAAAAGTGCATTTACAAGTCATCGGGGGACATTTGAGCACTGGAAATTTGATATACTAAATAATTATTGTTTTTTTTTAAGTTTGGTAATGATGTTGACGTTGTATTTAAAGAAGAGCCTTTATATTTCGGAGTAGCCTAATGAACCATTCTGGGGGAAGTAATCTGGTGTTTGGGATCTGCCTCGTAATAATCTGTAGATTACTAAGGTAATAATGTATTCATCTCCAGGCAGGAAGCAGAGCACAGATGAGACCCGCCCTGAGTTTAAGAGAAATGCATGGGTCGATGGGTACATGGGGTTTCAATATACTCTTCTTTTGCTACTCGAGTGCTTCCCTAATAAAAAGTCAAAACTGAAAGGTAAAAGCTAAAGCCAAAAATGTTCAAATCAGAAGCTAAAAATTAAACAGAAACTAAACATGAAAAAGCAAGGTGGACAATTGTCAGCGTAGTAATCTAACAAGTCATCTGCCCAGAAAAATTCTGGAAAGAAAGCCCGTTGTTGTTTTCCTTCTTGGGAAGGCTAATGGGGGCCCAAGATATTTACTTTTCTGTATTTTGATAATGTTTTAAAACAAAGCTATAAAAACACAGTGCTGTACAAATATTAAATCTCCTATTAGAAATAATGTATGCTGCAGTTAAATCCAAACGAGCGAAGGCTCTCAGCAGGGCTCTCCAATTAGCACATTTATTAATTTCAGGTCCTGCTCAGACTTCTACTGATGCTGTTTTAATTTAAGCCTTCAGCTTACTTGCAGTCATTTAGTACTTGGTAGAAAATGTTAATGTAGTTAACTCTATTCTTTTAAATTTATGTATCATTAAATAGAAATATAATTAAAATATATATTGATGTATCTGTAATTAAAATATAGAAATCTGCAGGCTTGATCTCATTCATTAAACATTTATTGAAGTATATATAAATTTTTCAAAGCAACAGAAAAATATAAAGAAGTATAATGGACATCCATCATTTGATTTTTTCCCCCTATTTGCTTCATCTATTTGTCTAAAGTATTTTCGAGTAACTGAAAGACATTTTGACAGCTCACCCTTAAATAGTAGCAGTAGGCATCTCTCAGCTGGGTCCAGTCTAATAAGCCCATTAAATGCATTCTTCATTTCTGTTACAGTGTTTTTGAGTTGCACATTTCTTTTTGGTTCTTAGGATTTCCATCTCTCTGCTTACATTGCCCATCTGTTCGTGCATGATGTCTGTCCATTAGAGCCCTTAGCATATTAATCATAGTTATTTTGAATTCCCGGTCCGATAATTCCAACATTCCAGCCGTGTCCGTTTCTGTTGCTTGCTCTGCCTCTTCAGATCGTGTGTTTTGTTTTTTAGTTTGCGTTCTTAGGTTTTCTCAATAGCCAGACACAATGTGCCGGGGTGGGGGTGGGGGTGGGGATGGGAACAACCTGATAAAAACAAGCCTTTAGTAATTTGGCGATACAGTGTGGGGGTGGGGAAGTATTTTACAGTCCTAGGATTAGGTCATAATTATTTCGGGAGCCTGTGCCTCTGGACTGCGAATTTCACAAGTCTTCTCAGTTTCCCCTTTGCCCCCTGGTGGAACGGGATGGCTAGAGTGGGCTGGATGGAGTGGGTGTTTCCCTTCCCCCAGGCCATTTGGGTTTCCGGTAAATGACTCCTCCTGAGGGTAGACCTTTGTTAAGAAAAACAGAGCACACCTGTGTTTTTCAAAATGGTTCCTTTCCCCCTCTCCCTGTTGGAAGCAGGAGGGGGTTTTTCTCCAGAATTTCCTGTGGGATCCTGGTCTAGCTTCTGGAGTTAAACCTCACGAGTGTGAGGGCCCTTCTGTGACGGGGCCCCCTGGACTTTGTAACCCTTGGATCTGTGCGCTCTGAGCCTCTAGCTGCTGGTCAATCATGGCTCGGCTTTTCCGGCTCCGACCCTGGTTCCGGAGGCCGCCGCTCCTGCTTCTGCTCCGGTGAGTGGTGATTTGGTTTATTGGCCTGTTTCTCCAGCTTGGGGATTTGCCCTGTGACCTTACTTCTCTCACAGATCTAAGAAGAATTGGTTTTGCAATTTGTTCACTTTCTCGCTTGTTGTTGGGATGGATTGGTGACTTCCAGGCTCCCATTTGCCTCTCTTTCTCTCTTTTTCCCCCCCTGGACCTGAAGAGGCCCCTGTTGGGGACTTAGGGATTATCCCCTAAGGAGACAGGAAGAGTTGCCCACTGACGGCACTTAACTGGTTCTTTCCAGGTTTCCTGCTGCCTGGGATTGGTGGCTCCCCCTCCCCTTAGCAGATGGGAGTTTCACATGGTCTCAGTGGCCCACAAGCCTGTCGGGTGCTCTCTGCGGAGGCATCCAGTGGTTCAGTACTTGTTGACCACTTGCCTGAGTCCGGGATTCCCAGACTCCTTCTGCTCGCAAGGCCACTCCTGAAAGGGAGTCCCTTTTTTGTAATTTCACCCGCGATGCTCTCCGCTGTGCATATATCCTACTGTAGAACCCTCTGCTTATGCGTTCCAGCCTAGATCGTGAGAAGATTGTTGGTGTTCGTCCAAAGCCTTTGATGATTGGTAGCGACCAACGTGAAGCTCTGCTTCAAACGATCGTTCCGTAATAGTTCCACTTCCGGGACTTGTTCACGTTTTACCTCGTGGGGTCATTTCGCTTGCCCCGCTGTGCCCTGTACTTGCTCTAATATGGAAGTCAGAGCTTCCGGCTTGATTCAGCGCACATTAGACACTTATTGGGCAGGATACTTCATAAGTGATGGTGCGTGTTTCCTACCACATCACCTCAGGGGGCTCATAAGGTCTGATTGTCCCATTATTATTTGAAAATGCTGATTGATCACTGGATTAAAGCGGTGACAGCCGGATCCCTCCCTTGTAAAGTTACATTTTCCCCCTGGCAAGCAGTTTGTAATCTCTGGGGTGATTCTTTGATACCACTTGATTTGCTAATTCCCCGTTAACAATTTACCTAATGGCTTTAACATCTCTGGTTAATCCTTGCCCTAACTACATAAGGACTACATAAGAGGCTACCGATTGGTGGTATTTTACATCAGTCATTCGTTCTACGGTCATCGGCTGTCATTTTCCTTTGAGAAAGAGCTTTCTCATCAGCTGTGTCAGTTTGAACACTGAGACATAATTCCTATTGCAAACCAGGATACATGTTTTCTTCAATACAAATTCCAAAGTAAGGAGGAGGTGTGGTAATCTCCGTCAGTGATGGCAAACGTGTGTTTTGTTGCTGTTTTCTTCGCTCAGACTCGTGGATTTTAATACACTTAATGCATTCCAATCAGCCATAGTCACCTATTTTTCGGAAGGCGTGTGACTTTCATTTATTGCAGTAAACATTGATAAACGTACCAGCTAAGTTTGATTAGAATATTGTGAAAATTAGTTTGCATTCTTCAAGTTTATATCTTTATTCTACTGTTCGATTCTTAGCCTCCAATCTGGTCGGTCTTGGAGTACTTCCTTGCTTTCTAGCTCTACGGGCCATCCCGTGTTCACCTAGCATTTTCCATATCCCATATCTAGAAACCACTCTCTCTAAAAAGCACTGCTTCTTTTTAGTACTTAATGGCATTTAGGAATCATAGTTTCTGGCATGTCATTGTTTCCAGGTGCTGTCAGCAGGCAACCTCAGAACACACACCCCATGAGTTTATATTGATTTTTGCAGCATTCAATTGTTTGGTTTTATACTTGGGGCTCTTCTCTTACACTGAAAGATCTTGGATTCTATCATTTATTTACTTTATTCTTTAATATACAAAAATGGTTTCAAAATAGCAATATAGTATGACCACTAACCATAAAACCACTGAATACAATTTAAGATTTTTTTTTTTGCTTTTTCTCTTTTTATGATGTATCCCCGAAGGATGCAAAACAAAATGCTGTGTTTTAGAGACACTTGAAGTAATTGTATTCCTAGGGTTATAATGCCACTTTGATATATAACTGGGTTCATTTGTTTCAGTTTGTTTTCAATTTGAGGAATTATTATTATTATTATTTTAATTTGAGGAATTATTACTATTTTTTTTGACATTCTGAAATGTTTCTTAGCTTTTTTTAAATTACAGAGGAACCCATTCGTTTTTATGGGCATGAGTACCTAGCCTCCTCTTAGTTAATGTTCCCGATGGACCTCTACACGGAACTTCTAATCCTTGAATTTTCGGTGGGTTCTCCCATCTCTCAATAATGGCCTCTGTGTAAACTTTTCTAGTAATTAGACTCTTATAAATATTCAATTATAGATACTAACTGAATTTGGATAAGTGCTTGAAGTGATTTCATCTGTTTACACCTCTTTTAATTCCTCCCCCTCCGTATTCTAGTTGTTTTTATTTTTTTCTTTATTATTATTTTTTAGAGAGAGCGCACCTGCGCACGTGAGTGGAAGCTTGAGTGGGGGGAGGGGCAAAGGAAGAGGGAGAGAGAGCATCTCCAGGAGGGGCCACACCCATCCTGGAGCCCCAGGCTGGGCTCCATCTTACAACCCTGAGGTCATGATCTGGGACGAAATCAAGAGCCGGACACTTAACCGACCGAACCCTCTAGCTGCCCCCAGTTATTTTGCTTTTAGTATGATTGGGGGTTTTAAACTGATGGTAGAATGCCAACTGAAAGAAGACTTATGGGCTCTAAAGAAAGAGGAAGTAGCTGAAGTCCCCTGGCTAGGTCTCCTTCTAAGAGAGGAAACTTCTCATCGGCAGGACTTTTCAGGGGCTGTACACCCACGAGGCTGGAGGAAACGTTGTTTGCAACTGGCATCCCCTTGATTGGTTGGTTCCCGTGCTTGAGTAGTCATAAGATATTTTTAATAACATTGCCGTTTGGAGGCCTTAGCATTTCATTTCCCAAATCAATTCCTGTCCTTGTCGGGATCTCTTTCAAATAGAGATAAGCAAGAACAAACTTCTTATGTGATTAGAAACTTCATAAGGAGTCTGCTGAGCAAATCTGAAGCAACTGAGTTTTCTTCATATCCTTTTATCCAAGAAGATTAAATACAGTCGTTTTTTAGTGCAAGCTAATTAGCTTCTCCCGTGTGTCCACAGATGGAACACACATTTTGCTTTCATAAAGACAACACGGTTTTCATGATAATGTGCCTCTGGCTCTTGAAGACAATGGGAAAAGTTGCTGTTGAAAAATTGATCGCCTTCTTTCCCCTCTCTAGATTATAGAATTAAATACTGAAGGTTTTCTGGCAACATGTAATTGGATGTTCTTTACCTTTGAAAAGTGCGGGTGGAAAAGACCAAAGAAAGAACTCAATGAAACATTAAAATACCTTCTGAAAAATATGGGCCCTAGAAATGAAACGCAGAAAACAAGAAATACAAGTAGAAAACATGTACCTCATTAGTGGCCAAGTGCTGTACCTGTGATTTATAAATAAGGATTTTTTTTGCTTATCCAAAAATGTGATTCCCCCTCCATCCAACACAAAATACTTGGTAGTGGTAAGAATGTAGTTAAATAGCTACTTATAAATAGATGTTGGGAGTCCAAATTTGTTAACCTTCCTGGAAGACAGACTGGAAATGTGCCTCAAAAAGCTGTGTAGTCATTTCCCAGGAATATATTCTAAGGACATGAAAGGAATGTAAGCATTAATTTATGGAAAAAGATAGTCTTTGTAATAGTATTATGGCAGAGAATTAGAAATGAAAGACATTTAAAGACAAAAATGGTTATAGAAATTCTGCTACATCTATATAGTGAAATCTTAGGTAGCTTTCAGATATTTTGAAAGAAGTAGGATGGCTTAGGAAGTGTTTATAGTGAAATAAGCGAAAAAAGAGAGCTAAGAGTTAAAATTTTGTAAACAAAACAAAAAGCAGAAAACATTCTATCCCTGCTCCTTCCCTCACACTTCCGTACACATATATGAAATACTGGAAAGAAATACACTAACATGTAAAAATAATTTGATTTATTTCCTTATGACTTGAGTATCTTCCAATTTTTTTTTTTTTTTGACAGAGAGAGAGAGATCACAAGTAGGCAGAGAGGCAGGAAGAGAGAGAGGGGAAGCAGGCTCCCTGCTGAGCAGAGAGCCCGATATGGGGCTTGATCCCGTATCCCCCATAACATGACCTGAGCTTAAGGCAGAGGCTTCAACCCACTGAGCCACCCAGGTGCCCCTATTTTCCAAATTTTTAACAATAATGATACATTACTTATATATAATGTATATGTTATATATAATATATATACTTATATATATTATATATTACTTATATAACAATAATGATATATAAAAAGTAAATGGAGGATGATTTCTAGAAGATACATTAGAACAGGCATGTGTACCTTCACCTTCCAATAAATACCCACCAAAATGTACACAACAAAATTTTAACTCCAAACCTTCTTGGAAAGTAGGAAAGACTCGAACTCTTAACCAAGTGTCTGGAGAACAGTGACCAGGTACAATAAAATTAGTCAAAGTTGAGAAGACTTTGGAGCCAACAACACTTTTTCCTGCTTGTGAGGCAGGCACTAGATGACTAAAGGTGAGAGAAGGTTCTAAGGACCAGAGCTGAGATGTGAGCGGTCTTTAGCAAGAATGACTGAGGAGCACTACTTGTTTAAGCCATTAAAGTCTCTAGTTGGCAGCCGAATCTAAATTTTCTTGATACAATGGCATAAACAAACAATTTTAATATAAGTAATTGGGTTAAAAATCACAGAGGCAGTCACATAACTGGGGGGTGAGGGAAGTTAGAATTTCCCTTCATCTCCCCCAAAATTGTTAGGGGATATCGTTTCATTTCCATTTAACATTTTTAAAATTAATATATTTTATACAGGTGATGTGTGTTTGTTAAAATTATAATTTAAAATAAAATATATAACTAAACTTACCAGAGAGGGACTATGAGCTAACAGGAGAATAATTACGCAAAAAAGACAAAAATAAAAGGAAATGTCAAAAAAGCACTTAAAAAATAAATACCAGGGAAAGATTATAATCAAACATTTGTTTTCTTATTAAATAGAAAAGAGTTTATATATTATAAGATAAAGCTCCAAGATGGGTGTTTAAAAAACAAAAATACGTGCTCTGTGCAAGAAAAAACTGTAATACAATTATATGCTGAATGTAAGAGAGAAATGTATACAAAAGAATCAGATTAAATGATTTCAAAATAAAAGAATGGGGAAAATACATTAGGCAGATACAAAGCAAATAGGATTTCATTAGCGATTAAAGAACATTTAGTAGGACAAAAAGGCTCATTTTAAAACACGAAGGGTAAAATCCACAACAAAGATGCAACTGTCAGAAGCCATTATATCCCAAATCACATAATAAAAAATAAGACAAAAAAATGTTTCGCAAGAAATGGGATAATAGCGGAAGAGTATAACCTCTCTGATCAAGTGCATAAAAAGAAATTAAGTTCAGACACCTCTCCTTGCCTGTTCTTCCTGTCTTTCTTAGTAACAGAAGCCCCTGATAATTAGTAACACCAGTGTGCCCAGACTCTCAAATACGTCGCATTTTCCAGCATTCTTTAAATTTGAGGGAGGCTCAATAAGAGATAAGCAGAAATTGTTGGGTCAGCTTTCCTGGAAAGTTTTTTTTTTTTTTTTTTTAATTTTATTGTAGTAAGAACACTTAACATGACATCTGTCCTCTTAACATTTAAGTGTACGTTATTGTTGACTAGAGAGACCGAGTGGTACAGCAGATGTCTAGAGCTTATTCATCTTCCTTAACTGAAACTTTATGTCTATTGATTAATAACTCCCATTCCCTTCAATTCCTGGCAACCGTCATTCCAGTCTTTGAGGTTATGAAATTGACTGTTTGAGATTCCTCCTATAAATGGAATTGCGCAGTACTTGTCCTTCCATGCCTGGCTTCTTTTCACTTAACATAATGTTTTCATAATGTGGCACAGTGCAGAATTTCCTTCTTTTTGAAGGCTGTTTGAGCAAACATTGATTTGAGTCGGGCAGTGTCGCAGTGAAATTGTTTGGGGCGTTCCACCAACAGGAGCTAAGGGAAGGGTTTTTACAGAGTAGATGCAGAAGTGAAGCTTATATATATGTATACGCATACATATATTTTTTTAAAGTAAACTCTACCCATAACGTGGGACCCGAACTCGCAACCCCAATATCAAAAGTCATATGCTCTACCTACTGAGCCAGCCAGGTACCCCAAGCAAGGAGATTATTTGATTGGCTATAGCTTAAGTGGTTACCTTATTTGGGAAAGCCTAGCTGGCTGTGTGTTATTGGTGGTTCTTCACTTTTGATTTTTTTTTTGTTTTTTTAAGATGACAGAGCAAGAGAGGGCGAGAGAGAAAGCACAAGTAGAGGGAGCAGCAGAGGGAGAGGGAGAAGTAGGCTCCCCACTGAGCAAGGAGCCCATCGTGGGGCTCGATCCCAGGACCCTGAGCCAAAGGCAGCCGCTTAACCGACTAAGCCATGCAGGCGCCCCTAGTTTTGATTTCTGAAACTTGAGGCATTGATAGGAACTGACTCTGGTTTAGGTTTCATTCTGCTTACATAGACTATCAAGGCATTAGTGCTACGTCCGTCTAATGGCCTCCCTGTTTAATACATTTTATTTTATTTTTTATTTTTAAAAATAATCTGTACACCCGAAGTGGGGCTCAAATTACAACCCCAAGATCAAGAGTTGTATGCTCCACTGACCGAGCCAGCCAGGCGCCCCTCCCAGTTTAATTACTTTAACAAGGCCCAGTAGTGTTCTCTTGTATGTACATACCACATTTTCCTCATCCAGTCACCTGTTGATGGACATTTAGGTTGTTTCTACATGTTAGAAACATCTTCTTACAAATAGTGCTACAACGAACATGGGAGTATTCAATCTCTTTGAGATCCTGATGTCAATTCTTTTGAATATATACCCAGAAGTGCAGATCCTATGGTAGTTTTATTTTTAATTATTTGAGGAACCTCCGTGTTTTCCATAGTGGCCACACCATTTTGCATTCCCACCAACAGTGTGAATGGGTTCCAATTTCCCAGTTTTTTTTTTTTTTTTTTAAAGGAAACTAAGGGGCATCTGGGTAGCTCGGTTGGTTGAGCGGTTGTCTTCGGCTCAGGTCATGATCCTGGAGTCCCAGGATCCAGTCCGTATGGGGCTCCTTGCTCGGCAGGGAGCCAGCTTCTCCCTCCGCCTGCCCCTCCCCCCTCTAGTGTGCAGGGGCTCTCTCTCTCTCTCTCAAATAAATAAATAAAATATTACCAAAAAAAGTTTTAAAGGAAACTGACTCAGATGAGAAGGCAGTGGCCTTTTTCCATTCTGGTTTTCTCTTCTTTCTTGACCTAATAGGTATTTTCTTCTTTGACCTTTCAATATAGTAATTGTAATTTATAATTGTTGATACCTGAATATTGAAAAACAATTCTTGAATTTCTAGACTTAAAACTAGTTAAGAAGTCCTATTCACATACTGGTAGATTTTTTAAGGATATTTAATATTTTTACATCACATTTGAAGGGATTTAGCTATAGTTTTCTAGTGCTTTCTTTATAGCTTTTGGTATTGTTATATTTATCTGATAAACACAGTCTGATCTTACCCTGAGGAATTCCCTTCCCCCATGCCATAAGATTCTTAGAAAGTCTCTCTATCTGGGCTCTCTATCTTTTTCTTCCTTAGCAACATGGTAGAAAAGATAATAAATTCAGAAGGCAAAGAGAAGCAGAGATGAGTAGAGTGAGAGATCATAAAAGATCAGTCCTTGATGATATTTCAGCCTGAGGAACCAATCATTCTTGATCTACCCATTAGATTTTCAATTATCCAACAAGTTCCCCATTTTTCATAATTAATTTGAATTTGTTTTTATCACTTGTGGTCAAAGAATCCTGATCTACGGCCTCAATGTACATTAATTGGAACTGATTAAAAATATTATGGCAGATAAATGCAATAAAGAATTGTTTAGGCCTTAGAAAAAAATGTTACAAATCTATATTTATTGATATGGAAAGATGTTCATGATATATCATTGAGTGAGAATAATTAGTACTTGTAGTATGATTCCGTTTAAGTAAAATAACAGATACATATATGTGGGTGTGTGTGTGTATATATATATATATATATATAAAATTTTTTTTAAAGATTTTATTTATTTATTTGAGAAAGAGAGAAAGAGAGAGCATGAGAGGAGAGAAGGTTAGAGGAAGAAACAGACTTCCCGTGGAGCTGGGAGCCCGATGTGGGACTCGATCCCGGAACTCAAGGATCATGACCTGAGCTGAAGGCAATTGCTCAACCAACTGAGCCACCCAGGTGCCTCTCTCTATATATAATTTTTAATACTCAGTGTTAAAAGAACTCAGAAAAAAAGAAAGCTGAGAAGTTTTGGTAAATCAAGTCAGAAATGGGCTGTTGAGTTGTTTTTTTTTCCATGTGGTTTTATTTAAGACTGAGTAATGGGAACCTTAGGAATTGAACTTATGTAATAAATGGTAAAAAAAAAAAAAATCAAAGTAGTCCCATAACTGAATTTGTTGTTTGCCTATGAAAGGAGAGCTACATTGCTCAGGTGTGAGTTCAGTATACCCCTCTGCCTCTCTGAACAGAAATTAAAAGGGTGAGATATAGAGCAGAAAGAAGGAAAAAATCTACCAAATGAGACAGATCATGAGTATAGTTCTCTGGTTGGGACAGGGGCAGGCTCGCCCTGATAGGATGCCTTTAAGCTGATACCAGGAAGCTGATTTCAAACTAGTTTGGGATGGGTTTCTTAGGAGTCTAGTGGGCCCGGGGTCACTCACTGGATGTGCTCGTGTTCTCACGCTTGATGCTGAATAGACTTTTCCATTAGTAGATGTCATCTGACTTCTGTTGAGGCCGTATGGTTGGACCACATCTTTGTAGCAGAATAAGTGTTTGTACCTACATAGCATGTCAGTTTTCCTCGTGATCAGCCCATGATGAGGCTAATTTGGCTCCTTAAATGAGGAAGGGTGAGATGGCCACTATGGTGGAGTAAGGAATTCATCTCTTTCTGGAACTAGGGTCAAGATTAGACATGCTCCCTATGGTGGGAGGTGTCATATGCAATGTGGGGGCTGGGAACAAGGCTGAGAACTCCCCTCCTGAGGGACTCTAGAGATGGGTCTTCATTTCAGTACTGCTATCATATGGTTCTTTTTTTTTTTTTTTATTGTGTTACGTTAGTCACCATGCAGTACCTCATTAATTTTTGATGTAGTGTCTTTTGATTATCACCAGCTTTACAGGAAAAGGCATAGCCTGGTTTGTGATACGCTGATGAGAGATCTGGAACAGGATATGTTCCTACGTGTGATGAGGACGGTGATGGGATGATAGTGTTCTGTGGTGGAAAGTTAGGAAGCAGCAGTGGTCACCCAGCAACAATGGCTGTTCCCTGTAGAGCCAAGACCCAGCTTGCTGGACTCTGTAATGGGGTGGCAGCAGGTTGGCCATGTAACGGGTGCTGGAGTGGAGTTTACTCCCCTTCACGTGTGAGGTGCTCCCTGAACCTCTGAGAAGACTTCTGGAGGACTTTTGGCAATCAAGATAGGTGCATGACCCCAGTAATTCCACATAGGGGTGTGTGTGTGTACGCGCGTAGACCACGAGAGACAAAGTGGAGGGGAAATTGAGAGTGAGCAATTCAGAAGGATGTCTAAATGTTCCAAATAATGAACTGTGTGGTGTGACTTTAACTGATTTGTAATTTCCTTGTGCTTTTCTGATTCTTTGACTTTTCTTTTTTAAGACTGAGAAGAGGTCACTAAAATATGTTGACACGGACTGAAAAAGGAGCCAAATTCCCAGGTTACCTGATTCATAGCAACACTTAGTAGGAATTACGTTTGCCATTTTGTGCCTAATTTTGGAATAGATGCCACTTTGGAAAATATTCCTCACAGTGTGGAAAGGCCAGTGAGTTCTTTCATAAGACGGGCTCAGATTTTCTCATTCCTAGTCACTAGCTACATGCCTGACCTCAGATAAGTTTCTTTACTTCCTGAAACAATTTCAGTTACCCGTGAAACAGAAAGGTAATTTCTACCCTGTGGAGTGGTAGTAAGGTGTAGTTGAATTGTATGCACGTGCTGTGACAATTTGAGGTTTTATTAGTGTTATTATTGTTGTTACTCATACTAGAATTATGATGTCAAATTTCAGGGAAATAATTTGCTTTCCCATTTGGACATCTGGCTGCTAAAAATGATGAAAAGGCTTAATACAGGCTGTCAAAAGAACACAAATAAAACTTGGGTCAAAAAAGAGGAATCGAATTTGTGAACTGGAATTTAATATGTAATGCATGAAATGCCTTTCAGAGATGACTTAGAGCACTCAATAAAGGCCTGTTGGTTGATTTGATTTAGAACAGCAAAATCCATGAAAATAAACACTGACCCATCTACCCACGAAGGGCTTTGCAAATCAAATAGCTTTTGGTCAACAGGCCTGATGACAATATGAGAAATTCAATATCGTTCACATCTACTTTCGTATATTGGATTGGAATATTGCAGCTTTTTTTTGGTAGGAATCTGTGGCAGAAATTGAGCATTTCAGCTGCAAGTTGAAAGTATGAGTCAGTTTAGTGAGCAAAGAAATATATGTTGTATCACTGCTTAGGAATATGATGTGGGGTGTAAATTGTGTATGTGGGTGAGGCATTAATAAAATACCGTGAGCCAAAATACATTTATTCTGGTCAAATGTTCTAAAAACTATTTGCAAGGCTCTTTTTAAAATATGGCAGGGATCAGAACCCCTATAGCCCAATAAAAGGACAGAGCTCAATAAAAGGTGGGTAAAAGACTTAAACACTTTACTAAGGATACTACACGAGCAGTCAATAAGCACATGAGAAAGTTCTCAACATTACTAGTGAACAGAAAAATGCAAATTAAATGCAAATTAAAAATATGTGTGAGATGCTCCCTGGAACCTCTGCTTTGGTTCCAGGGAGTACCACTACCCACCAGAACGGCTAACGGTAAAAACAATGACCAGACCATGTGTGGCAAGGGTGCAGAGGTTGAATTCCCTCATACATTACTAGTGGACATGTGAAATGGTACAGATGCTTGGGAAAACAGTTTAGTTTTCTTACACAGTTAAACACCCACTGGGGTGCCTGGGTGGCTCAGTAGGTTAAGCATCTGACTCTTGATTTCCATTCAGGTCAGGATCTCAGGGTTGTGAGACTGACCCCTGCATCAGGCTCCGTGCTGGGCATGGAGCCTGCTTAAGACTCCCTCTGCCCCCCCATGTGCACATGCTCGCTCTCTCTCAAACAAAATAATACAACTCCCTCCCCCCCAACACACACCTACTTTCGTCCTAGCAATTCTCCTTCTAGATATTTATCTGTAAGCAGTGAAAATGTATATTCAACAAAGTGGAACCGAATGAGCTCTGGCTTAGAGTTACATTCTAGGGGGTGCAGCTAGTGGGTTTAGTCTTCTTTCTGAGCTCCACCTCATTTCACAAGGATTTGTGGGATTCGGTCATTTCTAAGGTTCCCTAAAGCTCCACTTTCTAGGAAATACTCCCTTGTGACATGACTCTTATCTCAGAAGCCAGGCAAGCTTGGCCTGCCCGCTGCCAGCATAAAGGCTCAGATGGCAAGTTGTCCCAAATGTTTGGTAGCTCTTTAGGTCTTGTCTCCTTTTCAGAGGAAAGCTCTTCTGATCCCCTCCCCATCAGGGCTTAAAGAGAACAAGGATAGAGGTGTGTTAGCATATTTTAGAGTCGCTCTGATCATGTGTCTGAATGCATTAATAAACCCATTCATTAACAAGTATTTATTGAACACCTGCTACATTCAAGGAACTGTGTTAAGAAATGGCTCTGAGGGGATATATGGCCATGAATAATACACATTTTCTTTCCCCACAGAGATGACTATCTGATTAGAATATAGACAAAAATACCATGATATAGGACACTAACACATGTTACAGGTGAGGTACCTACAAAAGGGAACCTGAAGGACATGAAGGATTTGTTCTCTCTAGGGGAAGGAGTGCATCAAGGAATTTTTCGTGGAGAACATGGTATGGGAGCCATACCAGTCAAGACATGAATGAGTTTTTACCATGTAGAACTGATGGGGAAAGAGCAGGCGTGGTGATATGAGAGTCCATGGTATATTCTGGAATGCTGAAAAACCAGATAGACTTAGATGGAAGATGGCTAGAGCATGGTAGTGGGAGAAGAGATTTGGGTCAGATAACAAAAGGCTTGGTACGTTAGACTAAGATGTTTGGATTTTATTTTGTGGATATTTAGGACACCTCTTGGTAGTGACAACATTCCAAAGGACAGTTTACCTACATCAGGGGTCAGCAAACTATAGCTTGCAGGTCAAATCTGGCCTGTGGCCTATTTTTGTATAGTCTGTGGGCTAAGAATGATTTTTTTACCTTTTTAAATGGTTGGAAAAAAATCAGAAGAAGAGTATTTCGTGACAAGTGAAAATTATTTGAAATTTACATTTCGGTGTCCATAAGTGCAGTGCCCATAAATGCAACCATGCTAATTTATTTATGTACTGTCTCTGACCACTTTCATGCTACAACAGCAGACTTGAATAGTTGTGACAGAGGCATTGTGACCTGCAAGCTTTAAATATTTACTATCTGGTTCTTTACAGAAACAGTTTGCCAGTCCCTGGCCTAGATAATCAAAATCTGCAACCTGTTTAAGAACTTTGTTTTTAATGGGGTGCCTGGGTGGCTCGGTCGGTTAAGTATCCAACTCTCAATTTTGGCTCAGGTCATGATCTCGGAGTCATGATCTCAGGGTCCTGAGATCGAGCCCCACATTAGGCTCCACACTGGGCATGGAGCCTGCTTAAGATTCTCTGTCTCCCTCTTCCCACACAGCCCCCGAGCATGCTCTCTCTCTCTCTCTCTCTCTCTCTCAAAAAAGAAAAAAAAAAAAAGACTTTGTTTTTATTGATCACTTAAGGTGGGGGAAAAAACAACAACCCAGCACTCTTTAGCCATCTGGCGCTTTTTACTTTCTACTCATTCACATTTCATGAGAACACAGGATACTGTATTAATTCTTCAGATGGGGCTCCTGGGTGGCTCAGTGGGTTAAAGCCTCTGCCTTCGTCTCAGGTCATGATCTCAGGGTCCTGGGATCGAGCCCAGCATCGGGCTCTCTGCTCAGCAGGGAGCCTGCTTCCCTCTCTCTCTGTCTGCCTCCCTGCCTACTTGGGATCCCTCTCTCTGTGTCAAATAAATAGATAAAATCTTAAAAAAAAATTCTTCAGAGCCCCAAATCATGATATTCCATGGCAAGTTTTCTGTAAGATGAAAATTTCAAAAAGGAGGCCCTAAAAATAATCTACCCTGGAGAAAAATGCTGGAGTAACTCTGATACAACATGTATGAACATGAAGATAAATTTATCCAAGGATGGAGCGGGCGATGTGTGATATAGAGTGTTTCCCTCCTGGCTTTTGAACACAGACTATCTCTTTCATAGCCAATGCCTGTAAAATTTAGTGGCAGTCAGGTGCAAGTTATTATTTGAGAAGGTAATTCTGCTTCTGGGAAAGGAAGAATTTGGAATAAGAGGTTGTGGGCTCGTCATTTAAATGACCCTGTTATGAAATAAGGGACTAAGTTTGCCACTTACGCCGGCTTGCTACAGCATCTCACGAAAAAGTGGAGGGGTTTCTTTACCTTCCAGATAGAAGCAAATCAGAGAAAAACCTAAATAACACTCAAAGGCCCTTAGGCCTGGACATTCTCTTTTATTCTTTTCCCTTCCTCTACCACCTTGCGACATCATCATCATGATTATTGCCGTTGTTTTTTGAACCTACTAGAAGCTTTATATTCATGATTACTTTTAGTCTGATCAATGGTCTCACAAGCTGAATATATCCTAGATGAGGGAGCTGAAGCTTAGAACCGTAACACACTGACAAAGCAGAGCTGGTAAAGGGCAGGGCTGAATTTGAACCTGGGACTACCAATGCCAGAGTCTGTGCAGTCTTCTCACGATAGTGCTGCCTCTTCATCCATGGTGACACACATAAAGATTAGTGAGTATTTTTAAAATTAATTAATTAGGGCGCCTGGGTGGCTCAGTTGGTTGGGTGACTGCCTTCGGCTCAGGTCATGATCCTTGAGTTCCGGGATCGAGTCCCACATCGGGTTCCCAGCTCTGCAGGGAGTCTGCTTCTCCCTCTGACCTTCTCCTCTCTCATTCTCAGTCTCTCGCTCTCTAATGAATAAATAAAAAAAAAAATCGGGGCGCCTGGGTGGCTCAGTTGGTTAAGCAACTGCCTTCGGCTCAGGTCATGATCCCGGAGTCCCGGGATCAAGTCCCATATCGGACTCCCGGCTCTGCGGGAAGTCAGCTTCTCCCTCTGACTTTCTCCCCTCTCATTCTCTCTCTCTCTCTCTCAAATAAATAAAATCTTTTTTAAAAATTAATTAATTAATTTAAAATTAATTTTAAAAATGGTGATAGAACACACCGTTTACCAACCTAACACTTTCTAAGTGTATAGTTCAATAAATTCTCATTGTTGTGCAACAGATCTCTAGATCTTTCCAATCTCGTATAATTAAAACTATACCCATCAAACAGCAACTCCCCATTTCTCTCTTCTCCCAGCCCCTGGCAACCACTGTTCTACTTTCCGTGAGTTTGACTCCTTTACATACATAAAAGGGAATACTGTTCAGGCTTAAAAAAAAAGAAAGAAATCTTACTACGTGCAACATGGATGAACCTTGAGGATATTATACTAAGTGAAATAAGCCAGTTACAAAAAGACAAATAGTATATCATTCCACTTATATGTAGTATATCCATATTGTTTTCCATATAGACAATCCATTTTACATTCCCTCTCAGAATTTTTTTTTGAAGATTTTATTTATTTGAGAGAGAGCGAGAGAGCATGAGCGCGCAGAAGCAGGGAGGAGGGGCAGAGGGAGAGGGAGAAGCAGACTTCCTGTTGAGCAGGGAGCCCGACTTGGGGCTCAGTTCCAGGACCCCGAGATCATGACCTGAGCCGAAAGCAGATGCTTAAGCTTAACCGGCTGAGCCACCCAGGCATCCCTCTCAGTGAGAATTTTCGAGTGAATGTAAGCCTGGATGTTTTCATTGCCCTAGACAGAGGAACAATGCAATGATTCTAAAAGTCCTAGTCGACACTAATCTGGATCATCAGAACCATATAAACATATGAGCTAGATGACATTTTAAAATAAATGTCTTTTGTTTCATGCAGATATTTAGAAGTAAGATAAGTTTGTCATGTCACCTAGCAAAGCCTCTTGAGGGTTCTATTTAAGGAACAGAGAAAAATGGTATAAAACTAGAAAATAGTCTATCAGTATGAATCAACTCCATTTTTTTAAAAGATTTTATTTATTTATTTGACAGAGAGAGAGATCACAAATAGGTAGAGAGGCAGGCAGAGAGAGAGGGGGAAGCAGGCCCCCTGCTGAGCAGAGAGCCCGATGTGGGGCTCGATCCCAGAGCCCTGAGATCATGACCTGAGCCGAAGGCAGAGGCTTAACCCACTGAGCCACCCAGGCGCCCCTGAATCAAGTACATTTTAAGTGTCCGATATTAATAGTCTCCAATCTATGTGGAGTTTATTCGACAGAACCAAACTTTGGCCCAAGTCTCAAATCATTCACCAATGACGTTAAATGAGTGGAATCTGAAATTGAGACTCTTAGGCATTTAAATGTCCTCTAAATAAAATCCAAGCAGTTGTTTCTAAAACCAATCCTTGACCTACCGTGGTGTGGCCATTTTACCCTGTAAGCTGAATTATGTTAGCAGGAGTCGTCGTCTTTTTTATTTCGGAATCAATATTTTTCATTCATTTTTGAGTAACAATTCTTTAAGCTGCTATTGCTACTACGGTCAATGAATCTTTGGCATCATTTAGATTTGTAGGCCTTAAAGAGCCCTCCACAAACTATGTCAGCTGCTCTGTCTTCCACTGACATTGCATTTGCCCCTCATTACTCGCTGTATTGTTAATAGCTATTCAGATTGTCTTTGCATACATAAATAGCTATTTTTTCCCCTATATAAGGGAGGGTTGAAAATCACCCAGGTGGATGGTAGGGAATAGAAGGGGGCGGAATATTTGGAATAATGTCGTTTTTTGTTTCATTGAGATACAGAGGGTCCTCCTCATAACCCAGCACCTTTACATGAGTGGGGGTGAAAAGAGATCCTAGAATTAATTTGCATTTTTTTCATAGCTGTTTGGCCTGGAAATTACAGAATCTTAATTAAATAATTGAGAAAGGCAGAGTGGCTTGGAGCAATAGCCCGAACCCGGGTAGCATGAGACCCAGAATGAGAAGTTCAGCAGCTAAAGGGTTTTATTTTCTACCTTGACAGAAAATCATTTGGCATGTGATCATCGAACCTTCCGAGCGGTCAGAAGGGCTCAGAGCTATAGCTGTGGCCTTGTGAAAAGATGTTAAGGCATAAAATCATTAACATAGACTTTGTACCATACGGAGAATTTTTGTGACATTTGTACCAGATGGGGAAGCATCGCTGGACTAGGAATCAGGAAACTTGGTTCATATTCTGGCTCTTCCCCTATGTGGCTGGGTGACACTGAATGGCTCCATTCTTGGAGTCTCACTTCCTGTTTGGAAAATGAGGATGAGCTTGGCATTTAGACCCTTCTTCTCAAACCGTATGGCCAAAGCATCAGCGTTGCATTTCCAATTCGTCATTGCCTGATGCTTTTGTGAGACACAGCAAGAATGAATTACTACAAAAATCATGTGCTTGGCTATTGACAATGTCTAATGGCAGTGCAAGTTTCTAAATGCTTACTTTTCAATTTCGGTACCTATCTCATTGTGGACTCTTGAGAATCAGTTGTTTGAGATGGCCACTGGTCCACGACCACATTTTCATAGCACCTGGTTAGGGCAGGGAGTGGCAAACCACAGCCTATAGGCCCACTGCCTATTTTAGAAACCAAGTTTTCTTAGCACGCAGCCACACCCGTTCACTTATGCATTGTCTATGGCTGCCTCCAGTGCCACGACGGCAGCCTCGAATTACTGTGACAGAGACCCTGTGGCAGCCAAAGTATTTACTTGCCCTTTATAAAAAGAAAACGAAACAAAACTTTGTCCACCCTGGTTTAGAGGGAGCAGAAAATAAGGGAGCTAAATTAATTTTCTAAGCCCTTTCAAGCACAAAGAGATATTAATTCTGCCAAGATGCTTGGTAACAGGGAAAATTGGCTGTCTGACCCCAAAAGAGAAATAGCCAGAAAATGCTGTCCCTTCTGGTAAATTGGATCAGTATGTCCTATAAAGATGTTCTGTTCTGAAAGGAAATATTTCCTTTTTTTTCTTTTCCCTTTATATTTCCAATATTTCAGTGTATTCTATCTATGTACTCTGATTACACATATAATTGTATATTTCATCATTTGGGGCCATTCAAGGTCAAAGCTCTGTCTAGATTTCTGGCTTATCCCTTGTTAAATTCCTGGAAATGTGTGCTCTTATTTCATTTCTGAAACCTAGCCTATTCCTAAGTAATCATTGAGTCTCTACTTACTGCAAAGATCTTTCTGGAATGAACTGCAATCTGTGGGCAGGACTTTGGAGGTTCTTTCTGGTTAAATGGCCTTCATTTGTAGGTGTTCAAGGAGTCCTAGTAGCATCCCTTTTTACTATCTGGGCTCTAAACTCACAGGGAAAACCAATATTTAGGATATTAGAGAATGTGGTTTATATTTATCGACAACTGGATTTCCAGAATCAATCAGATTTACTGTATCAAGTGACCAGTGTCCCTGGAAAGCCACAAGTCTCTGATAAAAGCGTGGGCTGAGACGTCATTCTCAGATGGAGAGGCCAGAAGGGTGACACTAATGGATATCCCTCCATGTTGAAGGAAATATCAGACATGGAGAGGACTAAAAACTCCCAACCTCAACGTCACTTAATATGAAACCTATTCATTGATTCATCTTACTATTTGTTACAGAAAAGGAAACTCCATTAATTTCCCACTTACTGTCCTAGGTTGAGAATGCTGTTGCAACAAGGAATTAGAGTTTTAGAATTACATCATAATGATGAAATATTTGCCTTTCTTAACATTGTGGAAACTGGAAAGTGAACAGATTCCCTATCCTCAACCAACTATTGCCTAATATAGATTTATCTGCAACAAAACTGATCTAGCACCATAATCCTACCTTAGTCATCAACTCAGTTATTTATCTAGCCTTTTAAGCTAGATGTATCAAGTTCATTCTGAATTTTTTTTCTATTCAGTTAGTCATGAGCCTTGTCATTTCTATCTCAAATGTTGCTTGAAATCTTCCTCTCCACCCCCACTACAACTGCCTTAGTTCAGGCTATGAACAAAAAGCATTTAAAGCATGTTTCCTGTAACAGACACCTTTTTTTTCCCCATGTCCTATCCTAGTTTCAGCACCTCTGAGGAGGACAGTACCATGTACCCTAAAAGCGTCTGACCTCAAGCATTACTTTTCTTTTCTGCCCTAGGACCCCAGAGATCCTCTTAACCTCTGGAAGGCACAACTAGATGTGCTAGGGAGTTAATATCTGGTGGCAGCCTTCAAGAAGTGAAGAGTCTCTGGATAAATGCATTAGTCCCTGCCCTCTGCTTCCTTTAGAGAAACAACTCTGAGACTCATTCTACATGGATGCTTAGAGGGTGCCCAGTGGGTGCAAGTTCGAGTTATTCAAGGTGGTAACAAGGTCATTCATGAAGTCTTTTTATTGTATTTTTCTCATTCTTCCTGTTCCCTCATTCCCGCTTTATAGGACTACCTCCCAAGTAAACCATCTGCTCTCTAGGCCTTGTCTCAGGCTCTGTTTTGGAGGGAACACAAACTAATATATTTAGTCATTATTTATGAAGTCGGAAGGTTTTATTACTATTGCTTTCAAGATGAGAAATCCGAAGAATGAATAGATGAAGTAACTTCTTGCAAGTTTTATCTCTAGGACATGTCATAGTTAGAATACACCCCAGTCCACTATTTCCACAGCACTGGTGTCCCCTTGCCACCCAAGATCCAAAGCATTTTCCCTGCAACACCTCATTTACCTACATAAAAATTCAGTGGCAGAGGTAGGCATAGGTTATTTTATAACTCATTTGTAGAAAGTGGTCCCTTTGCAATTAGGCAAAATGGTAAATACTGATTAGATGAGCTTCGTTCAAGTGCTAGGACCCATTTACAGTGATTCAAAGAATGGAAATTTTATTAGCTCTTTATCTGTTTGTTTTCTGAGCCATTCATATTACAAGTATTGTTTGCCATGTTGCATTTCTTGAAATACAGCCAAATGAAGCACTTTATAAGCAAAATGGTCTGCTTAAATGATTTATTATCATTCACAAATCAATGAACATGCTCTAAAGCTGAACAATTAAGCTTTCAAATATAAGTACTCAAGGTCGGCTTCCTCATTTAAAAAAATTCAAATTAGCTTTAAAGTCTTAGCTCTAATTTCTGCTAGGCAGGGAAGAAAATCCCTATCCAATTGTGAACATTTTTGCCTTTCTCGGTCTTTTAAAACATTAAAAGTATGAAGACAGAAGAAACTTTGCTTAGCATCCTGAATGGCCATATATAATGGCCAGGAGCTGAAGATAGCCTAGGAATGCCCCCTCAGCTTTTCTAGTCTTGTCATCAAACAAGCAAAGTGGGAAATTGGGCTAAGGAAAATGAGTAGTAGGTCAGAGTCCCAGAAGAAAGCAGTACACATAGTTGGGAGTTTTAAACATATCTTTTTAGTGAAGGAACTATTTAGAGGTAATGGTAGAGTTAAGAGATGCTGGGGCACCCAGAGTATGGCAATTTCAGGAGGCTGTTAGCACCCTTAGACCTGATGAGGCAAACGAAGAAACAGAGCTACGAGGCACAGTGAGAGCTGGAACCCTGGAAGACACCCCTTCACATCCCCTTCCCCCCGCCATAGGAATTGTTATCACAGAAGAATGGTATGGAACTAGGAGAAAGCCATAGGAATAATTATTTTGACCTTTTCTTTTTTTTATCTCCTGTGCTCTGATTACTCTCCAGGTAATCCTACCTTAGTAGGATTAGCTAAACCCAACCAGAAGCCAGAGGTTACAGAGGTCTGAGTGATGCAGTCCATACAAGTCAGCTTCCTGGGGCACACAGAAGAACAGAGAAAGATCTAGGGGCTGGTGAAGGAAGAGGGAGGTTTCATTTTGTTTACTCACTCATGAGTCACATCTGAAATATATACAAGCAAAATCAGTTTCAGAGGTGCTTTGGCTCCCCAAAGGATAGGACTTAGACATAGCACTTATAGTAACCAATTGAGGCACACTGGAATTAGTTTTTAGCATGCAGTTTAGGTTATCCTGCTAACAGTCATGAAAGTCTATACACATTTGGGTACATATTTATTTAAGCAGAGAACTCTGATAATAACTGTTCTAGGGAGAGAAAGTACTGATAAATCATAATGGTTTCTCTCTTTATTAATATTTGAAATACTAAGGTTACACATATATTGGGGGACTGACTATTGCATCCACATCTCTAAAGTATGTTTACTCAAATTAGACAAAAATATTTCATTTCCCCCCCACATATTCTTGTTGAGAAAATAGGGAGATCACCAGTTGAGCTTCTAAGGGAATGTTTTTGCCCTAGGAGACTTTGGCTTTTATTGGAGTGTGGTACTAGGCTTATGAGTTTGCTACACTTCATTCATTTATTCATTCATTAATTCAGTGAACACTTTTTTTTTTTTTAAAGATTTTATTTATTCATTTAACAGAGAGAGAACACAAGCAGGCAGAGAGGCAGGCAGAGGCAGAGAGAGGAGCAGGCTCCCCGCGGAGCAAGGAGCCCGATGCGGGACTCGATCCCAAGACGCTGGGATCATGACCTGAGCCAAAGGCAGCTGCTCAACCAACTGAGCCACCCAGGCGTCCCTCAGTGAACACTTTTTGAATATCAAGCAGTGTGCTCAGTATAAGCAATAAATTGCAAAATGGTCCTTGCCTTGTTCAATATTCCATGCTAGTTTGGGAGGTAGATAAGAAACAAGCAAATTCTTTAATGAAATATGTGCAGATTATGATCAGCACTGTACAGGAAATGAAACTGTGAGGGGCTGAAATATAACTAGACAGAAGAACCAATCTCAAGTAGACAGGCTGGTATTTTGAGATCCTTTTTGAGAAGAGAACATGACAACTAAGGCTTGAGGGTTGGGGAGGAGCCGGAGCTGCAAAGAGTAGGAGGACGAGTAACCCGGGCAGAGCAAACAGCAACTGCAAATACCTAATGGCAGTAAAGGGCCTGAGTCTCAGGACAATGTATCTTCATCTTTCCTTAGGACAAGGCGACGTCTGGGGTACTTCTTAAGTATGAATTTCTGGGGCCCCCATCCCAGATTGACTGAATCAGGACCTAGAAAGGAGAGTCCGAGGAAATAGGTGAATACTATCATTAGGAACATTTGGGAAACCCTGCCCGTAAAGAACTATCGGTGATATTTGGACCAGAGAGTAGACAAGGAGCTGGGGACTGAATGTCAAGAATACTGGGTGATCCTAGTGGTTTTTCACAGTGCTCGTTTCCGTGGTGTTCAGCCTCTCAGAAGCAGTGATCACAGTTAGCAGGTTCAAATGTATCAGACAACAGCCAACTCCCTGGGCCCTGAGTCTGCCATCTGTTTTAGATACGTCAGTCAAAAATGTGGTCGGTGAAATTGCAAGGCTGTTCCCTCAAGATTCCTGTCCCCTAGTTGTTCAATCAAACACTAATCTAGACATTGCAGTGAAGGGATTTTTGCCAGTGTGATTCTGGTTATTGAACCTTAAAATGGGGGGATTAACCTGGATTACTTAGATTGGATTACTCAATCTAATCACATGAGCCTTTATAAGCAAAGAAATTTCTCTGGCCCAAATCAGAAGAGAGATGCAACAGAAGAGGATAGCAGAAGACACATTCAGGGAGATGCAGCAGAAACAAAATTGTAGAGATTCAAGGCATGATGCTGGGGTCAGAGGGCAGGCAGAAAGCATGAGAAGGAATGTGGTCACCCCTAGGAGCAAAGGCCAGGCCCTGACTGATAGCTGGCAAGGGAATCAGGACCTCAGTCCTACAACCATAAGGAACTGGATTGGGCCAATAACTCGAATGAGCTCTCACAAGAGCTCTCACAGAGTCTCACAAGAACCCGGTCGAGTCAACACTTTTATTTTGGCCTTGTCCAATATGAAGCCAGGAAGCCAACTAAACTTACCAGGATTTCTGCCGTACAGAACTGTGAGCTGATACATTTGTGCTGTCTTAAGCCACTGGGTCTGTGATGATTTGTTATGGCAGCAATGGGAAACTGGTACAGGGGATACCAGTCAACCTTAGCTTCCAACGTTAAGGCCCCCTTTTACACCACCATCATTAGGATTCTCACCAATGATTTAGTGAACTGAACCATGCAGCAGTCACATCACTTTTCTGAGACTCATGCTCCTGATTTGTAAAATGGAGATAAAATCATCCCTAAGTCATAGGGTGGACTTGAGACTCTAATGCAGCACCACACAAACATCTAGAGATTGCTTCCATTGATTTGGAGGTGTCAGGATGCCCGTTAGCAAGGTGCTTTGCCCTTAAGCTCTCCTTATTTGTTACAAGCAGGGTTGCCTGGGCAGTAGACCTGGAGATGGTCGAGGACGGTACTTGGAGTTTAGGGCTGAGGCATTTATTAGGGAGTGTTGGGGATCAGCACCTACAGAAGGGAGGGAAAGGAAGCAGGATTGAGCTAGAGAGAAATCGAACCGGGTTGCACTCTGAACGAAGGGGTTAGTCCGTGCCTTGGGGGACATTAGAGCTGGGATGGCCCCTCAGACTTGTCCAGGCATGTCCCAGGGTCCAGGCCTTTATGCCCCCTGCATTATTCTTCATTGGATGAAGTTCTGAAAAGAGGATGTGAGCCTGGTCCAGTCTATTAGATTCAGCTGAGATGGTCCCTGCAGAGGGCTCCCGGGATCTGGAAATAGAAGTCATTCATTCCCGAGGGAACATCTGGGAAGCCCATCATAGTGTTCACCGCAATATTTCTGACCCATATAGACCTATAACAATGTGTTTTTCCATAACACAAAGGAGAGCGTATCTTCTCCAGGAACAATTTTGACTTCTAAATCTTTCCTATGGGTCAGCAGTTCAGGCTCATGCAAGGTAGATGGTGTTCTGCTCTTAGTACTTCCAACTCTCAGTGGTCTCTTGAATCAGCCCATTCTTTAGGGCTCCCCGATACCCATATTTTTCTTGGCCAGATTGGAGCCTGCTTCAACTCTCTAGCCTATGTGTCTGCCAACACCGTGTCAAGGAAATAACAGTGGGAAGGAACTAAAGAGAATCCCTCGGGACCATCTTAAAATGTCTGTGGGCTAAATGCTTAAATGAACTGAACTGCTGGGGTCCCCAAGGCTCTGATTTCCTGTAGTAAAAGGGAACATTTTGTGCAGTGACAGCCATAGGGTTCCAGGAAAAATTTCAGGAGAGGCCTTTTAATATTTCATTTTCTCAAGCCTCTTCTCTCTTTCAAGCGGCATAATCAACTGGAAATGTCTTTTGGCCTTGGAGTGTTTTTATACCATACCGCAAGCCTTCCAAGTTACCCTGGAATATGAGAGCTAAAATGTTTTTTAATATGTGATTAAAAAGGAAGGAACTAGAGAAAGAAAGGAAAAGGATAGAAGAGACATGATTTTTAAACAGCCTGTTCAGTTTTATGCCTTTGGAATCGCCATGAATTCTTCCGTCTCTCCTGAATGTTACTGTTTGGCTATTCCAGGGACTGGCAAAATGTTAACTTGCACTGAAACTTTTGGCATAATTGAGAAACCATATTTTGACAAACGGGATTTTTGGTAAATATACTTTCCCCGCCAAAATTTCCCAAGTGAGTTTTTCCCCTCAATGATACTTCAAACAAGACATATTCCTCATTCTTAGAGAATTATCGACAAAGGGAGAGGAAACATTCTGACTAGAGAGCATATAATCTTGATGTCTACCTAGATGTCCCACCAGCTAAGCATTTTCCAAAATTGACTTCTTCGCCGTATCTGTTCCTCCTTCTGTATGTATTTATTGTTTTGGTAAGCGGCCCAAATACCCTCTCAGTCACTTAAACCGGAAACTTAAGAATTAAAGAAAGTGAGGTTGGAGAAAATGGAGAATAGGAAGTTTTCCAAGAAATTAGGAAATATAATTTTCTTTTTTAAAAAATATTCTTTATTTACTCATTTGAGAGAGAGAGAGAGAAACAGAAAGAGTACAAGCAGGAGGAGGGGAGGAGGAGAGAGAGAGAGGGAGGAGCAGACTCCCCACCGAGCTGGGAGCCTGACATGGGGCTCAGTCCCAGGAACTGAAGATCATGACCTGAGCCAAAGGCAGCCGCTTAACCATCGAGCCCACCCAGGTGCCCTGGAAATATAATTTTCCATAGCTGAATAATAAAATACCTTCAATCGAAAGGGACAACAAAGTAGCCATCACAATACAATTAAAAAAATACCTACACATTCTATGATTTTTTTTTTGAGAACATTGAGGATAAAAATAAAAGTCTATATACTTTAAGGAAGAAAATATGTTACCTAGAATGAACAATAATTAAATGACTCTCTTTGTATTCATCAGCAACATCAGATGCTAAGTGCCACAAGGACCATGTAATTTGTTGTTCAACCCAGGATGTCCCACCCGGGATGGCAGATATAAACCACGAGTATCATAGGCACACGGGGACACATGATCACTCTACTAAATGCTGTTAAAGGAAGAATCCCAAAGCTGTTTTATTTAAACAAGATTGCATTTATTTTAGAGAGAGAGAGGGTGGGGGAGGGGCAGAGGGGATGGAGCGAGAGAGAATCTCAAGCAGACTCTGTGCTGAGCATGGAGCCCTATTTGGGGCTCCGTCTTACAACCCTGGGATCACGGCCTTCACTGAAACCAAGAGTTGGATGCTTAACTGACCGAGCCACCCAGCCGCCCCAGAATTTCAAAGTTCTAAGGGAAAATGATTTTAACCTAAAATTCCATGGAGAACATACCAAAATAGTATGAGGACAGAATAAAGACTTTGAGAAGCTTTGGCACCCATGCATTTTTTCTTAGGAAGTTACTTGAGAATACATTTTACTTAAAAAGTGATGAAATAGACCCAACTATATAAAGTTGTTAGAAATCAAGAATTATGACTGCTGGCCAAATTGCTTGTGTGATCTCACTCGCCAGATTTGGGTAGGGGCGAAGAGGTCTGTATTAGATGGAACAAATGATAAACCAAGAGCTAGGAAGACAAGCGACAAAGGACATAAGGGACCTAAAAAAGCAGAGATGGGAAAAAGAGTTCCATGGTGATGGAGAAGGGAAAGCTGAGGCTAACAAAGATGTGAGCTGACTTAAAGGCCATCTAGCTCAGCCGAAGGAGGCGGGACACAAGAGGGTGATGCAGGTGGCCCAGGAGAAAGTGTCCACATAAGGGGAATCAGCAAAAGTGACAAAAGGAACAATTTGGAGATGAAATAGAATAAGGAAAAGGCTATTGGCCAGATATATAAAAGAAGATAATCAATTTGAACCTGACACTGGGGACATTCTCCTCTGAAAGGCGTAGGAAGGAAATGTAATAAAAGCTAGTATTGAAGAGTTACTATGTATAGGCACTATAGATTCTACGTGCACGAATTCACTGAAATACAGCAACCCTATGAGGTAGGTAAAATTAGGATCTCCAATTTTTCGATGAAGTAACAAGGCACAAATGTCCAGCCGAGGTTGCACAGGTAATACAAGCAGAGCTGGGATTTCAACAGTGTGCCTCGGGAGACTGTCATTTGGTTCTAAGTGAATAACGTTTGGTCAAACCAATGTTAACAAAGCTTATAGGTTTTTAACCTTTAGGATCAATCTATAGACAAATCACAGGAAACTTAACTATGGTTATAATTCAGGATATAAATATTATCATGCAAGGAGAGGGATAGCTGACACTAGTTGGGAGATGAAAGGGAGGGAGGAGACGTTGAAGGATGATTGGGGTAGTACTGTCTTCGTCTAATATAATGAGAGAAAAGAGAAAGAGCTCGTACCTATCAGACAAAATCAGAAACAGTGGTTTCTTCAAAGGAAGGCAACTACAGTGTTACATCATAAGCTCTTTGGTCCTGTTGTGTGTTTAAGTAAATTACTTTGTGCATATTAGTTTGATAAGCCAGAGAAACAGAAGATACAACATCAACAGCATCGGTGATTTGGTTTCAGGAATACAACATCGTCCCTTACATTAACTGAAAGGTGGCTAATTGGGAGTCCCTTGATATTGTCACTTTGATCTTACTGATTTTGTAAATTTGTTTTGATTTTATAATAGAATAAAAGCATGGGGATTTTATGCCTAGTTTTATGTATGTGCGTTTCAAAATATCACCGGAATAAGAGATACTGTAAGTCAACTCCGAGAGGCCAAACCATTCCTTTTGCTATCATTTTTATCACTCAAGTTTGAAAAAGGCCACTTCACTGTAAGGGGTTAAGCTACCTTGGTACCAACTCATTACTCAAGGCTTGGTTCATTTCATCTTCTAGGCAGAATTGATGATGGTTTCCTTTGGGTCTCACAGTGTACTGTGCGTGCATTTATCTCAGCTCATGTCTCTCTTTACAGCATTGTTTACCCAGATGTTTGCTTATGATTCCTAGACTAGAAGTGCTCATGAGAGGGGCCTGTAGCTCTTTCATTTGTATCCTTAGCACCCAGCTCACAGCCAATCACATTTAAGGAGCCCGGCATATATTTGCCAAATCCAATGGTTGGTAGCAGCAATGATGATATTCTCTTGGCTTTTAGAACCCCCTTCAGAGGTTAGCCATCAAATTGAAAAAGCACAAGGTACTTTATCCACCATAGCCTAAAAGCTTTTTAGAAGTAGGAAAACGTCAAGATGAACTTTAAGTCTTATAGTCCGATTTATGGCACATTAAGGGTGTCATAAAAGGAGGTGTCTTAAACTCGTCTCCTGAGTCTCTGTACCTCTGCAGAGATAAGGTAATGGTGTCATTACATTCGCGTATAGTACATATTGCTACAGTGGTAGGATATCCTAGTATATAATGACATACCACAGTTAGTTACACACGATCAACTTTGTTGAGATAACTTGGCAACACTGAGATTTTTGCTGCTACTGCGGAAGGGGGCCGAACAGATTTCCCGGCCCCATTCTTAGGTCCTGTACAATTTACCCTCCCCCCAGGTGAAAATGAATTTGGCTTATTGGTATATTTATTTAAGAAAGCAGACAGTAATTCTGCAATACCAGAAGGCAAAGAGGTGAAATTGTTGAATTTTTCTGAAAAGGAAAGACTCAAAGGACGAGGTAGTAAGTTGTTGGAGCAGCGTGTTCCTATGGGTTTTCATGGGGGGATCGTCATTCACTGCCTCCTCTGTCCCCACGCCCACCCCCGCCCCCCACCCTGTATCACCAGTACAATCACCCATTCATTCATTCATTTGGCAGGACATCGATTATAAGACACCAGTTAGGATCAGCATGTTGCCCGAGGCACCATGTTCGATTCTCAACTAAGACGTGACCCTAATAAGCCAGTTAGAGCTTCGTGCAATTTGTCTTCTGACCAACCAGTCTCTGTTACTTCCGGGTTTAGGGCCTGGCTCTGCCGGAAGGGAACATGTCTTTTTCTATTCCTTACGGTTTTTTAAATGGAACTAAGTAGCTCACAGGCAGGTATTTAAACAAAGGCATGAAACCTCCTTGGGAGCCATTAAAGCGGGCTAAGCTGCTTTATTCTCAAGAAAAAACAAACAAACAAACAAACAAACCTTATTGTGATCTCAATTATAGTCCTTCCTCAAAGGATGGTACCTGAGAGGAGCCACTGTGTATTATAGTTAAAACCATTATGTGATACTTAACCCCTCCCCCCCACACTATTTAAAAATCTCATTTTATTCCCGCTCTTGAAAAAAAGTTGATTTCTTTAAAGAATGAGAAATAAGCCTCTTTTCTGAAATCTTCTACTTTCTTAAAGCTTGGAATTTCTAGATAGCGATCTAGTTGGAAACATCAACATTTGAAAAAAAATAAGGTTGATAGAGTTCCTCCTGAACGTTATTTTTCACAGAAATTGCTTCAAAGCACTCTTAAAGGTCTGCGTTCGGCATTTGTGGAAACTTCTTACTCTCTAAATTTTGTTTATAATAATAAAGTAAAACTTCTCCTTATCCAGGTGGCAAACAAGACTATCTGAAGAATACTAAGAATTCTTTTGAATGTATTTCCTTTCATCTGTCCTCTCCATTAGCCTGTTTCCTTTAAGCTACCAATGCTTTTGTCAGTTATAAGAAGTCTCAAACACAGGTATCAAATATGGGCCAAATGAAATATTTTCCATTCTCCTAAGCTAAGGCCGGGTATTATAATGTTAAGGTAGCACCCCTCAGTGCCTATGGGAATATATCACTCCTAGAACTCTGCCCTGATGCGTACAACCGTGGGCCTCTCCAGAAAAGGCGCCATATTTTAGACTTTAGTATAACAACACCTTTCTGTGAGCACGGGGGAGCGCTGTTACCCCAACACACATGTTCCATGTTTCACCAGGCCTGGTCGTAAAATAGGGTCTCAGTAATAATTACAAAGGAGGGCATCTTCATCCCTTACTCAGACTTGACAAAGCCAATTCTTCCCTCAAGTCCCTCCTGCTACTCCAGGAAAAACTCAGAATATTCCTGAAGCTTCCCCGTGTGCTAGCAGACATTGCTCTTCTAGCATTCCTGTTCGGTTGCCATTTCACTTGATTACTGCTGGGGCTTGATAACTGCGAGGGTCCAGGCTCAAGGAACTGTGAGTTCTTCTCAAGCTGGGGGCCAGGAACACCAGTGGTCATGTCACTGAGAGAAGGAGGGGGGGAGGGTTAGGGGGTGGAGGGGCAGTGATTCTCCTCCAGGTTGGGTACAGGACCAAGCTAACCTCAGAGATGCGACTCTTACTTTTTTTTCACTAAAGATTCTGGGGGAACTTTGCTGGGTTCTTTCCATGTCTGAGAATTAGTTCAGTGAAAGAAGAGGTGATAGGGACTTGTTTCAGGCTGAGAACTGAACCATTTGTATGAGATAAGGGAAGCATTAAGTTGGAGAGGATGGCTCATCTTTGTGCCAGCTGATCTTTCTAGTAACAATGACCTCTCCAAGGTCACCATATTGAGTTACCCGGAGTTTCGGTTAAGGAAGAACAAATTTCTGCCCCCCAAATTACAGTTTGGGTAAAGTGGTCCTTTTCTGGCCAGACCTCAACTTTCTCAGGTGGTATTTCACTGATTTTCCGGAAGGGTAGTGCCCACTTTGCTGTTTCTTTTGATAGAGAAGAGTACATGAACGTGGCAACTAGAGGCTGTATCTGACCATATCACGTAAGAAGGGTATTAATAGGAGCTGAGGGACGGGCCCTGAATGGGCCTTGAGTTCTGAGTCCACTGGTCTTTTCTACTTTGCCTGCTGCTGTTGGGTGACTTCAGTGGGCTTCGAGCCCCGGCATGTATGTTTACCAGATTGACCACCTATTAGTTTGGTCATCTTGGCTAAGTTATTTAACCCTTCTGAACTTACTCTTTTCATGTCAAGTAGAGATTACGATGCCTCCTTTGCAAGGGCATTGTATGTAGGGTGTAAACAGGGAGATATCCAGTGGACCCTCACTATTCGTGAATGAGTATTTGCGAATTTGCCTACTTGGTAAAATGCATTTGTCACCCAATATCAATACTTCAGTTTCTTTCGCCATCATTCACAGACATGCACGGGGTGGCAAAAAGTATGAGTCCTCCCAAAGTGCACGTGCCCCACCGAGGGCAGATAAGATGATGATCTGCCTTCTAGTTTCAGCTCTCGGGCTAAACGAGTGTCCTTTTCTGGGATCTGTTTAGTGCACGGGTTTTGTATTTTTGTACTTTTTTTTTTTGGTGATTTCACTGTTTCAAATGGCCTGCAAGCATAGAGCTAAAGCACTGTGTGTTGTTTGTAAGTGTAAAGGGGCTGGGACACACCTCATGGAGAAAATACGCATGTGAGTTAAGCTTTGTTCAGGCCTGAGTTACAGCGCTCTTGGCTGTGAGTCCAACGTGAATGAATCAAGAATATATACTCAAGAAAGTGTCTTTAGACAGAAACAAACAAAACAAAGTTATGTATTGATTGGGTGATGAAAATGTGACCATTTTATTTTTTTTGGTATAAATTATGAAAAAAAAGAAAATGTTGCGACCAGACGATCACAGGAACTTTGTCCTGTATGTCCCCCGGGAGCAGGCATTTCGTGTATGCTGATTCGGTGTTTATGGTGATTTTATAGGCTGTAACTACTGTTGAGTAAGGGAGAATTGACCAAACTCTGAATGCCTGGTACTTAGATGGGGCTAAACATACACTTAGTCCTTTGACTTCTCTCCTATGCATAAGAGGAAAATAATGAATTTTCTTTGAAGGGGGAGGATTGGCTGCTTCTTTACCCTTCTTTCCTTAGAGGGTTTCCTTGAAAACTTAAGAGGGCCAATAAGAGGCCTGACCTTTTTAGTTTGCAATGAAAGGTCAAGAGCCTTCTGATCCTTGATACTGTGTACTCATACCTCCAAAATTAGCTCTCTCATGAGGTTTATAGGAAGCCATCACAAAGTGAATCCACTTACTGTTCAAGGAGGGAAGAGAAGAGTGAATTATTCTTTCCTCTACTTCCCTGTAGAAACGTATATAAAATTCTGTCTGAACTTTGTAGATACTTTTGAGCTCGTAAATCCAGTAGTGCTTACTCTTTAATAAACTGTCCTCCTTCTCTCTTCTATATTGATACTGAGAGGTAGGGTTATTTTCTTTCTCCAACATATATTTGGGTTTTATTTTGGGAAAGCTATTCTTTGTCGGTTTTTTTTCTTTAAGACTTTATTTAATTCTCAGAGAGAGAGAGAGAGAGAGAGAGAGAGAGAGAGAGATCTCACAAGCAGGGGGAGTAGCAGGCAGAGGGTGAAGGAGAAGCAGGCTCCCCCCTGAGCAGGGAGCCTGATGCGGGGCTCGATCCTAGGACCCTGAGACCTTGACCCGAGCTGAAGGCAGACGCCCAACTGTCTGAGCCACCCAGGCATCCCTGTAAATTTCTTGGGCTTGTTTGTATCTGTCAGTGACGAGTGGCTTTTTGGCTTTTCTATAAGGCCAAATTATTCTAATGCCCCTGTTCAGTTCAAGTGGCTATGCTTGTGGGCTCTCGGTGAATCGGTTTCATTGCTGAATAATGAAGCACCTCAGGTTTTCCATATTTTTTTGTCCACTTAGAAAAATGGATGTCCAGACATTTTATAAGGTACCGGAAGATCGTAATTGTGGACTGAGGTTGTTGCAGGCATGGGAAGAAAGATCACTTAGACTACACTTCATGGCGTGATTCTCAGTTATTGGCTCCAGCTATGAACCAGATATCTGATTTTTCTAGGAGATACAGAACACTAATAATTTAAGACAGAAAACAAGTTAGGGCTCCATTGATCCATCTTGTTGGCTGTTTTGAGGAGCCCATTTCACCTGAGGATGAGATAGGCGATGCTTGGTTTTATACTTATTAATCTGTTGCCTCCTCCACGCTCTTTTTTTCCCTCTTTTGTCCAGAGTGGTGTCTGAGTCAGTGACTCAGCGTACTATTTCTTCTCAGGCAAGATTCTCCAGTTGTTTGTGTGTGTGTGTGTGTGTGTTTGTGTGTGTGTGTGTGTGTGTGTGTGTGTTGCAGGGGAAGATTGCCCCATGGAGAAGCTCTGCTTTCGAGTGAGAAAGAGCATTCTGTGCCAAGCATGGGTTTCTAGTGTTTTCCTGTCTCTGCCACTGGTACTTGCCACCAAGGATGCCCACCTAACTGTCCCCGGGAGAAATGTGGCTACTGAAATGTGTCCTCAGGTTGCCGGCACCTTGGGCATACCATTTGCCTGCGGCCTCAGTTTTCCTGTCCAGAGAGGGAAGAAAACACTGCCCCTCACAGCAGCTTCATTTTTTTTTAAAGATTTTAATTTATTTATTTGACAGAAAGAGATCACAAGTAAGCAGAGAGGCAAGCAGAGGGAGGGGGGAAGCAGGATCCTGCTGAGCAGAGAGCCCGATGTGGGGCTCGATCCCAGGACCCTGAGATCATGACCTGAGCCGAAGGCAGAGGCTTTAATCCGCTGAGCCACCCAGGCGCCCCAGCTTCATTTTGTTTTGATCTCCATTTCCTTTTTCCTCCATAGAGGACAGCAAGCGTAACAGCTTCTTCAAGGTGTAGAACAATCCGATCATCTGATCTTCAGCCTTCCTCCCTTCTCCAGAGCTCCTAACCATAAACGTCAGCAACTTGCTTCCCTTTTTCCCTCATTCCTTCCTCTGGACCTCTGTCCAGCAAAGCCCCTTGGCTCAGTGCAGAGAGGCAGACGGGTGTGGAGGCTAGAACCATAGACCCAGTTCAAAGCCCGGCTCCGCCATTCGCGTTGTGTGACTTGGAATGGCTCAGTTTACCTTCTGGGTACCTTAGATTTCTTCTTTACAGAAGGCTGCTAATGATATGACCACCCTTAAATCGTTACTGTGAATCTTTTTTTTTAAAATTTTTAAATTAACATATAATGTATTATTTACCCCAGGGTACAGGTCTGTGAATCATCAGGCTTACACATTTCACAGCATTTGCCATAGCACATACCCTCCCCAAGTTACTGTGAATCTTAAATGAGTTAATACCCTTATAGTGCTTGGCACAGCATTGGAAGGAACATCTGTGTTTCGGTGCGGCTACAGGAGCTCTTGTACAACTCTAGCCTTCAGGTAACAGAGAGTGATGTAACACACATCTTGTCCACAGACGTGAAATTGTCCCGTCATTGGTGCTGCCTTTAGCTAGCTGCTTTCAGTATCTATGCAATAAATTGAGTGTACAGAGGGTTCATGTTTCTTTACTGGTCGAACCCGTCAGGCCTCGTCTGACTTTCCAAAGTACATCTGCTTGTCACTGTAGGTCTTTACACCGTTGGGTGTTATTTTTGTTGATAGCCTGCCATCTTGTACCTATTTTTGATGTTTTCTGTGGCAGGATTTATGATTCGGTGTTAGGGACGACCTGAAACTGCGTCATCCCAGCCTGTCTTAGTTAACTACCGCTGCGTAACACCCCCAAACTTCACAGCCTACAACACCACACATTTGTTACCACAAAGCTGATGAGGATCATGAATTCAGGCATAGCTTAGATGTGTGGATAGAGTTTTACGACTCTGTGATTGAGGTATTGACCAAGGTTATGGTCTCATATCAAACTCAGCTGGGGAAGGATCCCCACTCACATGGTGGCTGTCAGGATTCAGTCTCTCAAGGGCTATTGGACTGAGAGGTTGGTTCCTTGAGGGCTATTGGCTGGAGGCTCTCTACATGCATTGTGGGCCTCTCTACAGTTGCTTGATCAAAGTAGACGAGCTACAAAAGCAATGAAGATAGTCTACCAGCAAGATGGAGCCACAGTCGCTTCCAACTTCATCGCTGAAGTGATGTCCCATGACTTTACCATATTCTACTCATTAGGGTCAAGTCACTAGGTCCAGTTCACGCTCAAGAGGGAAGGGTTATGCAGGGATGTGAATATTAGGAGGATGGGAATTACTAGGAACCATCTTAGAAGCCTGCCTGTCCCGCAGACAGATGTGAAGCAAGTCTGATGGGGCAGACAGAATACAAGTAACCTTACCATAGTGTCCAAATATAGTCCACCTTGTTTATTTCCGAGAGTCCACCAAGAGTATCTCATGTGGTCTCGTACAGTCTCAGCCCACCCTGGTCTTTGGCTACAGCTTTTAAGAACAGCACCCAGGCACTGACATGAGTACCAGCGCTCTCTCACAGAAGAAGCCCAGAGATGGAGTTTCTTTCAGTCCTCATTGCACTCTTGAAGCCATCTACAAAATAAACCCTTGACAAAATGCTCCTACCTGCTCGAGACACAACTTAGGTACCCAGACGGTGCTGTTTGTTTCCCAGTGTCCCCGCTATTTGGTCAAACCCCCTCATTCAGGTCAGTTTGGGAATGGGTATAATAGCGTCCTCATTGCCTTTTGATCTCTGTCATATTAACTCCCAGGTGCTCAAAACGTCCTCATAGGTTCCCTCACAACTTCCCATGTCTGTTAATACCTGGACGCAGTTGTAAATGTTTAACAATTGGCTCTTTAAAAAAAGAAAAAGAAAGCCCTGATTTGGAGCATTTGCCAGTTTCCATGGTATAAGTGCTCCCACCATGGATGATTACAAATGACCAATGTGACATCAGTGAACATGGAGTTGGGAGGATATGTGTGCAATCCGCTCTTCGTAAGCCAATATAAGCTGGCTCCAGTGAACCATTGTTTGGAGGGCTAGTAGCCTAGAAGACAGAGCCATGACATGAATCAGAGCCTCGGCTAGCTGGAGCCTCACTACATACCCCACATTGGTATTCACCTCCATCTGAGAAGGCATGGGATTAATCACTCTGCTGATACTCTAGCCATGACCCCAGAACTCTTGTACATTTCTTTCACGGAAGTTGCTTCCACGGTAAACTGAGCCTAGACTTCTATATTCTCAGAGAAAAGTCTGAAGTCCTCAAACACGCCCCCAAAGTTATAGCCCCTTTAAGATCTTATTTCCCAAGATCCTCATGGACCCCGGGCTATTTCATGGACTTGGTTGTTTCTCTGGATCTTTGATCTTTCCACTCTCTATCCCACCCATGTTGGCCCAGCCTGAAGGACTGAGGTTCTACCCAGGTTCTTTCTTCCTTGATTCCAGCTAGGACCCCATTTTACTGTTAAGGGACACTACTACCCCATATAAATTGATCCAATTTCTTTCCTGAGGCTTAGTTTTGCCCCCTTTACGATGAATATAATCATAGTCTCAGAGCTTCTTGACACACAAACCTGGTAGAGATTTTGGACAGAGTTAGAGAGATAAGGCCTTATAATTCCATAGAAATGTGACCTTGGGTAGATCACTCTGAGCATCTCTGTGTGTTTAGTGGAGATGAACATACCTACTTGTAAATTTGTTATGGGGTAATAAATCAGAGGATGGATATAAAGTTCCAGACACAAGAGTAGGCGCTTCACAAAAATATCTCCAAATACTCCATTATTATTTTTATTGATTGCATACACATGTCCTCTCTCTGTCTCACCCTCTATCTTTAAGCACAAGTGAATCTCTATCCATGGACACAAGGTTGGGGTTGGTTTGGATGGGGCTGAGTTGACCTCTCTTGGACTGAGGGTCAAGCAGGAGAGAGAAAGAGCTCTCACCCTTATAAGGAGGTTCAAGACCTGGTACCATGTTTACTTGTGTGTTTTTTTTAAAATACATGTTTGTATTAATTTTTCAAAATATAAAGGTATAACCTGCTCATCTTAAGAATTGAAAAATATAGGGGCGCCTGGGTGGCTCAGTTGTTGAGCGACTGCCTTCGGCTCGGGTCATGATCCTGGAGTCCCTGGATCGAGTCCCGCATCGGGCTCCCTGCTCGGCGGGGAGTCTGCTTCTCCCTCTGACCTCTCTCTCTCTCTCTCTCTCTCTCAAATAAATAAATAAATAAATAAAATCTTTAAAAAAAAAGAATTGAAAAATATACAGTCATGTATTTTAAAAAGCTAAGTATCCACTCCTCCCCCTTTTCTACTCTTCTATTGAGAGCAATGTGTTTATCCTTCTGTAATTTACACACACTACACAAACATAAATGCATATACTAGGGCTTTCCTTGATGCTTATTTTTATAAAACGGGTCCCTAAAATATGCATTACCCTGCAACTTGTTTTTGTCACTTAATAATTCATCACATGGACATTATTTGCTTGTTTGTAGGCTCTTAATACACAGTTACTGAAATATTCATTTGTGAAATAAGACTATAAAATTCTTTTGTTGTAACAACTTTATTGAAATACAATTCACATACTATATAATTCACCCATTTAATATGTAGAATTCAATGGCTTTTAGTACATTCACAGAGTTGTACAACCATCACCACAGTCAATTTTAGAGCATTTTATCCCTCCCCAAAGTGACACCATACCTTTAGCAATTGCCTTCCATTTCTCTCCACCAGCCCTTTACCCTCACCACCCCTAGGCAACCACTAATGCCGGGGAAGAGACTTTCTGTCTCTTCGTTCCTTTTGATTGCTGAATACTGTTATGTTGTATGGATATACTTTATTCTACTTATCCCTTCATCATTTGATGGTTATATGGACTGTTTCCACTTTTTGGTTATTATGAATATCGCTTCTGTGGATATTTGCATATATCATTTGCTTTTTCTTTGAGGGGGGCGGGGCAGATGGAGAGATAGAGGGAAAATCTTAAGCAGGCTCTGTGCCCTCTGCAGGGCCCAACATGGGGCTAGATCTTACAACCCTGAGATCATGACCGGAGCCAAAATCAAGAGTCGGACCCTTAGCTGACTGCACCACCCAGGAGCCCCTGTCATTTGCTTTTTGACTCCCAATTTTCTGGCCACCCACACCCCATGTTCCAGGAAGGCCTAGTTCTCTGCAGAACGCCAGAGTCCCTAATTTAGGGGTGTGGGCTGGTGACAAGCTTCCATTATACGCTAAGTCTACATATTTTATGGCAGATCATGATTCCGGACACTAAGTTTGAAAATAACAATTTTGTTTCTCCAACAACAAAACTAAATTCGTGCCTCTCCTGACAACTTGGTTTCATGATATAGTGAGAAGATGCCCTGAGGTGAAATAATAACAGTCTCAGCTCTGTATCTTCAGTACAGGCCTGTTTCCATGTCAAATATCTGGCTGCCTGGGCCATCTGGATTTCCTACAGCCTTCTCTAGAGAGCCTGTCCAAGGTGGTGCGCGTCACAGTCCCTAACACTCCACCCCCCCCAACACACTCTGACTCCTACATTCCCGACACGGGTGGAAGGCACCCCCCCTTTCGTACTGCCACCAAGTCAGACATCTATCAATCCATTCTGCGTAGGATCAGTTATCTCAGGCACATCAAGCTCTCTGAAATAGTTCTCTAGTTCATCTTCTCTTTATCCTCACTGCTACAACATCGGTTCAAGCTTTCACAATATCCCCTTGTGCGCCGTGACCTCCTGAAACACACGGTGTTCTGTGTTCCCGCATTTTCTTTGCCCACGGTGTCCCTCCACCTCTCATGTGCCTGGTTAGTGTTAAGCCAACTTTTGAGGCCCAACTCAAATGTCACTTACTTTGTCCCCAATGTCTTTTTCTGCCTTGGCCTTCAAGTCAAGTGGGTTGTCCTTTTTGCTCCTTGGCATGCTGCTCTCACCTTTATTTTAGCACTTACCCTGTTCTGGTGTAGTAACTGGTTTGTCTATGTCTGCTTTTATTTGATTCTGAAATTCTTCTGTTTTTTATTTTTAATTTTTTGTATTTTATGTTTTTGAAGATTTTATTTATTTGACAGAGAGAGTGAGCACGAGCTGGGGGGAAGGGGCAGAGGGGGAAGCAGACTCCCCCTCTGAGCATGGAGCCTGATGCCTGCATGCAGGCTGGATAAATGATCAATTTTTTCAAATATATTTGAGGAACTCCCCTCCTTTTTAGATCTCACCTGTTCATTTGTTACATGTCTTACATTCAAGGGTACTTACATAACTACGTAACTGTTTTCATCTATGCTTTCTCCATCTGATTTGATAACTTTTAATGATTAAATTCTGAATAATTGGAGAGACTCCTTGAAATGTGTATAATAGAACCATTAATAGTAATACCTAATTAAAGAATATTTTTTCAATGAGCAAAGTAATAGAATAAATCCATTAAGTTCCCATTAAATCCCTCCATAAAAGTGAATACTTTGCATTTGTTAAGGGTTCCTTAATGAAACATCATTAATCCAAGTATTTCAGAAATTAATACGAAGCCCTTTGCACAGAGTTGAGTAATGTCTTTCAGAAGCATATGCCTTGTTAGGTGGCCCCACGGTCAGAGCTCATCAATTCCATAAGTTTATCACACTGAGACTCAATTTAATGCTTTGCTAAATATTAATAGAAAAATATCACTAGAGTTGTATACATTATTTATTAATCTAAAGAGGTAACATCTCTTCCTAGCAAAAAGAACTTCAGAATTCAAGTAGTAGAGCAGATTTTGAAATTTTCATAGAGGAGAAAACAAAAAGGATAAGAATGAACAAGGAGGAGATACTAAGTATTTAAATGTGTGTGGGGCACGTTTCCCATGGCTCCGTAGGTTGATGGGGGGCAGGAAAGAACAATCGCCTTGGTCTCTTTGGTGAAAGAGAACACGAAGCAAAATACTAATTTGTCACTTCTCTATCAGGAGAGCAAAGTTCACTGCTCTTTGCACTCCACGCTTCCACTGATGTGTCAGAGGAATTTTTAAAATTCTGATAAACTCATGGCAGCTCTGGAAAGAGACTCGGGTGCCACCCGCCGACCATGCATTTTGACGGCTATGTGAAGAATTGAAAAATACAGTTGGACTGATAGAAAGGGCAAGGGTGGAAAACCCCGAAGTCCCTGGGGGTAGATGAGGAGACTGCAGAAAAGTGAGCACATGGATTTCACAGGAAAGTTCGATGGTGCAGAGGCACCGGGGAGTGGGGGAAGACGAGCGGGTGGCCCGTGGCATCACGGGAGCGGAAGTGAAGAGTTGGAGTCTGTCCTGATCTAGGTAGCCTTTCATCTATGGCGCCAAACGAGACCCTCTGTGCTGGTTTTTATTCAAGGTAGCTACTCTTGGTAACAAAAATCTACTCTGAGCTAGCTATTTTGTGACTCACTTTTGAATGATTCAGAGTTGCTTCTGGTATTAAATAACAGAACTTACTGAAGGAAAGCCCTCTGAAATTGATCCCCAGTTGCTTGTACAAAGAGCACAGAATTCAGCAGAATATAGCTGTCTTGGTTTGAACTTAAGTGGAGTTTTTGTCTAATCTCCCTTCATCCAATAACCTAATCTCTCATCATTTCCAGGAATGCCTCTTCCGCATTTGACATTTCTAGGAGTTTGGGTGATATCTCTTGAACAATTTCTCCTTTTGGTACTATCCTATTATCTAATTTGTGTTTAAATCCTGGACCTGGTACCCTCCCTACCCTACTCCCTCTGGGCTCTCGGACCTGCAAGAGGAAGTAGATTTTTCTCTCCTCTCTGAGACTTGCCATAGCTACATTAAGAGGAAAAGAGTGAAATCTGTTTGATCTCAGAAACATGCTGTTTTGTGGATAATGAAAACAAATGAAGCATAACAGTTAATTTTGTTCTTTCTATCACAGATGGGGTCTCCTGTTAAAGAAAGCTCTCGATCAAATAGATTCTTTTATTTGCCACTGAAGACCCAGAGAATTAGACAGCTGACGTGCTCACCCTCTCCGTTTTCATTTAGAGATAGATCAGCAAGGCCAAGTTGTATTTGCTGCCCAACCTCCATCATTCTCTGAGCTTGAGGCATTTTAAATTCCAAGGACTCTGATCATCCTTGCCTATTTTTAAACAGCAAAAGCCAAGAAAACTATTCTCCTTTATAGTCTGTAACATAGATACCAGCACGGGATAAAACAAACACTAGAGACCTTCATGTTTTCAATGGTTTGTCTGTCCCAAGTTCCAAGGTCACATTTTCTTTTCTTTTCTTTTTTTTTTAAGTCAGTGCAAAAATAAAGGAATTGCCACAAAGAGAAATACTGAGTATCTGCCGCAGAAGGGCAGCTCAGGGAGTCGCGGAAAGGGCAGTCATGAGGGGTGAGCTGCCTGTCTCCTGATGGGCTCTGAAATAGGAATTTCATCCTCAGAAAAATTCTTCTAGGAATCGTTACAAATCTCTTTTGCCAAAGCTTAAAAACAATGGCCTCAAAGCCAAAGCTAGATGTCTTTCAGAGACCAAATATTTTCACCAAAATGATTGTCATTTTTTAAGATCAAAGTACGGCTGACACACAATGTTACCTGCTGCAAGTGTACGACACGGTGATTTGACAACTGCGTATGTTATGTTGGGCCCCCCACAGGTTCTCCCTGTCACTTTCTGAATGTCTTCCTCACGAGTCCTTTGTCATTTGAATGACACTGGGGAGATGACAGATCTCGAGACTCAGGGAGGTCATGTGACTTGTTCATCTCAAACACACACATTCTTCACGTCTAGGATGAGAAGTTCAGGGTCATCCCTGTCGACCATGACCTTACCAGGACTCTCCCTGACTTTTTCCTGGGGACCTAGCAGCATGCACAAATAATCATGCAAAATTGTATATATTTGTGAAAATCAGATTACATAGTCCATAACGTGCCACAGTCACTCGTCTAATTTAACCATATCCTGTGCTTGCCTTTCCACGTCGGTGCGTGTGGCTCTGGTAACATTGTTTTTAAAGCTTGCATCCTATTCACTTACGTCACTGATGCCTGAGTGGGGGGTTGATTTGGCTCCCCAGGTGGCAGCGGGCAACGTGTGGAGAAATTTTTGTTGGTCGTGACTGGGCACCAGGTGCTGGTGGCACGGAATGGGTGGGGACCAGGGAGGGAGCTCAGCATCGGACAGTGGGCAGGATGGCTCCTACCCCTGAGAATGTTCTGGCCCGCGTGTCCACAATGGTGCTGACGTTGAGAAGACCAGAGAATAGACGTAGTACAATTTGTTCACCAAATTCTTTACTGGTGGGCATTGGGAGTATTCCCAATTTTATCTACTATAGTAGCAGTGAATAAATGTTCAAGAATCTCTATGTTTGCACGTCATTCCAAATATTACTTCAGGATAAATCCCTGGAAGGGTCATTTCCTAGTCAAAGATTATGCCGCTTACTTGAACTACTACAGGTCATGTGAATTGACATTTCTTCCAAGAGTATGTTCCTTTCTCCTTACTCCTCCATTGGGCATTATCCACCTTTTAAAGCTTTGCCAAGCCTTTTGATAAATGGCTGTCTACTTCTTTATTGTCATTTCAAATTTATTGTTAGTGACTTAGTCATCTCTTAAAATGTTATTGGACTTGGAGTTTTCTTCATAATTGTGAATTGTCTCTTCACATCCTTAATGAGTTTTCTATTGAGCTTGTTATCAAATCTTGATTCGAAAAGCTTTGTCTCTTATATGAATTGCACAGATTTTTTTCCCCCCACTTTTTCATTTCTCTTTTACCGGTAATGGTTTTTGGACATGTGAATGGGTAACCTTTTTATAAAGGTGAATTTATCCTCATTCAAGTATTTCCTCCTGGAATTTGTCATGTCCAGAGATGTTTTCCCCACCCAAAGAATAGGAAAATATATGCCTATGTTTTCTTCTATTCCTTTCCCAGTTCCTTTGGGGTCTGTCAGTTCGTCTTACATTTCATCCTCTTCACTTCACTGGAACTCACTTCCGTGTATATGTTAACCTAACCCACTGACTATCCTAATAAAGTCACTGCGGTTCACGGGAACCAGCCAAGTAGAGATTGTCTTTGCAGAGAATAAACTCCTAAACTTGCCATCTGTAATCCATTCCGGAACACCAGCCAAGTTTGTTCCTAACCTCACCCACAGGCAGGAATGAGGATACCCAACACTGTTAAGTGTTAAGCTTGTAAAGCTAAAGAATGTGCAAGAGTTCATGTTAGTTTTAGGTTTCATATTGATCGGTTTATTCACGCTATTTCATTTAGGTACATTTCACATTTCCTTTTAATTTGTAGTTGGAGTAGAGTGATATATTAGTTTCAGGTATATAACCTACTGATTGGACAGTTACATAGTTACCACCTGTCACTGTATAAAGTTATTACAGTGTTATATTCTCAGTGCCGTACTTTTCATCCCCGTGACTTACTCATTTTGTAACTGGAAGTTTGTATGCCTTGTAGTTTTATTTTATGTGCATGTGACACCTTTAAAGCAAGCTGTATTATCCCCACTTTTTGGGTGAGGCACGGTGAAGGCTATCTGCTTGGCTGTTCATTTCTTGAGAACAGCAACTGTGTTTCTTCCCTCTCCAGTGCCAGGAACTTCTCATCTATTGGATAAATTCTTGGTTGGGCCAAGGGCACACTTTACTATGTAAAGGAGATGAGCAGGCTAATACGATAGTTGACACTTCTCCTATCTCCTTGATTTAGCAACAGCTTAGCCCCAAAATACCTTCCTTGAGAGAAATTGTCCGCAAAATACAAGGTGATTCTGTTCTCTTCCAGTCGGTCTTTGTATTACCTCTCCTTTCTCTGCTTTTATGTATGTATAAATCGAAGATAAAAAAAAAATTCGAACTTGCCCCAAATTAAGGTGAGCGTAGGACATGGGTGTTTAAGGGTCAATAAATAATGTTTCTGAGACGTTTAGAGTCCATCAGCTCACATGTTTTGGCAGGGCTTAAATCCTAACTTTACTGCTAGTGCTCTAAACAAGATACCTTGGTTAGAGAGAAGGAAGATGGGATTTTTACCCTAATGGACAACACTAATAATTTTATCAGAAAGCATTTCTACTTCAAGAAAGGCTGTTCAGTACGTTGGCAAGTGAATTGATATGCTCTCCTGATCAAAAAACCCCTCTTAACTGTCATGTTCCCAGAAAGCAAATTCTTTCTTGACTGCCAGCCCACCTGTAGGCAAGTTCCTAGGTTTTTAAAAAGTACTTACGACTGCTTTCCCTCTCTCTGAACCAAGGCTGGGGCCACATTGAGCATGGCTCTGGAAATAGTGGTGTTGGTGTCCTTAAGAACAATTCTATGCACTTGGTCGAAAAGATCCTGTGTCAGACCAGCAAGCATCACTGCACACATGATGGGCAGAGATGTCCAGAAGCATGCTCCTTTGACTTGAGGTCAAATGGCCAGGGCCAGGACTGGTCATGTGGTTGGCGCTACAGCTGTTAAAAAAAAAAAAAAAATTTGTTCCGTGAGAAAATGCCAGGAGCACCTCCAAGCAGAAGCCTTTTTGTATTCATGGCTAGTTGCATCCATAACCACCAGACAAGAGATAAAAATTGATAAAACTACAGCCTTGGGGATATAACTTTATCCCCAAGGTCTCCTCAGGGCCCCAGCTTTATATAAATTTTCCATCACACTCTCAGCCAGCTGTTCAAAGCACAAGAATCTATTTCCCTGATGGGTAAGGAATCTCAGGGTAGAAAACATATTCAGAACAAAATTGTAGAATTGTACTTCTTCCTCAATAAAAATTCATTTCTTTCCTTACTTTCACAGAACATTGATAGGGGAGTCTAAATAAGTTTCCAGACTGGTGTCCTTAAGAAAACAGGGTCTCTGAGGCTGATTTGGGACGTATGGTGAGGATCTGTTTAAAACCATCTTTCCCATGTCCGTTGTTTCAGTTGGTACTTTTGTCTTCTGCAAAGACTCAAATCTTTCACCTTTACGTTTTCTTTGGATTTGCTGCTCAGCTCATTGCCATCAGCAGGTTTTTCCCAGTTCCCAACATTAGTCAGTTTGCTGGTTTGTTCTTGCCACTTACGGCCTTTGCTCTGATCCCGAGTCTTGGTCTCAGCTTAGCCCTGGATAGCAGCAGACAGGGAAATGGCTGAAGATTAGACCGGGGGCATTAATTAGAAGCCATGTTTGTGATGCTTACATCTTCAAGCAAGAGAATTCCAGCCCAAACTGGCAAAGGAAGGAGATTTGCTAGTTATCGTAACTTGAAAGTAGTAATCAACACTTTACAAAGCAACGCCACATGTATTATTTCACTTTATCCTCAAATAATCCTTTTAGGCAAACTTCCGCCATCCCGAGATTGCAACCCAAGTGCGATTCCGAAGGTGGGTTGCCAATGACCACATGGCCACTAGGTGGCGCAGTGGGATTCCGATCGAGGCTTAGGCTCTGCCGGTCTACTACACCGCCTTGCCACTCCCAGGGTTGTTTTATGTGAGGATTGAAGTGGGAAGGAGTAAGCAGAACATGCAGAATAAGATGGGAGGAGAGGGAGGGAGGAAGACCCTGGCGCATTTCAATTAAGGACGAATTGTACAGAACTGGGTTAAAAAAAAAAAATTGAAAGGAAATCCCAAAGAGCAGAGATGGGGAGGGGAGGTTGCTGTGGGGAATCTGGCTTTCCAGAGAGGGGTGGCTCTTGGAGAGAAAGGAAATGGTGCCGACAGGGGAGAAGGTTCCAAAGGGTCAATCCTCCCTCTTCACGGTCGGATCTCTGACTGTAGTGCAGTGATCCTGGACCCTGCCTGTCCCAACGTGCGCCCCTCATACGGCGCTCTGTTTGCTTACATTGACACAGGTCTCTGTGGGTTCCAGGGCGAAAATATGGTATCCTATTTGCAAAGACAATTGTCCGAAGTCACACAAACCATTTTCAGAGCCCAAGGGCTCTGGTCTCACCTCTCATAATAGAAACACTTTTATTCAGAAGCAAAGAATCCCAGTGAGAAAGGGCAGAAAGGAGTCACCCTTTATATTGAATTGGATAAAATGTGTTTGGCTAGTCTCCTGAACTTTCCCAGGGCTGCCTTCACAGCTGAGAACAGCTTTTGGTTTTCAAGTCTTATTTTGCTTGAAAGACTAAACACAAAAACAAAGCCCCATTTCCTCCCAGAGTCGTAGTCAGTTCTGGTTTCTGTTTTTCTGCCTGATGATACAATTTGTGGTCAGACACTTGATTAAATAGTGGAGGCTCGTCTTGAAGATCTTGTAGCTGCAAAGAGGTGGTGTGAAGAAGGAGGAAAAGAAGGAACTAGGAAGGGATTGCATAAGCCACCCATGTGATCAGCTAGACTAAGTGAATGGTGTGGCGTGTTTGATGAAAACCCTTTCCAAAATGACCTTTTCTCTACTCATTTATACCATGCATCTTTCCGAACCAGAGCTAGAAGGCTTGATAGGAAAGGGCAAGCCTTAGGAGCTCTTTTGAAGGGTGATTAACTTGAGAAGCATGCAGACCCCTGGTGTAGCATTTGGAAGGCACTGAGGACAGAGGAAATCTCAACAAAAAAATCTTGAGGACTGATGTGGCTCTGTGTGTGTGTGTGTCTGTGTTTGGGGGTGCAGAGAGGAGACTTCCTTAATCTCTACCTTGCTCTCGAGTGACAAAAGCTGGTAATCCAGAGGTATCAAACATACACATACCCTATAATTTTAGCTTAGAGGAACTCAACTCTTAGGATAGGAAACTCTTTCAGGAATCCTAGCACATGGATTTACTTTAATAAACACGTATTGTCCCATCTGCCTATCTGTCTGGACATCTTTACTTATTTTTTTTTTTTTAACGTATCTGCAATGTGGGTTTGATGAAGGTGAGCGTTTCAAAAGTATTCCCTGAGAAGAATTTTTATATATTTGTCTCACTGAAACTCAGAAAGCTGGTCAAGAGAAAAATCTATAAAAGGATGATAGGTCCCTTTATACTATGTTTTTGAGGAGCCTTTGGAAACAATTTCCAATTTCTTTTGAAATTAAATCCAGTCATTGGACTATGACATTTTCTGTTAATGGTTACCATCTTAGGTTTCTAATTTTAAAACAAAGCTAGTGAGCCCAGAGAGACTGAGAACCTACCCTTGCAACAAAAATATATGATCCCTTCTCTGTGCCTAACCCTGGGATTCACGTTGCCAATAGCAAACTAGTTTTCTCATTTAGAGCGATAGTTTTCAAATTCCAGGAGAAGAGTACCACATAAGATGCTAAAGGCTAAAAAAGCGATGCCTTGTGGCTTTCTTTCAGCATAGCTTTGTAGATTGAAATTCTTTCCAATTCCTTTCTATACAAGACTGTTGGACCCAGACAGCGGTCGGAGGGAGGGGGTCACTCTGAGAGGCCCTGAAGGGCAGAAGTCATGATTATATCTTGACTTTCACATCAGCAGAGCTCAGGATCACCTGGCACTTGGAAGACTTCCTCATCGGGGCCTCTATTCATTAAAGGACAGAGGACATTACCATGTGAAGATTGCTTATTTTCTGTTCTATTTTTGTGCCGTGGCCTTCTTTTTATTTCTCAGCTACCTCTTTGACTCTGTAAGCATCAAACATTTGTTTTCCTTCTTCTACCTTCTGGGATCCTGTATCTCCAGCTTCTGTTATACTTACCAGGAAGATAGTGCCACAGTAATGCTCGATAACGAACCACCCCAAACCCCAGTGACTTTAAGCAGTAATTTTTTATTCTGTGTGGTTTTGGGTGCATCTAGACCGGGCGAGGCTGGTATCCAGGTTCCTGATTCTGAGCTCTAGGTTCCTGACTTCAGGTCCCAGGCTCCGCGTTGAATCTAGTTCTGCCCGGAAGGCCTCTTGTCTTCCATGGACCAGAAGTTACCCAGGGCGTGTGGTGAGCTCAACACGTCTCGTTCAGGGACCCCAGATGAAGAGGCGATGTCTATGTGGGCAGGTACTTCTCATGACCAGGCACCAGACTGAAGAAGGAAAGCCTGGCGGAGCAAACACACACCGAGCCTCTGGTTGAATCATGTCTGATCACATCCTATTGTCCCAGGCAAGTTGCACAGCCAAAGGCAAAGTCCGTGGGGGGCGGGGGTTGGGCGGGGAGGGGGGGAGCAAAAAAGCAACTCTGGCCCTGAAGAGGATTTGGTAAGGATGTGGAGATATAATGTACCCTCAGGTGCGTGAAGAATCGGGGACAAAGAATTTAATCTTCTATAGACAGGGAGTATCACAGTGTACTGAAATAGTTTGGTTGCCTATATCTAGTTTTATTTAACGTGGACGGATGAGCTTGAAGACAGAGCGCCATTCGCACTCACCTCTGAATTTCTGCATCTAGCATAAGACTTGTATTGATCTGAGGTACCGAATAGATTATTCTGGAAATAAGTTGCTCAATAAATTATTCCAGAGTCAAAGCAGATAGAAAGGATGGGAGTAATTCTCTCACAGCTCCGTTTAAAAAGAGTGAAAGAGAAAGAACAGCAAGAAACAGCTGTCCCTTTTTGTTGGCGACTCTTAGAGGGCTTTTTTTTTTCCTCCTTTATTCATACTTACTCTTTTTGGCAAATGTTAGGTTTTCTTGGTTCTGAAGCTGTTGGTTACTCTTGCAAAAGCCCCTCATGGCCGGCAAAGGCCTTATTCTGATTTTCATCTCTCTACATTACCCAACACCTGTGTGGACACTTGCTGTTTTTGTTTTCAGAAGCAGAGCAGCAGTGTTCCCCAGGAAAACACATTTTTAGCTTTTGGTGAAACTTCTTGAAAATTGGATGGCCCCCTAAAATAAGATGTGATTGTCTTGACGCTTTTTGTTCCCCCATGAAACTGACAAGAAATGGAAATTCAGGCATTCCGTTTTCCTCTGTGATCCCAGGCCTCAAAACGTGTCAACACGCAGGCCAAAATAACAACTCCATGTCCCCCTCGATACTGTGTGTATCAGGCTCGTGCAATGAAGGATGTCAGTTGAATAAAAGGAACAGTTATCTACGCAGCACCTATTTTTTCTTTTCACAAAATATTCAAAAGCTAATTAACCGTATTCATCTTGCAAAGTCCTACCTTCGTCTGGGAGGAAACACCGGCAGTGCCCCACCTTATCCCCTAGGCATTTGATATTCTTGGGTCATCTGTGGAAGGTATAGAACTGTTGGTCCTCAAACGTCCATGGGCTAATCCCCAGAGCCTGTGAATGTAGTTACCTTATGTGGAACAAGGACTTTGCAGACATGGGTTGGTTAAGGACCTGGAGATGAGGTGTGTATCCTAGGTTATCTGTGTGGGCCTGATGTCATCACAACAGTCCTTACTAGAGAGAGTAGGGAGGGCCAGAAACAGGGCAAGAGATGCTATGCTATTGGTTTGGAAGATGGAAGAAGAGGCCACGGGCTGAGGGATCCAGGTGGTTTCTCGAAGCTGGAAAAGGCAAAGAAATGGATTCTTCCCTCACATTTCCAGGAAGAATGCAGCCCTGCCAATGAATTTTAAACTTCTGATCTCCAAAATTATAAGATGATAAATTTGTGTTGTTTTAAGCCATGAAGTTTGTGGCAATAGGAAACTAATACACCTTCCCCCCAAAGGCTTTCTCCTACAAATACAAAACTCTCTAAAACCTAAGGAGATTTTCTGGCTATGGAAGCAGATTTGTCCCTGCACTGGGCCGGCCACGTGTGCCCAGCTGTTGAGCCTCTAAGAATGCCCTCAACCATCGACTGATAAAATGAACACACTAGCTTCCTTGGTCTTCAGATGGGACAACTCCGAGACATGTTCTAGATGTTCCCCGGCAGTCTCAAACTGGAGTGAGACTGCTATGCCCATGGCAGTGATCTACCCAATGACCACATTGGCTGCCTCCCCTTTCCTATCTCCTTTCTCCACTCTCCTACAAGTGCTTCTGGATCGCCTCCCTACTGTATTACGGGTCTCTGGGTCCATTTATTGGGGATCCCTGTCTAAGACACCCACACACATGCCTGGAGAATCAGTGGGGCAGGGAGGAAAGCATGGCTGGGACAGAGCTTGATATGACGGCTCCAAGAACCCGGATAGTGGTATGCTTGGGACCCTCTTGGGTAGCGATGAAGGGGTTTCATAAAAAAAATCTTCCTGGTATTTTTGGGAGAAGACAGAGCAAGTTTTTATCTGTAAACAGTTTGATAAATAGGAAGCTATAGAATGATAATATAAGATTAATTGGAGTGCTTGAAAAGGAAATAATTAACTTATTTTAAAATTTGCTCATTAATCTTATGCTATAACTTATCCCACGAGATTTCTATGAGCCTTTAAAAATTTAAAAAAAAAAAAAAAAACACCATGCGTAAGTGTCGTTCTTTTCATAGGTCAATGGGAAAACAAAAGCTAATCCCGAGCTAAGTGAAATAAATAGGCAAGAGAACTGTAATATTCTGGGTTTTGTGAACATCACTTTGCAAGTGGGTAAAATGGAGAGGTTCATATGGATATTCTAAAGTTGGCTTGTTCATAAGAGCATAGGATTCATGGCCATTCCTGTCTCTTATCTCAGGCAATCCAAATGCTACATTCAAAAGTACGGTTCCTTTTGTGTGAGTCCTTTAACACCCATGATGCAGGCGTGCTACTGCTATGGAGCAAGGGGTGCAGAATGTTCCAGCACCGCTCAAAAAAGCAGCCTTAATTACCATTCTTTCAACCGCTTCATCTTACCAGCAAAAACAGCAGGCAGCTTTGCTCTTAGCAGGAGAACTGCTGTGGTTATAAAGGGATTTTCCCTGTTTTCTTAAAATTTTGGGATGAGGCCCATTGCTTACTTCAGGGTTAGAATACTTTAGCTGTAAAATGTCAGCACTTTGACCTTTAAATATTAAATGACCCAAACCTGATAATTGCAAAGCTTAAGAAAATAATATTTCCATTATTGCTCTTGAGAGCCATCTAGAACTCTCTCCGATTTAAATGGTCGATTTGCATATTTGAGAACCTTTATCTACAGGTTGCTTCAAAGAGTTAGAAACTAAGAATTAGAACTCTCAGTATAAGTTATTTTAATATTCACTGTAGAGAAAAAGGCACATTTATGTAAAGAATCCAGAAAAATAGAACTACTCTTTTACAGAGAGAAAGCTATTTTTTACAGAGATAAATATTTTCCATTTGTTGATTTGGATCTCTTTTAAAAGAAAGAAAACAGTAAAAATAGAATTAAATCTCTTTCCCTCTCTCTCATCCTTGTCTCCTCCTTCTTTTCCCTCAAGATGGTATATCTGATTCCTATAAATGCTTGTAGGCTTTTCCTTCCGTGTGTAGATCCTTAACATAATATATCGATTTGTATGTTTTAAAATGTCTGCCAACTGTGGTTTATTTATGCAATGAAGTCCTTTATGGTAGTTAAAGTGAATAAACTTAATCACTATTTCTTTGAAATATATGTGAAAAACATAATATTAAGTAAAGATAGGCCTTGAGTAGCGCTGTTCAGTGAGACTTCCTGTAATGATGGAAAAATTCTATATATGCACTGCCCAATACACCGTATGTGACTAATGAGCCCTTGAAATGTAGCTGGGGAGATGGAAAAGTTGGATTTTTTCTTAGAGAGCTAGACAGCGAGAGTGCCTGTGCACACACACCAGTGGAGGGGTGGGGGTGCGCGCAGAAGGAGAGCGAAAGAGAGAATTTTTAAAAAGATTTATTTAATTATTTGAGAGACAGAGAGTGAGAGCGTGAGTATGAGTGGGGGAAGAGGCAGAGGGGGAGAGAAAGAGAGAGAGAGAAGCAGACTCCAAGAAACAGATTCCACACTGAGCACAGAGCCCAACACAGGACTCGATCCCACCACCCTGAGATCTGGACCTAAGCCAAAATTGAGAGGCCGACGCTTAACCGACTGAGCCACCCAGGCACCCCTGAAGAATTGCATTTTTTATGTCAATTGATTTAAATTTAAATAGTCACATGTGACTAGTGGCTACTGTACTGTCTTGTGCTTTTCCTTCAAGCCACTTTTCTGTGGTACTTCCTTGTTTACCTGTGTGGGTGGTTGCTTCCTGTCTGTCTCCTTCAACTCTAAGCCCCAGGGAGTGAGGATCATGTTTGCCTCTTCCCTCACCAGCATTTAGCAGAGCGCCTGGCACAAAAGAGCCACTCGATCACTACTCGTTGAATAAATGAGAGTCATTTTGTATATTCCTCTAAGGGATCTAGATTCTAATTATCAGACAAAGCAGAGCCCTTTCAGAGTTGTGAGCAAGGAGGCTGACAAGGTACATTTTGCATTTTAGAATGAGCATGCTGGCAGTCAAGGGAAGGATGGATGCAAGTGCCTGAGAGATCAGGAGATCGGAAGATCTGTATGTTCATCCTCCTGATAAAGGGTGCAGACTTAAATTATGAAAACGTTCTTGGGGACGCAAGGAATACTTAGGAGCTTGGGCATTCATTAAATATGAGGCATAAGGGAGGGAAAGGGAGTCTCAGTGTATCTACCCCTTCCCTAAAGCAAACAAAGTCTTGGGTGCTAGCAGTTATTTGGGAGATGGTTCCAGAAAGTACAAGTGAGGAAGGGGACATATAAGGGTGAGGGCAAGACGAGCCAATAAAGGGTGAACTAGTGATCAGGCTACTGCTGGGAGGCAGCTGGGACTCAGTGCTGCTGGGACCTTCTGAGGAACTGTGGGAAACCTATGTCATAATTAGATGATGAGAAAGCAGGGGACATTCACTCCCTTTCATCCCTTCTAGAAGGTTTTCCCTGAGGCCATTAGTTCTCCTGCACATCTACGGTAGGCACTCGTGGCTAAGTGAGCTCCTCTACCGTCAGAGAAAGTGCTCAGACAGAGAAGTAAGATGCAAGTGCTCCAGGAGGGAAGCTGTCAGCCAGCCAGGAACCGTGTCCTTCCATGGCAGCCCCGAGGGATGTAGAAAAGGGCATTGACTGCATCTGTCCCAGATGGTTCGAAAGATACTTTCACGATTCTGGAATGGTGTACTAGTCCTTGGGGGGAGATGTTAAAGAACATGGGGAGAACTTAGAAGCAGGTGCCACGCTCCACTTCTTTTGCATTTTCACCCGTGTCTGCCCTGCTTCACAATGGGCGTGGCAGGGCCAGGTGGACAATGGTGCCATCATGCCCCCCCTCACCCAAACTCTCCCTATGGGAGGTGATTTCAGGATGAATTCGTATTGGATATTCTCACATCCTCTTTCCTGACATCCAACAGGCTTGTATTTAAATAGGGAGATATGATACATGGAATTCTAAAATGGTCCCTAAGATTCCCACCTCTTGGGGTCATGCCCTATATAGTCCCCCCCCCCCGCCCGATCTTTTGAGTGTGGGCAGGACCTATGAATATGATGGAATATCACTTCCACGATTAGCTTACATTATATGGCAAAGGTAAAGAGATTTTGCAGATGTAAAAAAGACCCTTAATCAGTTAACTTTGAATTAATTAAAATTCAGATGATCTTGGATGGGCCAGAACTAATCAGTGAACCTTCTAAAAGAGGATCTAGAGATTAGAGAGGTTCTAGTGCTTGCCTTGAGGACATAAACTGCCATGTTGTGAGAGGGTCTATGGAGATGACCACTTGGCAAGGACCTTAGAGGAGCTGAGAGTGGGCCCCACTTTATAGCTCGCAAAAAAATGGGAGCCCAAGTCATATAACATCAAGAAAATGAATTCTTCTAAAAACCTGTAAGAGCTTAGAAGTGGATGCTTCCCTAGTCAAGCATCCAGATAGGAATGTAGCCTGGCTAACATCTTGATTGTATACTTTTAAGACCCCAAATATGACACCCAGCTGGCCATGCCTGGACTCGTGACCCGTAGAAACTGTGAGATAATAAATGTGTATTGTTTTAAGCCACTAAGTTTGTGGTAATTTGTTATACAACAATAAAAAAAAAACTAATGTAGGTAGTAATTAGAAGAAGAAGTTCTAGAATTTAACTCACTTTGTTTTAATCAAGGGCCTTGGGATGAGAATTTGTGTGTCTCAGTTTCCTCATCTATAAAATGAGAATAAGAATATAACTTAGAACACAACTGTGGTATTAAATTCAGTGCCTGGCATTAAGCCAATGCTCAACTAAGTCCACTATTATTATGATATTTATTATGGTATTATTTTTATTATCTAACTTTCTTGCTAAGGTTGTAGGTTATCTGACAGCTTAACAATTAGATATTGAATTAAATGAAACTGAATCCAATTGATTTTTTTTT
>CM052801.1:9309729-9387946 GCA_028533885.1 Nasua narica | reverse complement strand
CTGAGCCACTCTGTATGGTAATTTCTCTTTTTAATTTTTTGAGGAACCTCCATACTGTTTTCCTCAGTGGCTATACCAGTTTGCATTCCCATCAACAATTCACAGAGCTTCCTTTTTCTCTACATCCCTGCCAATACTTGTTGTTTCTTGTGTTTTTATTTTAGCCATTCTGACAGGCGTGAGGTGATACCTCATTGTGGTTTTAATTTGCATTTCCCTGATGATGAGTGATGTGGAGCATCTTTTCATGTGTCTGTTGGCCATCTGGATGTCTTCTTTGAAGAAATGTCTGTTCATGTCTTCTGCTCATTTTTAATTGGGTTATTTGTTTCTTTGGTGTTGAGTTGTAAAATTCTTTATAGATTTTGGATATTAACCCCTTATTTGCAAATATTTTCTCCCATTCAGTAGGTTGGCTTTTTGTATTATCGATGGCTTCCTTTGAGGTACAAAAGCTTTTTATTTTGATGTATTTCCAGTAGTTTACATTTGCATTTGTTTCCCTTGCCTCAGGAGACATACCTAGAAAAATACTGTTATGACTGATGTCAGAGAGATTACTGCCTATGCTCCCTTTTAGGATTCTTATGTTTTTGGGCCTCACGTTTAGGTCTTTAATCCATTTTGAGTTTATTTTTGTATGCGGTGTAAGGAAATGGTCCAGTTCCTTTCTTTTGCATGTAGCCTGTCGAGTTTTCCTAACACTGTTGAAGAGACTGTCTTTTTCCCCATTGCATATTCTTGCCTTATTTGTTGTAGATTAATTGACCATATCATTGTGCATTTATTTCTGGGCTTTCTGTTATGTTCTATTGATCTATTTTTGTGCCAGTGCCATTATTATTTTGATTACTGCAGCTTTGTAGCATATCTTGAAATCTGGAATTGTGATACCTCCAGCTTCACTTTCTTCTTTTTCAAGATTGCTTTGGCTATTCAGGGTCTTCTGTGGTTCCATACATATTTTAGGATTAATTGTTCTAGTTCTGTGAAAAAATGCTGCTGGTATTTACGTAGATATTGCATTAAGTTTGTAGATAGCTTTGGGTAATATAGATATTTTAACAAAATTTGTTCTCCCGATTAATGAGCATGGAATATCTTTCTATTTGTATCATTTTCAATTTCTTTCATCAGGGTTTTATAGTTTTCAGAGTACAGGTCTTTCACTTTCTTGGTTAAGTTTATTCCTAGGTATTTTGTTCTTTTTGATGTAGTTTGTAAATGGGGCTGTTTTCTTCCTTACCAAATTTGGATGCATTTTGTTTCTTTTTTCTTGTCTGATTGGTGTGGCTGGGATTCCAGCACTAGGTTGAATAAAAGTGGTGAGAGCAGACATCTTTGTCTTGTTTCTGATCATAGAGGAAAAGCCTGAGAAAATAATTATTAGTATGCACAAAATTTAGCCATATAATGCTCAAGATGTTCTAGATGGGATTTTAAAAATTATATCTAGAACTGCAGCAACCCTAGATAGTCAATAGGGTGGATAAAGTAACTGCTATAGGCATTCAACTGAATACTATATAGCAAAAAAAATTACAGAAGAATAATTAATGACATAAGATGTGTGTTTCTTTAAGGCAGTAACCTAAGTCAAGTTGACTGTTGTAGTTCTATGCATCAGAGCATCCCATGATCCCATGTCCACATTCAAGGCAGGAAGAGTAAAGGAGCTGTATCAGAGGGTACTGTTAGCATATTTATTTCTTTATAAGGAAAAAAGATCTTTTCTAGAAGTTCCCAGCAGACTTCCTTTTCCCTCAAGTTGACCAGATCTGTGTCACATGGATACTTTTTTTTTTAACCTCTTTAAAGAAAGTGGCAAGGGAGAAGAGGGTTGGGATGGCTATTGTATAGTAATGGACACCATCCATCATACTTTATTCACTGTTCTGAGACATTATTCCAGGGCTGCATAACCCTAACTTTAGAGTCTCTTAACAGTTTTCCACAGGGCGCCTGGGTGGCTCAGTCCATTAAGTGTCTGCCTTTGGCTCAGGTCATTCTCTCAGGTCCTGGGATGGGGCCCCACACTCATTGGGTTGTCTGCATCTGCCTCTCCCTCTGCCCCTCCCCTATTTTGTGCTCGCTCTCAAATAAATAAATAAAATCTTAAAAAAAAAACAAACAGTTTTCCAAATTTCCAGGTGCCTTGGAAGAGGGGAGGGATTAATTCTTTTTCTCAGAGAAGTGTTTGTTTAGAATTCCTATGGGCTTATTAATTTAGTAAACTTTCTTACCACTGTTGGATTTTTTTCATTTTGTTTGTTGTGGAGTTTATTATCCCAGGAACTATATATAGTATAACTGTAGTGATGAGGAAATTATATAATTATTTTGAAAAACTTAAAGAGACAAGAAGGCAATCCAGAGACTTTATTTATTTTTTGATCATATAGTAAAGGGATTTATGTGTCAGCCTGTGGCTTCCATCCAAAGTAAGAATTTAAGGAGGTAAGAGCCTTTATTTTTTTTAATTTTTAAAAAAGATTTTATTTATTTATTTATTTGACAGAGAGAGAGAGAGAGAGAGAGAGAGAGCAATCATAAATAAGCAGAGAGGCAGGCAGAGAGAGAGGAGTCTCTCTGCTTAGCTCTTTTAGCTCTCTGGTAAGCAGAGAGCCCGACGTGGGGCTCGATCCCAAGACCCTGAGATCATGATCTGAGCCGAAGGCAGACATTTAACCCACTGAGCCACCCAGGTGCCCCAAGAGCCTGTATTTTTAACAGGCAGCAATGAACTTAGCATATCCAATTGGAATGGAATTTACTGTGGCTCTACCTTTGAAATATAACTGTGCTGTTATTGGGCTCCCCAAATAGCAGGCACTGAAAAGAAAGACTCAATTTTAACTAATAACACATCTATACACAAAAGCCTTTTGCCTGACTCTCATTAATACAACTAAAATCTATTTCCATTTACTTGTGGAGAAAAAGATTGATTTTCTCATTTCTTCCTTAATAAACACTGATAACTACACCCTGAAAATATGCCATCCAACATGCAGTATCTTCTTCCTCAGGGTCCTATCAAATTAAAATTACTCAACTGCCCCAGTGCACACACAAATTTCTCTTGTCAGAACATATAAATTAGGGCCAAATATACAACCTGAAAATTAGAGTAAATAATAAAGAGCACTCTTGCCCTCATGCCAGTAGACCAAGTTCTAAAAATTGGCAGCTCTCTCTAAAAATGTTTTCATCCACCTATTATGAAGGAAAATCAAAAGACCCAAGAAACAAAAAGGATTTTTATGGAAATTAATTTAATTTTATTTTGGAATTTGAATTTATGGTTAATTCTAAATTTCGATGTCTTATTTTTAAGGATACAAAGGATGCTGATGACCAACCCTTAAGTATATCTGCTTAACATACCCATACGGAAGGAAACCCATCACTTCTTCAATGAGGCCATTTCTACCTATGATCAAACCACACTGTATAGCAATACTGGTCAGTGTGGTTCGTACGGACCACTTCAAACATCAGTCCAGTTTTTCCCTTGAGAACCTCAACTGTTCCACTCAGTTGGTGACTGATGGTGCTAAGTTGTGACATGATAACATTTATCAAATTCTTACTTAGTGTCCTGCATTATTTTAAGTGTTTTATATATGTCTTCTCAGTTAGTCTTTAGGACGATGCTATAGCCATGAGTTATTATTAATTATTGTCATTATGTCTATTTGGGGAATTCGTACCTTAGTTAGTAGGAAGAAAATGCTTCTATGTGCCCTTCTCCAGCTCTGTTTCTTGTCCTTAAAAATTGTAAGAAAGGTGCACTCAAAACTAAAGTACCATATACTCACCCACAGATGTGCTAGAAGGTGTGGGCCCAAGGTGGATTGGCAGTTATCAAGTACAGGGGTGGGAGAGAATGTGGGGCTAGCTTAACCTTGTTTTACTTTATTGTTGCCACCTTCCCAAATTGGGCCCAAATTGGGTACAGGTAGATTTTAAGAGTAATGTAAGTAGATTGTATCTATGTGGGTTTCATTGTTTTAAGATGTAACACAAACATGTATTTATTTCAACTTGAAATTCAACATCTAAATCCACTAGAAGGGAGAGTATCGTGTTTTAACAAAATGCCATACAACCACCAAATTAGGGTAGGGCTTTGAGTAGACTACTTGGGGTAGATTTGACCCACCCATGAACATGCACCCCACAAGGGTGACAGTCATATCAGTTCTCTGTGACAAGAGCCTTATTGTCACCTCCAGCTACTGGCTACTGCTGACTACTAGAGAACAGCCTATGTTCCAAGCTCGAGCAACCAAATTCTCTGGCAGAGGAATTAAGAATCAGGATTCAGAGAAGGATAGAAATCCTCTGTGTCTGGCTTGAACTGAAGACGTGGAAATTTAGGGTCTGTGGAGGGACGGCCCTGAGCACAGAGAAACAAAGGTAACTGAGGAAAGAAAGAAAAGAAAAAAAAAAACACATGAGTAGGGAAGAGCAGTGATGAGAGATCATATGGTATACTATGGTAGGAAAAAGGGAGATACTACTTTCTATTGGTTTGGACAAATGTATAATGACATATATCCACCATTATCATAGAGAAAGCTTTCACTGCCCTAAAAATCTCCTGTGCTTTACTTATTCATCCTTCCCTCTCCCCCAGCCTTGGCAAACACTGATCTTTTCACAGTCTCCATAGATTTGCATTTTCTAGAATGTCATATAGTTGGAATCAAACAGTATTTAGCCTTTTGAGATTGGTTTCTTTCACTTATTAAGATGCATTGACTTTCCTGCTATGTCTCTTCATGGTTTGATAGCTCATTTCTTTTTTAGTACTGAATAATATTCCATCGTCTGGATGTACCACAGTTTACTTATCCATTCACCTACTGAAACAAATCTTGCCTGCTTCCAAGGCTTGGCAATTATAAATAAAGCTGCTATCGACATCCAAGTGCAGGTGTTTGCGTGGACATCGTTTTCAACTCCTTTGGGTAAATACCAAATAGTGTGATTGATGGATTGTACAATAAGAGTATGTTTAGTTTTGTAAGAAACTGCCAAAGTGTCTTCCAAAGTGGCCGGACCACTCTGCTTTCCCACCAGCTGTGAGAGTTCCCGTTGTTCCACATGCTTGCCAGCAGCTGGTATGGTCAGCGCTCCAGATTTTGGGCATTCTGGAAGGTGTGTAGTGGTATCTCATTGTTTCAGTTTACATTTACCTGATGACATATGATGTGGAGCATATCTCCATGTGCTTATTTGGCATGTGTATAGCTTCTTTGGTGAGATGTCTGTCAAGGTCTTTGGGCCATGTTTTAATTTGGGTCGTTTTGTTTTTCTTGTGGAGTTTTAAGTGTTCTATATGTATTCTGGATAATAGTCTTTTATCAGACGTCTTTTGCAGATGTTTCCTCACAGTCTGTGGCCTGTCTTCTCATTGTACTGACGGTCTTTTGCACAACAGAAAAATTTAATTTTAGGGCAGTCCCGCTTGTCAATTACGTCTCTCATGGATCGTGTGCTTGGTGTTGTATCTAAACAGTCATTGCCAACTGTTGGCGCACAATATATGCAGGAACGCCCCAGGTGGAGTCTGAAACTGGCCCCATACTTGCAGGGCAGAGAGACCAAAGACAGAGGCAGGCCACTCCAGGTTAGTCACTGTCAAGTTTAATAAGCAAGGGAGCTTAGCCGCAAGGCTTGTCTCGAGCAACAGCAGGGCTGTTGCTGTGGGATCGCCACACCTGCCCATCGAATCGAAGAAGTTTATATATAGGAATTAACCGGGTTCAGTCATATATGCTGTCTGGATGGTCTTAACACCACAGCGCTATCTCAAAGCTGTGCTCTTGGAGCAGCCTCTGGGAGTGGGGAAGGCCAGAGAAATCCACGTTCCAAGGAGAGGGGAAGAAGTGCGGAGCCTCTGATTGCTGGGGTCCAGCTCACGGCTCAACTGGGGATCATGTCCTCCCAGTGACTTCCCCCAACACCAAGCCAATGGTTTTCTTCCATGCTGTCTCCTAGGAGTTTTGTAGTTTTGTGGTTTATATTCAGGTCTGTGATTCACTTTCAGTCAAGTTTGGATGTGGTTATAGAACATAAGGCGTCCTTGAACTTGTCTTATTGGAACTGTTCTGCATCTTGACTGTGGTGGTGGATATCCAGATCTACACTTGTGATAAATTGTATAGAATTAATACCCATACAAGTATAAGTAAAACTGAGGAAATCTGAATAAGATCAGTAGAATACATCACCATCAATATCCTGATTGTCAGATTACATTATAGTTTTACAAAACATTGCCATTGGGGGAAATGGGTAAAGTGTACATGGGATCTCTCTGTATTATTTCTTCTAATTTCATATGAATCCCTATAACTTTCTAAATAAAAGTACTATAGGTTAAGCCCAAGAACTAAGCTATATGGTCTTTCGAATCACAGAATTAATGGTAGAGTTGGGAAAGTCCTTAAAACAGCATTTCCTGCATCATGTTCTCGGAACAGTAGTTCCATAGCGTAGTCCCTGAAAAAAAAAAAGTTCATGTTCAAATAAGTGAAGGATGCTATATATTTTAAATTCTCTCTTGGCGGTTCACTATGCTTATGACTTTAATAATAGAAGTTCTGAAAATTTCTGCGTATTAGTCATACATGGCTTTGATCATACTGGGTTACAAACATCCACCGAATCTCAATAGCATAAAAAGTAAACAGCTGAGTGGCTGGGGCTTTGCTGATCTAGGGTGGGCTTGGCTGAGATGATCTGCTTCTGTTCCATGTGACTCACATCCTCCTCTTTAACTCTGTGTTTCCCCAAATTATTTCATTGTGCTAGGTGCTGGGAATAATGGCGATCAAAGTAGACAAAATCTCAACCATTGGGTGAGGGAGGCAGAGAATCAAATTATCACAGAAACAGAATACAAATACACGCTGTGATAGGTGCTTTCTGAAAGAAAGACACACAAGACTCTAAGTGCATTTAAAATAGGGATTTGACCTTGTCTGAGAGAGTGAAGTTGGTGAAGGAAGGTTCCCAATAGATGGGACATTTGGCTGATGTCTGAAAGATAAGTAGGCATTAGTCAGGAGAAGCATGATGGCAACTGTGTTGCCCCGAGCAGTCTGAAGCCTGTGGCTCATTCATAGTCATTGTGGCTGGAGTGTAGATAGTGAGAAGAAAAGAATTGTGAGGCAAAACCAAAAAGGAGGAGGGGCGCCTGGGCGGCTCAGTCAGTTAAGTGTGGGACTCTCAAATGCGGTTCAGGTCATGACGTCAGTGTGGTGACAAGGAGCCCTGCGTCCGGCTCTGTGCACAGTGTGGAGTCTGCTTGAGATTCTCTTCCTTTCCCTCCACCCCTTCCCCATGTGCATGTGTGCTTTTGCCCATAACTAACTAACTAACAACTAACTAACTAACTAACTAACTAACTAACTAACTAACATCTTTAAAAAATCCAACCAAACAAAAAGGAGGGCTGGGCTGAACTAGATAGAGCCTTAGGGTTCATGGGGCAGATTCAGGGACTCATTGTAGGAGTCCCGGAAAGCCACCGAATGATGCTAATTGACAAGCGACGTGACCAGTTTTGTGTATTGAGAGGCCCTTTGTGGCTATAGTGCGGAGGTGGGGGGATGAGAGGGAAGAAGGGAAGACTAGTCAGACACTTACATTTTCATTTCTTGTAAGCTGTGTAAACATCCCTTAGTGCATGTTCAGAGAAATTGTATAGCAAACATAGGTTTGCTCTGGTATATTATAAATGTTTTTTTGGTAACTATTGCCCTAGAATCATTTGCAGCACTCGCATTCTGGGGATATTCAAACTGTGCCCTTAGGCTTGAGGAAAGGACGCTTGTTGGGCTTCCCCCAGGGGCGGGTTAGGGATTGTGTTCTATACTTTTAATTTGCTTTTACCTGCGTGACAAGATTTTCTTCTTAAGATAAACCTATCAGGGTTGTGATTTTTCATTTAGCAAAACTTAGAAAAATTGGATTCAGCTGTGATTCTAAATCAGTTATTATGTCCTCAAGGTTTTGGAACCCTCTGTGGCATCTCAACTGATTTTTCTACTTAGAATGGAAGTTTAAGCATCTGTCATTCTTTGTGGCTGAACCATGTACAATTCCCAAGAGGATAACTGAGTATGTCCCCAATAAGAGGATAAATAGAAGAGGCACTCATCCAGGAAAAAAAAAAATTATGAAGGGCCTGACAGAGACATCAGACTGGGTGGCTAGAAATAGTTCCCAGGAAACCTTGAAGGGAACAACAGCGGGAGCAGGAGGTTAGGCAAGATGGTATTTTCTAAAGATTGGCAGTGGTAAAGTGGCAGCCAAAATGAAAAATAAATAATTGCCCTCCCCTTGGGTTATGAGCCACCTTCTTCAGAAGAAGAGAAGCTTTCCTGTGACTGAGGTTGCCAGAATCTCTGAGGTATGTAGGAAGTAGAGCACTTCCGTCCAAGCCCATCCCTGCTCAAGGCTGGAAGACTCAGTGAGAGCTTTGGGAGGGGGAGGGCTGTCCACGGTGAGGAAAGAGCCCGGTAGAAAGGCAGCCCATTGTCTCTTATGGCTGGAAGTGGCTATAGCTCTGTAGGTGGCCCAGCCGGTCCCTGGGCCAAGGCCTCCATCCCCTAGTTGCTGGGAATGTTGGCCCCTATCAGCTCGCAGCTGCCCCTTTCTCTGAAGATTTGCCCTCGGTTGGATGGCAGCTGCCCCACCGGGAAGTGCAGCCCAGCATCCCCAGCCCAGAGGCCAGAGCTGATGATTTATTGGCATGGGAGCCTGAAAGAATGCATAACTCTGGGGTGCTCTCTGTGCTCCAGAGCTTCCGGTGGGATCAGATTGAAGCTGGTCTCCAGCTAAGCCTACCCCCCTGCACCCCACCTATCCTGCTTCCCTCCCTCCCTTTCTCTTGAGGACTCTCGTCCCATGAACCACATACCTTCAAAACTGTCTCAGTCCTGGTTTCTGGGGAACTGATTGTAAGATAGGGGCTTGGCAGTGATCAAACAGTTACTTGAAAGTTTTTTCGAGAATAATTCACCGATTAACATAAGTCTCATAAAAATACCTTCTCTGCCTTTCAAACACTTCAACGGGCCATTAAGAGGGACTTGCCAAAAACGGATGCTATCTAATGGATAAGACACCTGGACAGCTTCGCTCAGACTCAGGTGTTAAATCTCAATGCCTGCTACCCTGGGAAGCTTACATTAAGCCCCCAGACTGTAGTTCCACAGGAAAGTTCCTACAGAGCGTGGGTGGGCAAACTACGACCCAATGGGGCAAACGTAGCCTGCAGCCCATTTTTTTTTTTAATAACTCATAAGGTAAGAATAGCTTTGTATCTTTAAATGCCTCCCCCCAAATCAAAAGAAGAATATTTGTGGGGTATGCAATTAAATGCAATTCAAATTTTAGTGTCTGCAAATACAGTTTTATTGTCTCCCATCCACACCCATTTGCTTACTTATTATCTGTGGCTGCTTTCCCCCTGCAGCAGCAGAATGGAGTAGGTACAGCAGAGGCTGTATGGCCAGCAAAGCCTAAAATATTTACCATCTGCTTTTGTAGAGAAAGTTGCTGACTCGGGCTGTAGAGGAATGAGGGACTTGAGTCCTGCTCTGTTTGACAGGGTTTGCTCTGAATAGCTAGTTCCAGCTGTTAGAGGATTTTTCTATTTTTTTTTTTCCCTAACAAGTGTGAGCTGAGCAGAGCACAGGGGAGTAGTTGTGTGTGTGGGTAATGGAGTAGGGAGCACTGAGGCAGAGTTACAAACCCACAGTGAGCATTGCAGCCTTGAGAGGAGACCCACAGGCCATTTTTGTCAGTAAGAGGAATGAAGAGGTTGACTTGGAGCAAAGGGACTTGGAGAGGTGGGGAGAATGGCGTGGGCCAGCAGGGAACTCACAGAGCTGGAATAAGTGAAAATCGGTGATTGCGTCTGCATAGTGTCTAAGCCCCAGGAGCCCCATTGAAGCAGCCAAAATGGGTCGAATTTCTGCTGGGGGCAAGGCTTGCTATTGATCATGCAGACGCATCCACCAGTCCCGCATCTTTGCAGAGAAATCCTTACTCTCTAAGAAATCCTGTCTAGAAGTAGGTTCCTCCATCACTTTCCTGATGACTCGAGTAAGCATTCTAGACAGGATGAAGTCAGCAGGATGGATCCCCGCAAACTAAGCTGAAGAGGGGAGAATGGATGAAGGTGAGTGGGAGCCCATTCAAATTCAACTCACTCTTGTTTGATACACAGCAAAGTTTTTGCATGTGTTACCCGTCCATTAGGAGCCCCGATTTATGGATGGAGAAACTAAGACTCCAAGAGTTTTAAAACATTTTTGGCAGGATCGCCACGCTAGTAAGAGAAATTAGCTGAAAACAGCAATGTTGGCAAACTAGACAGGCATCAGGGAGTGAGGAGGGGAAGAGGGAGGTGGTGGGGGAATTCCACTGCACATAGGGACCCAGGTGGCCAGCTCTGGATTTTGGCCTTGAACTCTGTAGATTCAGACCAGTTACCAGAGTGGGCCTGGGACCAGGGTGAGCACATTAAGGAGGTTGGAGACAATGAAAACAACTCAGGCTCTAATTATGAGTGAAGGTAGAATGCTATGTTTTCAGGAAAGGAAAGGCTACATACACAGTGAAAAAAAGCATGGAGCCTGGAACCAGACTCCCCACCTACCAGCTACCATGTGAGCTTGGGAAAGTCACTTAACTCCTCTGTGCCACAGTAAAATGAGGCCAACAATAGTACGTATCCCATGGGGTCGCTGTGAAGATTAAAAGGGGTTAATATTTGTAAAACGTAAATATGCCTTCATTACATAAGGTTGATAATGGCGATCATTAATGCTTGTAAACATTGAACAACCAGTTCTCTAAAAAAATGTTTAAAGAAATCTGATTTATAGCATTTGTTAATTCCCATAGTGTCAGTACTCCCATGGTGGCAGGTATGAAGCTACTGATGTAGCATCATATGAAAAATGGGAAGAGGTAGGTATAATAGCATACCTTTATATGGTGTTTCCAACATTCAGATATAATAGATGTACTCGATCTCAAGAGCATGATCATACAATGTAGTAAGATAATCAGGAAAGTGATGAGTTTTGGATATTAACCTTGTTTTTAAAATAATTTAATTTTGGGCGCCTGGGTGGCACAGTTGGTTAGGCAACTGCCTTCGGCTCAGGTCGTGATCCTGGAGTCCCGGGATCGAGTCCCACATCGGGCTCCCAGCTCCATGGGGAGTCTGCATCTCACTCTGACCTTCTCCCTTCTCATGCTCTCTCTCACTCTCTCTCTTTCCTAATAAATAAATAAATAAAATCTTTTAAAAAATTTTTAATTTTTAATATAAGCTATGTTTAACAATTGACTCTCACATCCTGACATTTTTTTTGGAGAAAGAGAGAGAGAGAGAGAATGAGCAGGGGGAGGAGGAGAGGGAGAATCTTAGGCAGGCTCCACGCTCCGCACAGAGCCGGATGGGGGGCTTAGTTTCACGCCCCTGAGATCATGACCTGAGCTAAAATCAAGAGTTGGATGCTTAACCCACTGAGCCACCCAGGTGCCCCTCCTATCCTGACATTTTAATAATTGACCTTCTCAGGCAGGTATGAGGCAAATTCAGCATGGCTGTACTGAACGGCATGTAGTTTAGAAGCTGTAGTCTGCGGCAAAGGACAGGTCTATAGGCTGGGTTGCTAATGGAAGAGCCAAACCTTTGTGCTCCAATGGCCAGGAACATGGGTTAAGATGTGGGGCACGGGTGATTGCATCTTTACAGGTAGACCTCTCCTGATAGCAGCAGGAGGTGCTGCTAACTCAGCACTGTCAACTTATGGAAACCATCCCAGACCACACATTTGCTCTTGCGGCTGCCCCCTTGAAAGGGGGAGGATTTGTGGAAGCTGTTCTTTATTGTGGAACACAAAGGAGCCATGCTGGATTATGTTGGCTGCCCAACTGAACACAATGAGGGCTTAGTTTGGGAATTTGGGTGGTGCTTGATCAACACTGGGATAATTCAAATGTATAATGACAGGAAAACAAAGCCTGTAGTTATCTCATCCATTTCCCCCCTGCTTTCCTTGTAGTCTTCCTTGAGGGTTATCAGGATGTTGAATCATTGTCCCAGAGAGGATGGTACAGGATGTGTTAGAGCTGTCCTTGAGGAAAAAGGTCAACCTCTGAATATAGCTGTAGACTTATTCTGAAAAGTACTTTTAGCCTTCCCATTTCCCTCCCCCCCACACACAGACGCGCACACACACAGCATTAGTAGATGTTCAATAAAGTGTTTTTGAATGAATGAATGAATGAATGAATGAGTGGAACAGTTTGACTTAGAGCAATCAAAGAATTTTTTTTTCAAGAAAAAGATTTAATCCTCGATGTGAAAAGAGTTCTACAACACTGTGATAGAATTATCATTCATAACATACTCTTCCTTTTTCTCACCTCCACTAGAGGAATACACTTTGCTGTTCCATTGATGTTGGGTTCAGTCATGTGACTTAATTTGGCCAATCAGGTGTTAGCAGGAATGATGAAAGCAAAGTTTTCAGGCATACTTGAGGGTTGGGTGTACACACTTGTGCCTCAGCTATCAGAAGAGCTCTCCCTGGGGAGTTGCTACATCTTCAGCCTGAGCTGAAGAATGAAATATATTTGAACAGAACAGAGCCTAGTCCACAGCAAGGCAAACCTGGCTGGGCCCACAGCTTGAAGTAGAACAGCCTTTTGGAGGCCAACCAATCCAAACTGAGCGGACTCAGACACACAAGTGTAGTTTGTTATGCAGAAATAACTGCCGAATACAGCCAGAGGTAGACCTTAAGGCTAAATGCTTCAGGGCCATGCACTGAGTCATGGTCCTGGTAAGAATTAGATGGCATTAATACCTTTGTATCAAGATGTTATAGGCAGATGAAACACTTTTTCAATTAATCACCTACCCATTATCTTTATTGAGAGCCTAACATGTGCTGGATAATTTATTAGATGCACAAACACAATATGGCATTGAAAACCCAAATCCCACTCTTGAATTCAAAGGGCCAGTACTCTACTTTCATATAAGAAGCTTGGGTCATGGTTATTCTGAATATATGTGGTTCCTGCCTGCATTCTCTCCATTAAGGGAAATATGAACCTCTTGAGATTTTCTACTGGCACTTTTTTGAGAGAGGAAGGTTGGAAAGAAAATTTTCCTCTCTTTGTTTAAAAAGCCACTTGGTTTATGCTTCAGTTAGGGTTCTTATTACTGCAAGATTTGGAAACCCAACTCAAAAGTGGATTAAGCCTAAAAAAGAAACCTACTAGTCACTTAACTGAAAAGTCCAGAGAATTGGCATCATGAAAAGATGGACCCAGGGGTTCAAGTTAGAGCATTAGAATTCATTTTCTCTCTATCCCTTGGCTCTGCTGTTTTCTGTGTTGGCTTTTTTCTTATAGTCCTTGTGGCAAAAAGATGGCAGCCAAAAACTCCAGGTTTTCATCATCCCAGATTCAAATCCAAAGGAAAAGATTTTTTTCTTCTGTGGCTTCCACCAAGTCCAGGGGATTGACTTTTATTGGGACTATTGCTTCACTTGAGTCACAAGCATATCCCTAAACTAATCTTCGTGGTTGAGGGAATTAAATATTCTGATTGGCCAGGGAGGAGTTATGTATCATGAGTGTGACTTTCTCCCTTAAAGAGTCACAAGCAAAGAAGGAAAAGAAATAAGGTAAAAGAAAATTTTATGGAGAAGAAAAGAAAAATATAAGTAGGTTACTTTAAAAAGTAAATATGTTGGCAAATTGATTTTTGACAAGGATGCTATGTGTAAAAGAATGAAGTTGGACCCTTACCTCGTAGCATATACAAGAATTAACATGAAATGGACCAAAGATGTAAATGTAAGAGCAAAAAAAATACACGGGACTAAATCTTTGTGGTCTTGGATTTGACAGTGGATTCTTAAATATGACACCAAAGGCACAAGCAACAAAAGAAAAACTAGATAAATTCAACTTCACTAAGGTTGAAAAAAATGTTACACTTTAATGATTATCAAGAAAGTCAAAAGACAACCCCACAGAATGGGAGAAAATATTTTCAAATCATGTGTCTGATAAAGAACTTATATCTAGAATATATAAGGAACTCCTATAACTCAGTAATAAAAAGACATAACCCCATTTTAAAAGTGGGCTATGGGTCTGAATAGATATTTCTCCAAAGAAGATAATTAAATGGCTAATAAGCCCGTGAAAAGAAGCTCAACATCAGTAGTCATGAGAGAAATGGAAATCAAATTCACTATTAGATATCACTTTACACTCATGAGAATGGGTATAATAAAAAAAAAAGTAAGATAATAAGTTGGCAAACATGTGGGAAAGTTAGAACCTTTATACGCTGCTGGTGGGAATGTAAAATGGTGCAGCCACTATGGAAAACAGTGTGGTAGTTCCTCACTCCTACATATACACCTAAGAGAAAAGAAAACACATCCCCACAAAAATTTGTATGCAACTGTTCATAGCGGCATATTCATAATAGCTAAGAAGTGGCATCTATCCAAGTGTCTATCAACTACTGAATGGATAAACAAAATATAACCCATCCATACAATGGAATATTATTTGGCCACAAGAAAAGAAATAGTGAACTACAACGTGGGTGAACCGTGAAAACATTATGCTAAGTGACAAACACTGGTCACAAAAGATCACATATTTTATGATCCCATGTATATAAAATGTCAAGCATAGGCAAATCTATAGAGGCAGAAAGTAGTTAGGGGTTACCTAGTGCTGCAGGGGATGTGAGAATTGGGAGGTGATAATTAAACGGTATGGAGTTTCCTTTTGGAGTGATGAAAATGTTCTCAAATTGGGCAATGACCACGCAACTCTGTGAATGTACTAAAAACCATCGAATTGTATATTTTAATTTTGTGGTATATGAGTTGTATTTAAATAAGTCTGTTACATAAGAAGAGTAAATATCGGGCACCTGGGTGGCTCAGTTGGTTGGGCAACTGCCTTCGGCTCAGGTCATGATCCCGGAGTCCCGAGGTCGAGTCCCACATCGGGCTCCCAGCTCCATGGGGAGTCTGCTTCTCTCTCTGACCTTCTCCCTTCTCATGCTCTCTCTCACTCTCTCTCTCTCCTAATAAATAAATAAATAAATAATATTTAAAAAATAAAGAAGAGTAAATATCTATCAACGTGAAATAGTCCAGTTTCCTCAAACTAATAATGATCCCAAATGTGAAATAGATACTGGACTTATGTATTCATAAGATAGCTTATTTGATATTTTCCTTTATAAAGATTTGAGTATCTACATCTAATTTTCCTTTCCCTTCCCATTTTGTTTCTTATTAAAGTATGTTCTGTATCATGAAAACTTCCTCTTATGTGAAAAATAATAATCATAATGAAGCATAACAAAATGACAAAAATGGACTGATTTGGGAATTATTTCTCAATTTACATTTCTATTATGTTAGGAATTTCAGATTATGCAAGGGTGATTGCTATCATTTATTAATAGAATAATCCATATAAAACAATCAATAGGTATTGGGTTTGGTAATCTTTTACAGGCATGACTAATTAGCATTTTCTACTTAAATTTCTTAATAAAAATAGAATCTCTTAGCATTCTGAGGGGTGCATTAATTTGTAACACATGATGGCACAAAAAGAAAGGAAATTTTAGGTCTTCATTATGGTCTGTAAGAGAGACTAAATAGCAGGCTCATTAAATTTTCCACTGATACCCAATTAGAAAGTTTTCTCACACTGGGGAGGCCAATAAAGTTATAAAAATAGATCGAGAGAGTTTGAGTTGATGTGGATAAGAATCAAACTATGGGGATTTAACTGGTTCAGTGACAAAGTAATGTATTTGGAGGAGATAAAATAATTGACAGTAATATATTTGGAAGGTAGTGTGGCCAAAGATAGCTAGAATTACAGAATAAATATAAGCAGAAGTAAACACCTTGATATAAAGAGGCTGCACTCTATATTGGAGAGAAGATCACAGCATAGGAATTTAAATGACAGAAATTGAATACATTTTAATCAAAAATCCACTCAGATAGTGATGAGGACTTGGGATCCGGAGTCAACTTGAGTCTCCGTCTCATTTCTGCCGTTAGCTTGAACAAGTTAATTTACCTTCTCCTTCATTTCTCTCACATATAAAATAGAGATAATAATTTCTTTTCTCACAGGAATAGAGAATTTAATCCCAACTAAGGAGCCTAGCACAGTGTCTAGCATCCGGGAACCAACATGTGCTAGCAATTTTAATTATTATTTTTGTTATTTTATTATTCAGAAGCCTCCTAATGGTTATTCCTGACTCCTATCAACATTCCACTTTGCCACTGAGTGATCTTTCTAATAAACACACGTGAGACTTAAATTTTGGCTTAAAATACCTATTGGCTGCATTGCATGGCCCAAAAGACACTTCAAGGTCCAGCCCCAGTCCCGTTCTCTGTCTTTCTCTCCAGCTAGTTCCCTTTATTCACTCTACCTTTTAAGTTTACCTAAGCTTTAACTTCTCTAGAACCCCAAATTTTTACATAAACTATTCCTCTTTCCCCAAATGGGAGAAAAGAAACCTTCTTCTTGTCAAGAATTGTGAAGATTCTGTGAATTTTGCCCTAGTAGCAACCTGACAAGTTAGCGTGGATTTCATGGGTACAGTCAGGAGACAAGAAATCCCTGAGTCAGACAGAGATCTTTATTACTCATTGTACAGCAAGAAGCGTGAGCTTCATGTTCGTGCCGGTTTCCTTTGCCCACTGGGTCCCACCAAGACCACATAGAGGGGCCCAGGTGGATACTGCATACAGAGTGGGTTCATGTCACAGCTGAGGAACTCCAGTCTTAGCAAACTAAAATGTTCTATAATGGGCTGCAAGGAAACATGACTGAATTTTGCCCCAGGTGAAGACATTATCTTTATTATATTGGGCAGTAGGTGTCATAAAACAAACAACAGCAGCCTGTCTTTATTTAAAATTTTGATATTTTTTCATCATAATGAATTTTCCCCATTAATTATGATTTAAAAAATATTGCATGGGGACGCCTGGGTGGCATAGTCAATTGAGCACCTGGCTCTTGGTTTCAGCTCTGGTCACGATCTTAGGGTCATGAGATTGAGCCCTGTGTCGGATTCCACGCTCAGCGCATCGTCTGCTTGAGTTTCTCTCTCCCTCCATCTGTCCCTCCTGCTTATGCATTCTCTCTAAACAAACAAACAAACAAATCTCCATAAAATTTCACGGGATTCATGCGTTATACTTTTTTTAATCAGCACTCTATTGATGGACGTTGAAGTGTTTCAAGTTCTTTGTCACAAAAGAAATGGTGTCATAAATATCCTTCTAGTGATGCATGATGAAGCAGATACATAGGACAAACTCAGAAAAAAATTGCTGGATTAAAGAGCCTGCGTAATTCTATATTTGATACACACTACCAACTTGCTCCCCCCAAATTCTTTATGCTCCCACTAACAATGTATGAAAATGCATGTTTCCCCTACACTCTCAAAAATACTGAGTATTAACAAACTTATGAAATTTTTGCTGACTTAATGCATGAAAAATATTATCTTCTGGTGCATTTTTAAAATTACAAATGAGGGTGCCTGGGTGGCTCAGTTGGTTAAGCGACTGCCTTTGGCTCAGGTCATGATCCCAGAGTCCTGGGATCAAGTCCCACATCGGGCTCCCAGCTCCACGGGGAGTCTGCTTCTGCCTCTGACCTTCTCCCCTCTCATGCTCTCTCTCACTATCTCTATCTCAAATAAATAAATAAAATCTTAAAAAAAAAATAAAATTACAAATGAATTTCAGCATGCTTTCACATGTTTATTGGCTATTTATAATTTGTTTTCTGACAACTATCTGTGTGTGTGTGTGTTTGTGTGTGTGTGGTTGTGTGTTTATTTATTTGTTTGTTTGTTTGTTTATTTTAAGTAGGCTCCATGCCTAGTTTGGAGCCCAATTCAGGGCTTAAACTCAGGACCTTGAGATCAAGACCTGGGATGAGAACAAGAGTTGGATGCTTAACCCACTGAGCCACCCAAGTGTCCCTGCCTGTTTCTATTTTTCTATTGTCTTTTCTGCTTTTCCTTATTAATTAATGCCATAATGTAAATGATGCACACATATTTTAAAATTCTTTTGTTTGGAGTTTTCCCATGAAGAAGTTTTGTTTTTTTAATAGTCACATTTAATGATCTTTGTCTGGATTTTGTATCTTTCCTTCAGACTCAATAAGCTTTTAAATTAGAAATAATACAGTATTGTTGTCCACAAGCAATCAATTTTAAAAACCAATTCAAAAGATTTATAAAGTGAAAAAGTTAAAATAATTCCATACTTCCCATTCCTATCCCCTATCCTCAGGAGTAACTATTGTTAACTGCCTCCTAGTTTATAAATTAGGAATAATCATATATACACATATATACACACAGCACTTGTGTGCAGAAGTATTTAACACATGTATGATGTATAATGGCCAGGAACTTATTAATTTTATTAATAATTCTATGATTTTTCCCTGTTCTCTTAGGCAAATTACTTCACCTTTTCACCAAGAATTTCCCTATCTTTGGTGATGTCTAAAGTCTTTCTCAACTCTGTAATTCAACATGATTTTTCCTGTATCCTATTTTATGGAAATCCAACTTTAATCACCTGGATTTTAATATTTCCTGTTGTTTGTCTTATGAAACTGACACAGCTTCTAGGACAGCTCTTTTCTATGATTTGCAACTCTGATGTCTATCAATTTCCTGTATTTCTGCACCTATTGAATAGTATGAGCCAGCAACAATCTATACCTCCACTCTGCAGTGATTATGTAGAATTAAAGTCAGATGGGTATTTGTGTAGTCTATTGATTTATTGCTTCTATATTTTGAGATAACCAATATCCATCTAGAGATATTTTTAGAACTCATGGGGAGGCGATTCTGGTCACAATTTGTCAAGCCATTGAGATTTCTGAGGACAAAATTTATAATGACAAACTTGGTCCTTTCAACCTTTGTGATATTGCGGATCATTACACTGATGCAGTGAGGGTAGGGTGAAGGCAACCTGAAATGGAATGTGTGTATAAAATTGCTACATGAAAAATGGATCCTCTCTCCTGCCCTTCTTCCCTTCCTTCCTTCCTTCCTTCCACAATCCCACATAGAATTAATTACAGAGACCTAAAAAAGTAAACATGAGACCAATGTGAGTTTCCTGAGAAATCTATACTCCATAGTGTAACAACACAATTGATTTGGGGGAAAATTTTAAATATGTATAAGCTAACCAGTCTCATATATAACCATTTACTTAATTGCAGGCTAAATGACACATCTTTCCAAGTGAATATTAAAGAATGTTTAATTCACTTATTTTATTACCTGTGTGTCTCCAGCGGGAATAGGGCAATGAGAACAGAAACAGCTAATTAAATGTCTTGGTGAAATGGTAAGTAGTTGAAACTTGTTTACAAACTTGGTATACCGCATAATGAGCTTGCCATTTGGGGAAGAAAAAATCCCCAAATGCTTAAGATTCTAATTTCTCTCCTTGGGGATAAACCTATAGATACATACCATTGGTGGAAAATAAACAGGGCTTACTTTCTGGAAGAAACATGCACGACACTCTCACCTGACTTCTGTTCAACAGCTTTCTCCATACCTAAGTCTTTACTGTTGGCAATCGCATTATGAAGTCAAGTGACTCAGAGGTTTATAACTTACTGCTACATAGGGTGTCTGAACTTCTCCAAAGGAAGACCTTTAGTGTCTACTAACCCTAAACAAATGCCTAGCTCGTGACCCAGCAATTCTATACTCCCAGATACACACTTAAGAGAAATGAGTGCTTATGCCCATCAAAAAACAAAACCAAAACATGGCCAAGGAAGTTCATAGCAGCTTCACTCATAATAGCACCAACTGGAAACAATATAAATGTCCATCAAGAGTACAGTGAAAACATAGATTGCGGCGAATTCTTACAATTCTTACAATTCTTACTCCACATGAAAAAGTAAGAACTGCTGATATCCGCAGCAATACGGAGAACTCTTCCACACACGGTGCTGAATGAAAGAAGCCAGACACAGAGAGTGCATTCTGTACCTGATGCTCAGAATAGTGTTTGTTGCTGTGGAGCGTGGGGAGGGAGAGGGCTATTGAAGCCGTCGCCAGATGTCCATGGTTGGGAGTAAACAGAGGCAGCGGTGCCCCGGAGCTCCCAGCCTCTCTCCTTGTTTTCGAGGTATATCCCTTATCCTCTTTGGCCCTCTTGATCATCTGGGCAACTGCATCCTATGGAAAGGGATGTTGCAACAGGAGGCTGGGAGGACAGGAAGAGAGACTTGGTGTCATAAGCTTAGGTCCTGAGGGGCCTTGGAGCACAGACCACACAGAAACTAAGCTGTGATAAGACAGAGCTAGGCTTTCTGCCAAGCAGAATAGATAAAGACTTGCCCGGTCTTCCCACAAGAGATGGAGGGAAAGCAAGGGGTGGGAAGATGTAAGTCCTTGGGATGGGGCTGGTGGGGGTGGGGGTGGGGGGAGGGCTGTCCTTCACAGAACTGCCAGGTAGGATAGTGGGGTCAGAAGGGCATCCTGCCTTGCTTCCCAACCTCTTTCAAATTTTCCTTTCCTTATAGATGATGAGTGTTCTCAAATGATCAGTCTTGAGTCTTCTGTTTTCCTTTCTCTAGAATCCATTGGGCCAGAAACATAAGTTTATTGATTTAAATAGTATCACAAATGAACAAAGTGATTTTGATAGTCATACTCACATTTTCCTCATGAAATTTAATTTTCAAAAATTTGGCTCAAAACGCTACCAAGGATTCTAACACCAAGGATTTTTTCTGGCATAAATATTCCTTTAAATTTTATGGCTGATTGCTATTATTACCTCAAATATATATTTTCTTTCAGTAAGAAAGAATAAATTAAAAATACAGATTGGGAAGATGAAAAAATTGCCTGCTAACAGATATTTTAGTGCTGGAAAGTAAAACAATTTTTGGCTTGGCTATCTGAGACAGTTGGGAGAGTGATTTATTCATCTCTGCTATGATAAATGTCCTCTGTGTTCCATTTGTGCTGGGAGAGACTCAGCGGTTCGTTTACAGCATTTTTTGTCTTTTGATTTTGGCACCATGAATAGATGTAACCAGAGACATGGGTAGACTTTGGTCTTCACTGAAAGCCTGATTAAAGGAGGCCAACACTTATTGATTACTGTGCCCGAAAGGTTTTGGATTTGAGAATGCATAGGAGCCAGCACGCGCGGGGCAATTAACCTTAGATGTGAGGATTTTCTGATGGACAAATTAATGCTGGATTGTGAGACATGGTGATGCTTTGACCTAAAAGTTGCCATTTTCTCGGCCCTGTGTTAGCTTTCTTTTAACATTCCATTTCTCATTTCATTGAGATAATGACAGTGTCGGAACACAGAGCTTTCTATTCGTCTTCATTCTGAAGCACAACACGATTGAATTACACATACAAATCAAGTTTGCTCTCGCAGCTCCCGGGCATAGATCTATTCCACTGAAAATGGGCCAAATTGAGAGCATCACTGCATTTGTGAAATCCACCATGCATTTCAGATTTGATCCTTCACACATCATCGAAAGGTTGTCAGCAAGTCAGGAGATGCCGAAATTGAGAGCTAGAATATAGCTTTTCTGAGTCCCTGTCAGACTTGTCAACTTGCTGTTTTCCAGACTTTGTAGGAAGACAAGCTTAGCAGTGTGATGGGGAGAGACTCTGTATTTAAAAGGTATCGCAGTGTTTTCTAGTATTACAGTTAATAGTCAGGTTGTATTTATATTGTACAAAGTATGTCCCCAATTGTACATCACAATATTAAGTCTATGAAACCAAAGGCAACATGCTGTTACTGTTGTTTGCCTTCTTCACAAAGCGTATGGAACAGTAGCTGGAAATTTCTAACCCAGTGTGACATGCACATTCTACTCAAAGTCCTATCCGTTAATAGGAATTCTTTTGTGGATACGGTGGGGGAAAAGTTAATGCCAAGACTGATGGAAACCTTCTGTGGTTTAATTGCAGATATATGGGCTAATAGCTTTTTTTCCCTCACTGTCTTTTCTAGAATGAGAAGAACGGGAGGCATAACAGACTCTGTCATGTTTTTGTTTTTGTTTTTAAACAGTTGATGTTCAGAAAAGGAAACATCACGTGTTTATTTAGGCACTCTCCACAGCCTACCTATTAATCATTGCAGATTTACTTCTGGTTAGTGATGCTTACATTTGTATTATCTCTGATTCATAGGCTTAAAGCCATAGAGTTATTTGCCCTCCCTCTTGCTTACTGGGCCATGCCAGCATTTGCCATGGCTCAAACCATAAAAAAGCAATTGCACACAAGGACTTGAATTTCATTAAAGAAGATCCTGCAGTCACATCTCAGTGATGCTGAATTAGCTTCTCTTGGAGATGGTGGTTTCTGATTTTCCATTGCCTGCCGTGGCACTAATGTTCAGTGTATAATCTCCACCTTTGAGTATATAGTGTATCATTAGGAGTGCCTTATGGTACCAGAAACTTAAGGGCCTACTGCTGCTTCCCTTCTGCCTCCAGGAGTCTCCTGGGCACCCTTTTCAGATCCTTAAAAGAGGAAAGGAATCACACTCTTAATGGAATTCCCACTTGGCATTGTCTATTTACGACAGGATCAGGTATTGAAAAGGACCTGGTCTTTGGAGTCAGGGCAGTTAAAGTTTGACTCATGGCTCCGCTTCTTGATCTTGAATGAGTCAATCTAATTTTTCTAAATACCAACACCTTCCTCTGGAAAAAATCAAGCAGAAAAACATCTATCTACACAAGGCTGCTCCAGTGACCGAAAGTACTAGAACGTTGTGAAACCGTAATAATCACAGTACATCCTCAACCAGCGTGATTCTAAGCTTTGTCTGTCTTCACACAAGCTTAACAAACATCAGTTGAGCATCTATTATGGGATTCACTCTGGGGAAGGTCATAGGGAGAATACGCATATGAATAAGACAGTCCTGTCCCCAAGAAACAAAATTCTAGCATGTTGTTTATCAACCTTGGCTACACCTTAGAATCATGAGAGGAGCTGTAAAGAATGCCAGTGTCCAGGCCATGTCCCAGGTCAGTTAAATCAAAATCTCTGGGGCTGTCACCTCAGGAAAAGTATTTCTTTTTTTTTTTTTAGCAGGCTAGTCATAGAGGTTGTGAGCCTCCTTGCTCACTTTATTTTATTTTTATTTTTATTTTTTTTAAAAAAATATTTTATTTATTTATTTGACAGAGAAAGATCACAAGTAGGCAGAGAGGTAGGCAGAGAGAGAGGGGGAAGCAGGCTCCCCACTGAGCAGAGAGCCCCTATGTGGGACTCGATCCCAGGACCCTGAGATCATGACCTGAGCCAAAGGCAGAGGCTTTAACCCACTGAGCCACCCAGGCGCCCCCCTTTATTTTTAAATTTTAATTCCAGTGTAGATAACATGGAGTGTTATATTAGTTTCAGGTGTACAGTATAGTGATTCAACAATTCTGTACATTACTCAGTGCTCATCACGATGAGTGTACTCTTAATCCCCTTCACTTACTTCAGCCAACCCCCCACCCACCTCCCCTTTGGCAACCATCAGTTTGTTCTCTGTCCTTAAGAGTCTGGTTCTTGGTTAGTCTCTTTTTTCTTTAGTCGTTTGTTTTGTTAAATTCCACATATGAATGATATCATATGGTATTTGTCTTTCTCTGACTTACTTCACTTAGCATTAACGATCCATCTATGTTGCAAATGGTAAGAATTCATTGTCTTTTATGGCTGAGTAATATTCCATTTTATCTATATCTATTTATCTATTATCTATCTATTGTGTATCTATCTATCTCACCTCTTCTTTACCCATTAATTTGTGGGTGGACACTTGGATTGCTTCCATAACTTGGCTATTGTAAATAATGTTGCCATAAATAGAGAGGCACATCTATCTTTTCAAATTAGTGTTTTCATTTTCTTTGGGTAAATACTCAGGAGCAGAATTAGTGGATCGTATGATAATTCTATTTTTAATTTTTTGAAGAACTTCCATACTGTTTTCCACGGTGGCTGTTTCAGTTCACATTCCCACCAACAATTCACAAGACTTCCTTTTTTCCCACATCCTTGCCAATACTTGTTGTTTCTTGTGTTGTTGATGTTAACCATTCTTGGCAGGTATGAAGGGATATTTCATTGTTGTTTTGAGTTCTATTTTTCTGTTGATGAGTGATGGGAGCATCTTTTCATGAGTCTGTTGGACATCTGTAGATCTTCTTTGGAGAAATATATGTTCATCTCTTCTGCCCATTTTTAATTGGATTATTTGGAGGGTTTTTTGTTTTGTTTTGTTTTTTGTTTTGTTTTGTTTTTTGGTGTTGAGTGGTATAAGTTCTCTACTTTAGGTATTAACCCTTTATTGGATATGTCATTTGTGAATACCTTATCCCATTCAGTAGGTTGTTTTGTAGTTTTGTTGACTTTTTTTGTGGGGTAGAAGTTTTGTTTTGATGTAGTCAGGTTTTCTTTCCCTTGTCTCAGGAGACACATATAGAAAAATGTTGCTATGGGAAATGTCAGAGAAATTATGGCCTGTGCTCTCTTCTAGGATTTTTATGGTTTCAGATCTCACATTTAGATACTTAATCCATTTTGAGTTTATGTTTTTATGTGGTGTAAGAAAATGGTCCAGTTTTTCACTCTTTTGCATGCAGCTGTTCAGTTTTCCCACACTATTTGTTGAAGAGACTGTCTTTTCCCCCTTATATATTCTTGCCTTCTTTGTCATAGATTAACTGACCATATAATCATGGGTTTATTTCTGGGCTCTCTATTATGTTCTATTGACCTATGTGTCTATTTTGTGCCAGTACCATATTGTTTTGATTACTACAGCTTTGTAGTGTATCTTGAAATCTGAGATTGTGATACCTCCACTTTTCTTCTTTTTCAAGAGTGCTTTGGCTATTCCGTGTCTTTTGTGACTCTGTACAGATTTAATATTATTTGTTCTAGTTATGTGAAAAATGCTGTTGGTATTTACACGGGATTGCATTACATTTGTAGCTTGCTTTGTGTAGTATGGGTATTTTAACTATATTGGTTCTCCCAATCCATGAGCGTGGAATATCTTTCTATTTGTATCATCTTCAGTTTCTTTCATCAGTGTTTTATGGTTTTCAGAGTACAGGTCTTTCACTTCCTTGGTTAAATTTATTCCTAGGTATATTATTTTTTTGGGGATGGGATTTGTAAATGGGATTGTTTTCTTAATTTCTCTTTCTGCTACTTCATTATTAGCGTATAGAAATGCAGCAGATTTCTGTATATTGATTTTGTATCCTGTGACCTTACAGAATTTATTTATCAGTTCTACTAGATTTTTTTGGTGGAGTCTTTAGGGTTTTCTATATATAGTATCATGTCATCTACAAAAAGTTTTACTTCTTTCTTACTAATTTGGATATCTTTTATTTCTTCTTGTCTATTTGCTGTGACTAGGATTTCCAGTACTATATTGAATAAAAGTGGTGAGAGTGGACATTCTTATCTTGTTCCTGATCTTAGGGTAAAAGCTCTCAGTATTTCACCATTGAGTATGATGTCAGCTGTGGGCTTTTCATATATGGCCTTTATTATGTTAAGGTAAATTCCCTCTAAACCTACTTTGTTTTTATCATGAATGGATGTTGTACTTTGTCAAATGCCATTTCTGCATCTATTGAAATGATCATATAATTTTTATCTTTTCTTTTGTTAATGTGATGTATCATTGATTTGAGATTATTGAATCACCCTTGCAACCCAGGAATGAATTCCACTTGATTGTGGTGATTGATTTTTTAAAATGTATTATTGGATTTGGCTCACTAATATTTTGTTTAGGATTTTTGCATCTGTGTTCATCAGAAGTATTGGTCTGTAGCTCTCTTTTTTAGTTCTGTCTTTAGCTGGTTTTGGTATCAGGGTAATGCTGGCCTCAGAATAAATCTGGAAGCTTTCCTTCCTCTTCTATTTTTTGGCTTAGTTTGAGAAGAATAGATATGAACTCTTCTTTAAATGTTTGGTAGAATTCACCTGTGAAGCGGTCTGGTCCTGGACTTTTGTTTGTTGTGAGTTTTTTGATGACTGATTCAATTTCATTGCTAGTAATCAGTCTATTCAAATTTTCTATTTCCTCTGGATTCAGTTTTGGGAGGCTATCTGTTTCCAGGAATGTATCCATTTCCTCTAGGTTGTTCAGTTTTGGGCATATAATTTTTCACAATATTGTTTTGTAATCCTTTATATTTCTGTGCTGTCAGTTGTTACTTCTCTTTCATTTCTGATTTTGTTTATTTGAGTGCTCTCTCTCTCTTTTTGATGAGTCTGGCTAGAGATTTGTCAATATTGTTGATCTTTTCAAGAAAGAGCCTCCTGGTTTCATTGATCTGTTCTATTGCTTTTTTTTTTTAATTTCTATTTTGTTTATGTCTGTTCTGAACTTTATTCTTTCCTTTCTTCTACTAGTTTGGCTTATGTTTGTTCTTCTTTTTCTAGCTCCTTTAGGTGTAAACTTAGGTTATTTATTTGAGATTTTTCTTGCTTCTTAAGTAAGGCCTGTATTGCTCTAAACTTCACTCTCAGAAACTTTTTGCTGTATCCCGAAGATTTTGGACCTTTGTGTTTTCATTTTTATCTGTCTCCATGCATTTTTTGGATTTCTTCTTTGATTTCTTGGTTGACCCATTCATTGTTTAGAAGCTTATTATTTAGGGGTGCCTGGGTGGCTCAGTCAGTTAAACACCTGACTCTTGATTTTGGCTCAGGACATGATCTCAGGGATGTGAGATTGAGCCCTATGTCAGGCTCTGTGCTAGGCACAGATTCTGCTTAAGATTCTCTCTTTCTCTCTCTCCCCTCCTCTTCTCCCTCTCTTTCAAAAAGAAGCATGTTATTTAGCTTCCATGTTTTTGTGGTATTTCCAGATTTTTTCTTATGACTGATTTCTAGTTTCATAGTATTGTGGTCAGAAAAAATGCATGGTATGACTTTAATCTTTTTGAATTTGTTGTGAATTGTTTTGTGGCCTAACGCCATCTGTTTTGGAGAATGTTCAATGTGCACTTGAAAAGAATGTGTATTCCGCTGTTTTAGGATGGAATGTTCTGAATATATCTGTTAGATCCATCTGGTCAATGTGTCATTCAAAGCTGCTGTTTCCTTGTTGACTTTCTGTTTGGTTGATCTATTTATTGACATAAGTTGGGTGTTAAAGTTTCCTACATTTATTACTTTACATTATCTTACATTTATTACTATTGATTACTTCCTTTATGTTTGTTATAAGCTGCTTTCTGTATTTGGATGTTCTCATGTTGCATGCATAAATATTTGCAATTGCTTATCTTTTTGTTGGATTATACCCTTTATGAGTATATAGGGTCCTTTGTGTGTGTTACAGTCTTTGTTTTAAAGCCTATTTTATCTGATATTAGTATTGCTGTCCCAGCTTTTCTTTTCACTACATTTGCATGATAAATGCTTTTCCTTCCCTTCATTTTCTCTCTGCATGTGTCTTTAGGTCTGAAATGGGTCCCTTGTAGGCAGCATATAGATGGATCTTGCTTTTTTTTTTTTAAACCATTCCATCACCCTATGTCTTAATTGAAGCATTTAATCCATTTACATTCGAGGTAATTATTGATAAGTATGTACTTATTGCCACTCTGTTACTTGTTTTATGGTTATTTTTGTAGTTCTCTTTTCCTTTCTTCTCTTGTTCTTTTCTCTCATTGTTTGCTGGCTTTCTTTAATGATATACCTGTATACCTTTCTCTATTTTTTGCATATCTATTACTGGTTTTTGATTTCTGTTTGCCATTAGATTTATATTTATATGATTTATATGCCATTAGATTTAACATCTTATGCAGATAACAGTCTATATTAACTTGATGGTCCCTTAAGTTTGAACCCATTCTTTACTCCTCTCCCCACCATGTTTTAGGTATATGGTGTCTGTCATACATTGCATCCTTTTAATTTGTGAATCCTTTGACTAATTTGTATTGATATACTTAATTTTACTGACTTTCTGCTTCCTACTTTTCTTACTCTTATGTTTTTTTTTTTCCACTCAAAAAAAGGTCCCTTCAATATTTCTTGTAGGGTGGTTTAGTGGTCATGATTTCCTTTAGTTTTTGTTTGTCTAGGAAACTCTCTCTCCTTCTAATCTTAATGATAGCCTTGCTGGATAGAGCGTTATTAGTGGCAGATTTTTTTCCTTTCAGCACTTCAAATATATCATGCCACTTCTTTCTAGCCTGCAAATTTCTGCTGAAAATCAGCTCATAGCCTTATGGAATTTCCCTTATATATATAACTATTCCCTTTTCTCTTGCTGCTTTTAAAATTCTCTATCGCTACTTTTTGCCATGTTAGTTTTTATGTGTCTTGGTGTGGATCTCCTTGGGTTGATTTTCTTATGGCTCTCTGTGTCTCTTGAATCTAGATTTTTATTTCCTTCCCCAGATTAGGGAAGTTTTCAGCTATTATTTCTTTAAATAAATTTTCTGTCCCTTGTTCTCTTTCTTCTCCTTCTGGGATCTCTGTGATGTGAATGTTGTTATGCTTGATGGTGTCACTGAGTTCCCTTAACCTGTTTTCATTCATTATTATTATTTTTTCTCTCTCCTGTTTAGCTTGATGGCTTTCCATTACTGTGTCCTCCAGGTTGCTTATCCATTCTTCTACTTCCTCTGGTCTACAATTTATTCCATTTAGGGTATTGTTATTGCATTACTGAATTCCTCATCTCTTATTGTTTCTTTTTTACGTTCTCTCTTTGTTGAGGGTTTCACTGAGGTTGTCCACTCTTCTCAAATCCACTGAGTATCTTTATGACCATTACTTTAAATTCTTTATCAGGCATATTGCTTATCTCCATTTCATTTAGCTTTCTTGCTGTGATTTTGCCCTGTTCTTTCATTTGGGACATATTCCTCTGTCTCATTTTGTCTCTCTGTATCCATTTCTATGTATTAGGAAAGTTAGCTACATTTCCTGCTCTTGGAAGTAGCGGCCTTCTGAAGAAGAGGTCCTTCAGTGCCCTGCAGTGCAATGTGCCCTGTTCACCAGAACATGCCACTTCACGGGTGTCTCCTATGTGTGTTGCATGCACCCTACTATTGTGATTGAGCTGCTTTTGCCTTTAGTCCAGTCACCTGCAATGGCTCTCTTTGCCTGTCGTGGGCAGCGTTTGATCCCTGTATTGTCAGTTGGCCAATCTGGGGCTACCTTGTGCTTGAGTTGAGTCAGACCAGGTGTTTGCCAGAGAGGTGGTAACACTGGACTACATTATGCTTTCTTGTGTTGTCCACTAAGAAGCTTTAGTTGTTGGGCCAGACCTACCTACAGTTAGACCAGATGTCTGCTCCCAGCCCTCTGCTGGGGCTACAGTCAGACTGGTGTTGGTGGTGACTGGCCCCTCACCCCGGGGCTGAAGTCACTTTGGAGTGGCGCTGGCCCATCAGGGATGCTCACACACTGCCAGACTTGCAGTACTACTTTCATGGGGCTCCGGCCAAGGAGGTATTGGAGGTGGCAGGGCTGCAGGAAAATGTAGGGATGGGGTACAGAGTTTTAGCAGGGTTTGCACAGGTTTCTTGTGGGAGGGGAACTGAAACTGCTTTAGAAAACTCCTGCCACCAGGCTGGAGGAGGAGAATCCACAGGAGAGTGTGGTGGCAGAGTGTGTGGTACTAGCAAGATCTGCACAAGTCCACTGTGGGAGGGGAACTGCAGCTCCCCAGGAGGAGGCTGGCATCGGAGGGGGCAGATTTACAGAAGACCATGGGAGTGGGCATGTGGTAATGGCAAGGTTTTCAACAGCCTGCCATAGGAGACCTGGGGCCCAGGCCAGGCTGGAGGGGCGTATCCACAGAAGCATGCAGGGGCAGACCGCACTGTTAGTGAGCTAGGCAGAGAGGGTTGTGCCGTACTGGTTCCCACAGATATCCAAGTGTCCATGCTAGTGGGGAGGGAAATGACACCTGCCAGTTCCTTTGTTCCTGGAAAAGTCCCCTAATGATCCCTGCCCCTCTAGCACATGCTCTGAAATCAGTAAATAAATCTCCTGTCCATATACCCCACGTGTTTTTTTTCAAACTGCTCTCAAAGAGTGGGGATTCAGTTTCCTCTCACCTTCCTGGCTCTCCCATAGTCAAGGATACTGATTTTCAAAGTTTTGGGTGTTAAGCCCCACTGCCTACAAGAGCTCACAAAATTCTGCCCCTTTGGGTTTCAAAGCCAAATGTTAAGGGGATTCATCTTCCCCATGAGGATTCCCTGTGCCTTGTGGTGCTTTGTGTGAAGGTCTGTTTTCTCTTTCCTCTTTGTGCCCATAGTGTTCCTCCCTCCCTCGGATATTCCTGCCAGTCCATTTAACTCTCAACCATGTCTCTGCCCTTCCTACCGTCTTGGATGTGACCTCTTGTCTACATTTAGCTGTGAGGAGTCATTTTTTGGGTTATTTATGTGGATGTGGGTGTTAATCTAGTTGTATCTTAGGACAAGGTGAATTTAATATCTTCCCATTCCGCCATCTTCCCCAGAAGTCTCCAGGAAGAGTATTTCTTGAAAGCACCCTAGGTAATTCTAACGTGCATCCACGTTGATAATCAGTGTTCTAGAGGTAGTTGGTATGTGACACCTAGAGTTATGAAGTCCAATTCTGTTTGATACAGAGGATTCAGGAGCAATGGGATGGATAGTGCTCCATCATGGAGTGCCTGGTATGCCACCTTATAGAACTTGGCTTTCATCTCAAGGACAAAGGAAAAATTAATGAAAGAATGCTCTGATTAAGCTCTAGAATGACTCTTCTGGCATTTACATGAAGGATGTTTAGCAGATGCTTTCCTACCCATATACCTTGGAATTTACCATTGCAGACTTCTGACCAGCTGCATGGTGGCCTTCTCTAATTGATAAAATCTTTTTCTCTCCCTGCTCCCATACACAGCAGACTAGAAATATGGGAGAATTAGACAACTCATACTTTGACTGCTGCAGCACTCACTGATAACTTAGAGTGGTTAGCATATAAATACCCTTGCTCCCACACCCCTTGTGTAGGGTAATTTTGAGGCATGTGATCTATACTGTCTCCTAGAGTAGCAGGACTAAGCTATGGTTGCCCACAGTGTTAACTAGTTAGATAATACACTTTTGTTTGGCTTCTTTCTCTTCCCTGTTTCACTGTCTTACTTGCCAACTGCAGTATGTCTCAACATGGGCACTATTGACATCTGGAATTGGCTAATACTTTGTTGTTTTGGTTGTTGTTGTTAGTGTTGGGGTGGGGGGAATGTCCTATGCATCGTAGGAAGTTTAACAATATTCTTGATCTCTACCCACTGCAGTCCAGTAGCGCCCCCCCCAATTGTAACAAATATATTTAGATATTGCCAAATATCCCTGGGGGCCTAAATTGTTACCCCTTGTGGGTTAAAACTACTGCTCTACCGATGTTTTCTAGGTTCACCTCCCCAGATAAAACTATGTGTGTTTGAATCCTTTGTATCTGCTTCTGGGGAACCTAAACTAAGATAGAGAAGATGAATAAGGACATACCAGGGATATAGAGACCAACCATGAGATAATTGTGTCAGTCTGAGACAGAAGATAGTGATCTGAACTTCAGATGAAACTGAGGTAATAGAGAGGGAGACAGGGTTACAAGATACCAAGATGGGTACCAATTGATGGAACCTGGAGCTTCAGTGTATCTGGGGAGTGAGGAGAGAGGCAGAAGAAGAAATGTAGAATGACATTGATGGTGTCATTCAATAACAGGAAGTCTGGAAGAGCTGAATTTTACAATAAAATCTGTGTTTTTGTAGGGGATTTGTGGGAAGATCGTGATTTGGGTTCTATATCGTTTCTCAGCTAGGAGCTATATAGTAATGTCAACATTCCACTAACTTCCCAGGGGAAAGATCCCTTTCTTTCTTTTTTTTTTAATTAACATATAATGTATCATTTGCCCCAGGGGTACTGAAAGGTCCCTTTCAATCAGTAATTTTGAATCTTGGCTGCACAGTGGAATCACTTGGGAATTTGAAAAGATTCTGATGCTTCAGACCCTATGCACAGAGACTTTGAATTGGTCTGGAATGTAGCCTTGGCATCAGGATATTTAAATCTCCCCAGGTGATTCCACTGTGTAAGTCAAGAATCCAGTAAAAGTTAACAAGATTAGAAGAATTGTTTAGAGAGAGGATTTCTCTTACACATGTGTGCACACCCAAACACATACACACCCCTCACCATTTCATTTATACTTGCCTATTACGAATATGGCAATGCTATTAATTATAACTTTATCAAAATGATGCCAAAGATAATGCTTAACCAGTTACAAGTATTGAGCACTTCCTTTGTCCAGGTACTTTCCTAAGCAGTTCTTAGGCTTTATCTCATTTAATCTTCACAAAAACCTTATGAGGTGGTTTTATTATTTATTTATGTTATTTATTATTTATTTTATCAATAATCCTTATTACATAATAATCATTAATCAAATTATAAAATTTATTATTTAATTTATTCAAAATTATTTAACAATAATTTTATTAATAATTAAACAATGATTATTTAGTCATTATTATTTTATTTATTATTTATTATTATATCCATTTTACAGATGAAGCACCTGAGCTCAGGGAGTTTGGCTTGCATAAAATCTTGCTTGTGGCTCCGGGGCTTCCTGACTCCAGAGCCTAACTTCTCAGTCATGACACTAGATGATCACTATCACTCCTATTTCCTCATTTTGTCCAAGCCTCTCCGCTTATTGGGAAATTCGGTTAGTACGTGAATGAGAAGTTTTGCAGGAAAAAATGTATTTTAAAAATAGTATTTTAAAATGTAAGCAGCAACCCGGAGCTTTTCTACGGGTCACACGAATCAGAACGCTTTGACCTGATCAACACAGAAAATGCCCGTTACCTTCCCAGGACTAAAAATATGTTTGTGTTCTCTCAAATCCGAAGTGGAGCACCTGAGAGTTTATCTGAGAAAGACTGATGGTCTGGGTAGAATTTTAGAAAGCTTCATGAGATTGCGTGGTTTTATTTTAACTTTCTTTTTAGTAGATAAATTGATGATTGTACTCATTTGTTTGTTAAAAGTTCTGTGTGAATTTGAGGAGGGGGATGCTGATGATGAAAGTAACATCTACCCTGTTTCTCAGCCATGGTCATTCCCAAGGGTCTGCATCATCCCTTGATGCTTGTAAGCTCCCCACTGTCTTTTGATGTCCAGTTAGAAAGAGAATAACTTGACTGGCATTAGACACTTGACTTTGAAGCACATGACACATGGCCTATTTACCTATTTCTCTGTGCTTTTTTTTATAGCACCTTTTTGGCAAGGAATGTGGAATACTTCACGACTATTTATATTACATTTCTGTGATGTTCAGCGTGGACGGGCATATGTGAGTTTCATATTTTTCTTTTGATTGCACTGACGTTAGGGAACAAATTCACCAAGTGGCCTTCATTCTTTAAGAAGGATTGAGAGTTGGGACTTTTTATGCTAAATTATCCCAGCCTGGTGTCCACATTTTAAGATACCCATTTGAGCAAACAGTGTTTGATGCTCTTGTCCACGACATTCGTTTGTGGACCGAGACTGCCAAGACCAGAGGTCAACAAACTTTGCATAAACGACCGGATAGTAACTATTTTAGGCCTTATGGGGCAATACAGTGCTGGCCGTAACTAGTCAAAGAGTCGATTACAGCATGAATGTGGCCGTAGCTGGTACAGGAACGGGAGAGAGCCTGCTGGTGTTCCAGTAGATTTAGTCACAAAAATAGAAGATGGTCTGAATTTAGACTGCAGGGTTGTAGTTTGCTGACTCCTGGCATAAAATCATACAAGAAGGGCTATAATCTGGGGCTTCATGGTTTCGGAGTACTAATTCCGCTCTTCGTTTGTGTGTGCACTTCAAGACTCTCAGATAACAGTCTCTAAATAAGAACGGGTAGATGAGGGAAACAAAACAAATACAGCTGGGAAAATTCTATTAGTTTTATCCCAGATGACTTCAACCACCTCGCCAGTCTTTGTTTACTTGGATTCAGCCTAATCTTGGAAACTGGGAGAAAGTTGGGCTAGAAACTTGACCCCAGTGAGTGAGGTCTGGGCGTAGCTTGCTGCCCAGCGGCAATATGCCTAAGGAAGCCAGAAGATTTTCGAGATTCTTCCACCTCCAGCTCCATTCTTCCACCTCCAGGGTATGTGTGAGGCCGCCCACTCACTCATCCATTACAGAAAAGGACCAACGGCCACAAAGGCAGCCTGTGAGGTGACTGCCCTCAGAACATCACTGAGTTCTGCCGGTCACTGAATTAATGCTTGTAAGAATAAGGGTTCCTTTAAATTGAGCCACCTGTCACTTTTCTCTTGTGACCCTCCTCAATACCTCTCACGTACGGCACTCTTATCCTTTATAGTTAAGGCCCCTGAGACTTAATTTCCTTCAAATCCCTCAGTCACTCAGTGGTGGAATCGATACCCTCACCTTTGTGTTCTGACTGCAAATCCTATACTCTGTTCACTTCAAATGTCCCCTCCCCATACAGTACCCTGGTAGCAGTAATAGTAGCATCGCGAACAACAGTAGCTAATATTGACTGAGCTTACAAGGTGCCGGAGGCGGTTTTAAGTTGTTTTTATAAGTGTGAACTCATGTATCCCTCCTGACAGGTCTGTGTTCTCTTGCCACCCCCATTTTGCATCCGAGGCACAAATAATGACCCAAATAACTGATCTCCAGGCCATTCCCAGAGTGCGAAAGCACCACTCACTCCCAGTGGAAATGGCCAAGGCAGGAAATGCTTCCTTCATTTTCCAGCGACGGAAGAGGAGGAAAAACCCCCGAGGTCTAGAGAGGCAGTGTAGTCCCAGCCTGGCTTTGTATTCTAACCGCATCCCTCCTCTCTCACCCTTTCATGTCAGTTCATTTTGTGCTGATAAATTCCAGCCTCCCTGGAGTCTTTACTGGCTGCCAGATGAACCTCACATCAAAGCCACACGATTTGGAGAACCCTCACGTGAACAAGAGCAGAGAATAGATTTGTCTGTCTGTCAGAACGTGAGATAAGCCAATTACTGCCTTCTGCCTCTCACTTTCCATTGCTTTGCTGAAAGCTACAGAATAGAGACCCAGAGCAGCTCCTGTAGCATTCTGGCCTCCAGGTTCCCTGGACACGTAAGGCTGATGGCCCAGAAGGAGAAGGGAAAATGGACTATACACATCACCCACTGGGTCAAGTAGCGATGAACACAGAGGACGTACCTTTTCAAAATGTCTTCATGGTACATACGGGCTTTTCCTTGTTTTTACTGATGTTGTCAATGATAGTAATGATGACATCAAACTCCAATCTAATCCCTGCTGTGAAAGAAACTTAGATAGCCTCTGGATCCTCTTTCCATTAGGGAATTTGGAGGGGACAGGAGTTACCCATTGTTTCTTTCTTTGAAAATTTCCTGCTGTCCCCCTTCTTTCTTCATGTACTCTGAAGACCTTTCCCTGCCCCAGGGCAAGAGTTGCCAAGCTTGGAAATGCCAGATTAACTGAGACCACTTGTGAACTAACCAATAACTAAATGGAAGTGACAGTTACAGGTTAGGTCCCAGGCTCACAAGCTTGCTACCAGATGAAGGTGTCAGACAAAATGCTGCTACACTCAAAGGTCTTTTAAATGTTTATTTTTTAAAGATTTTTGCTTGTAAAGAATTTTAGACATAGAGAACAGCTCCTAGAATAGTACAGAGTTCCCAGATAAAGCCTTTTACTCAGCTTCCCCTAATGATTACATTTCGCATAGCCATTGTATGACGATTAGAACCAGGAAATGGGGGGTTTCTGGGTGGGTCAGTCAGTTAGGTGTCTGCCTTTGGCTCAGGTCATGATTCCAGGGTCCTGGGATTGAGCCCCTCATCACTCCCTGCACTCCCTCTCCCCCTGCCTGTTGTTCCCCCTGGCTTGTGTGCTCTCTCTCTCTCTGTGTCAAATAAATAAAATCTTAAAAAAACCAAACCAACCAGGAAATTGACATTGACACAGCACTATTAACTAACCTACAGCTCTTTTGTGACTTTCTCCGATTTCCCCACTAATAACCTTTTTCTGGTCCTGGATCTCACATTGAATTTAGTTGTGCCTCCTTAGTCTCTGCCTATCTGTGATACAGCATGATTAAGTAAAATGCCAAAGGTTTCACCATTATTAAGTGGTAGAGTTGAGGTTTTGAACCCAGATGTTTCCCTATGAAAACCACTTTCTTAATCTTATTACCATTATCCTAGGTTTCTGTTTGGCCATTGACTGGACTGTATATGAGTAAAAAATGAGTGTCTAATTTCTATGCCTTTAGTAGTCTAAATATTTATATCAGTAGCTGACATTATAGTAACTCATATATGGGCCCTCTTTGGGTCCATATTGTATAGTATGGTAGTAAAGAATTATACTAGTAGGTTAATAGTATAGTATAGGATTAGCTTAGTACTTTACTTAACACAAGAAAGCAGCATAAGTGTACTGGTCCTTTAATCTAGGCCCTTGGTTTTTATATACCTTCATTTATCTTTGATTACTTTAGGGACTAATATTATGTTAAAAGGGTATGGTGCATAAACAATGAATCTTGAAACACTGGAGAAAAAAGTACAACTTTAAAATAAATTTACTTTTCAAAATAAAGAGATGTTACAAATACTTTTTTTTATGGTGAAGGGGATGGAATAGAGGTCCTGTATTAGGAAACCCAAATATACTTAGAATATTAGGCACTATCTTATTTCATAAAAGTGGGGAATCTCTTCTTTAGTATATGGTCGAGGCCAAGGATTTTTAGACTTTCTACGATAAGTGCTTTTTAAGTCTCATATCAACAAATTTGATAATTAAATTGAAAGGTAGAATCATTAATCAACAAAATGAAGCTAGAGCTAGGAAATTTTTGCAGGAGCCAATTAGAGCATAGCCTATAGTATACAATTTAATAAAACTCAACTGTGGATGTAGCACCAAACATTTTTTCCAGGAGAAACACCTCATAGAAGTGATCTCATCATTTCTAGTATCACGTTTGGTCAAGGATTTGGAAAACAGCCCAATATACTATAAAAGGGCATTTGCTAAAAAAACTTTACTTGTATGAACATATGGGCCTTTCATTTTCCAAATAACATTTGGTCATAGACCAAGTACTCAACGAGATATAAGGAAGAGAAAAGCATTTGAAAAATTGAGAGAAGCATCTGGAAAGTTGGATTTTCCTTCTGTGTAGCCTTCCATTTATCCCCACAGTGGGCTCAGGGTTTATGCTCTCAGTCTTCACTGTTTATAGGCTGCAAGCTGTGCAGATTCCTACCATACACAGCAAACAGGTAGGTGGGCTGCTGCGTAGGTTTTGAAGATGCTGATGCAGGCCCGTGCCAGCAAATTTATTTACAACTGCATGAAAGGGCGGAATGACTTCACTTATCCTGGTGGCCCTGAACCTCACATAGAACCTGGCAGTACCTGGCAGCTTTGTCTATTGTATTGCTGTAGTGACCGTGAAAACATGCCTCTTAGATCTCCAGCTGCAAAGAGTGATGGCCTTAGCTTCTGCAGTCTGAAATCCATCACTGCATTTTGTAAGACCTTCATTGCCTACTGCCTCTGATTCATGGTGTTCACTTTTTAAAAATTCCATTCACCATTTATGCCACAGTTTTTGTTGTAATTTGGTTATCGATTTCCATTTTCCACAATACAAATCAGTCTTTGCCAGTTTATGAAAATTTTACATTTACATATATTTTAATGGTCTTAAAAGCCAGTAAATCTTTGCATTTTAAAGATATTTTTCAGTTTAGAATATTTCGTTTCAAGGCTTTTCTATATATATTTATGATAATATTTTTATACATGATATGCTTGTATCATTTTTGGTGACAGAAGTACATAAGGCTGGACATTTTTCCAAACATTTCTTTTGAAAATGCTCTCTCCATAAAATACCTCTAAAAAAAATCAGCTACTTTTGCACAGTTTGCTAAAATGTTTTTTTTTTTATTTTTTTTTAAAGATTTTATTTATTTATTTATTAGGAAAGAGAGAGAGTGAGAGAGAGCAGGTTAGAGTGAGAAGCGGACTCCCCATGGAGCCGGGAGCCCGATGTGGGACTCGATCCCCGGACTCCGGGATCATGACCTAAGCCGAAGGCAGTCGCTCAACCAACTGCGCCACCCAGGGGCCCCTGCTAAAATGTTTTTATGTGAGACACATTAGTGCACTAATTTAAAGTCTGCCAAGTAGCCAACTAATGACAGCCACTTGTCATCATTCAAAGCTTCTGTTCTTTGCCAGAAAATAAGGGCAACAGCTTTCTTATGAAAGAAAAATAATTAACTAATTTTTAAGTTGATAACTAGTTCAAGTACTTTGCCACGAGGTAAACAGAAAATTCTGTAACAAACACAATGGAATGTGAATCATCTTGCTTACAAAGCTTTATAAAGATTCTCCCATTAAAGGTCTTGTTTTTCTAAAAGAAAGGTTGATGACATCCTGTAATACATAAACTGAAATGTCACACAGTGCCAATGCTGAATAAGAGTGTTGGTCCCTCGACATTTTTATATCCCCCTCTTCCTTCAGGACATCTTAGGACTGTGACCATCTGACATATAAATGAATGCACATGCCAGTGTCAGTGTTTACATAAAATGTTAGTGATGCTTAATTGCTCGCATAGATAAAAATAACATAAATTGTTCTCATATTTCCCCCTGTATCTCTGTGATGAAAATTATAGCCAGAGTGGGAAGCATCTAACTGGCTGGTGGGTAAGGAGGTTTTCAGTCTGGGTAAGCCAGGAATTTGAATTGTACCACCCATGCAGTGACTGAATATATGGTCTTTAATTTATGCAAGGCAGATAGTAGGAACCAAAATCCCTGCATAAAACCATTATTGAAGGGCTGCATATATAGGGACAAGGTTGAAAAGTTCCATCTATTATCATAATAAGGCAACAAAGAAACTGTTCTGCTCATGAATGTACTTTGGGTAAAAATAAAAATTGTCTCCCTTTAGATTGACTAATGATGGGTCTGGATCTCACATGATTTAGAATTAGAACTTAAACTTCTGGATCTGGAATTCTGGAGCTAAAAACTAACACAGAACCTGAGTGTAGGCCAGTGATGCCCTTATGGCATGTAGAAAGCAAATATAAAGCTTCTCTGGATGGGTATGCCTGCCCCTCCCCCAAGCCATAGGGGCTTCTAACAGATAAGACAACACTGAACACAAGCTTACAATGGTGCCCCATGTCCTCTGGTTGCCCCTCTAGATCTTTGCTACATCCTTCTCCACCCTGCTTTGTTTCCCAGTAGATTGACCTCTGTATTTTGCATTGCCTGGGCTTCCTGGTTTTTCACTGGGTTCAGCCAGTGGGCTGTAATGGCAGGAGATTGAAGACAATCGATTAGCAAGGTCGTGGTATTTGTTTCTCCAGCCACAGCTGTTCTGGGTCACTGGTTGGCAGTGTCAAACTACTGCTACCAAAGACCATGGCTCCTGTCAGGCAGCCCTGTCTTCTACCACAGGTCTGGTGATCACTTCCTCCTTGTGCCATTCATGGTGGGATAGCAACAACTTCATGTTTCACTATTGTTTGGCTACTCTTAGACATGCCTATACTTTTGAAAATAGTCCTTTTATGAAACGCTCTATAAATACTCTATTGGATGTGTCCTATGTTTCCTGCCAGAATTCTGACTGATATATTATTAATAGTTTTGAACCTTAATGATAATAATTGAGGACAAAAATCTACCATGAGCCAAGAGTCCACAGACCTAACAAAGAGGTTTACTAAAGCTCAAAGGACTTGAAATAATAGAATAATTAATGGAAGACTATAAAAATGTGTTAACGCAATGAAAGACAAAAGAAGTGATCAAAATCAGAAAAAGAACAAGATACTTTTAAAGAAGAAGAGACACTTGAAAAATAGCCAAATAAAATTTCTAGCAATTAAAAAATGGTTATTGAAATTAAAAACCCATTGGACAAATTAAACAGTAAAATATATATAGCCAAAGAGAGGCTTAATGACAAAGAAAGTAAATCTGAGTATATTGATCAGAATGAAGCATGAAGAGATAAAGGGATGGAAAATATGAAAGAGATAATAAGAGACAGAGATTGGCAGAGAGGCAATATTTGCAGGATAATAACAAAATGTTCCATAATGAATTGAAGACATGATTCCTAAATTTAAAAAAATACAACATGTTCTGGGTAGGGTAAGCAAAAACAAGCCCACAACCAGACATATGTAGTGAAACTGCAGGCAAAGAAACAAAACATTTTAAAAGTAGGGGGAAAAGAGCCAGATTATCACTATGCTAGCAGAAAGACAGACAGTGGACTTTGCAACAGCAATAGTATAGACCAAGTAACATTGGAATAATATCCTCAAAATAATAAGAGAAATTAATGGTCATCTATAATTTTACACCTAGCTAAAATAGCATTCAAAATTAAGGACAAAATCCAGACTTAGAAAAATCATTCATTTCTTACTAAAACATTTAGGTTATAAAATTGACCTAAGGAATAGAAAACATAACCACTAAAGAAGTAGAATCAATAATCTAAAATCTATTAATAAAATGAGCACTAGGCCAAGATGGTTTTACAGGCAAGTTTTATAAGGAAAACAACCCACAAGAGACATGGGCAAAGGATGAGCAGATAATTCAGAGAAGAGAACTAATTCTCAGTGGTTAGTAAGCCATATGGAAAGCTCCTCAGCCTCATTTATAACCAGGGGGATGAAAAGTCAAATAATAATGAAATATCATTTCACCACTCTCAGATTGGCAAATATTATTCAAGTCTGAAAATAACAAATGTTGATAAGAGTTGAACATAGAGGGACGCCTGGGTGGCTCAGTTGGTTGAGCGGCTGCCTTTGGCTCCCCTCGTGGTCCCAGCGTCTTGGGATCGGGTCCCGCATTGGGCTCCTTGCTTGGCGGGGGGCCTGCTCCTCTCTCTGTCTCTGCCTGCCTCTGCCTGCTTGTGTTCTCTCTCTGTTAAATGAATAGATGGAATCTTTAAAAGAAAAGAAGATCCCTACTCTTTAAAAAAAAAAAAGAGTTGAACATAGAGAAACAGAAACTCAAAGGCATTGGTGGTAGACTGCAAATTGGTTTACTTAGTTTGGGAAGCATTTTTGCAATATTTAATAAAGATGCAGTTAAATATAAATATTAACTGGGCAATTCCATTTCTAGAAACTTTTACCCCTGTGCACAAGAAGACAAGTACAAGATAATTAAGTGAAAGATTGGAGATAATCTAGCTTTATCTCTCAATAGAATAGTGGATAACTGTAGTATTCAGAAAATGTGTATCATACAATAGTGAAGATGCATGGAGTAGGTCTGCATGTGTTAATATGGATAAGTTTAAAAAACAAAATGTTGAGTGAAAGGAGCAAGGCACCCAGTATGCATCATTATATTATTATGTAAAAATTAAAAACAAAAGAAAACAATGTAATTTACTTATGGACATGTATTTGTGTTATTAAATTTAAAGTATACGGGAGAATAGACATTAACTTCAGGCAGAGGGGAAGGAATAGAGTGACTAGCTATGTTGGTAACACTTTATAAAGAGATGGGGAAATGTAAATCTATTTAATCTTGGTGTATGAACAAAGATATATGCTTTTTCTATACTTTGTATGTTTGAAAATATTTTATAGTTCTAGACAAAATAATACTAGTATGTTCTTATAAATCACCACAATATTGTTCCTGGGGATTACATTCTTATTATTTTCTTTACACCTGTAACAGAGAAATAGGATAGACAAATCTTTTGCTAAATAGTTTTACCATACTTAGAATTTATATTACGTACATTGGTATTCAGGGCTATTTTAAATCTTCTTCCTGCCCTCTGGGATATAAGTAGGGATGAAAATGATTAGCTTTGAATTTGAGGATGAGCATCTGACAATAAATGTTTCCTATGAGACTATGCCAACTGCTTACTGTATAGCCTGTTAACAAGCTTAAAGGAAGCCACAGAATTATCATGTTTCCACTTTCCCCCCTGAGACACTCCTTGCTGTTACTTATTCTGGCTGCTGGGTTTCCAACCCTTTCCTCTCCTATTAAAATACTGGCTAGTGACGCTAACTTTGAGAGAAGAAAATGTGGAAAGAAATCCACCTGCAGCCAATATACAGGTTCTTAAGAACTCCTTTGCGTACATAAAAGTTAGAAATGTTGATTGAACTCAGCTCATTGAATTTCTATTTCTAACTTTTTCTACACTAAAGAGCCTGTTCCGTGCACATGCTGGCAGTTTGAAACTGTCTTGAAGACTTTGCTACATCCCAGAAGGGAAGGTTGGCAGTTGTTTCTGGGAACCTGTTGAAATTCAAAAATGAGTATGAATAGAGACTTGGACCATTGAATGAGAAAGAGCCTTGAACAGTATATTTCATTATATAATGCAACATACTTGCTTTAGGGAAATAAAAAGTATTCATCTTGTATGATTGAAAAAAGTTTACAACCACATTGTCTAAATGAAAAATTGCAACCCGTAGATTTGTTCAGTTTCTAGAAAGACACTGTACCAGCACTGGCAAGAAATAGGGAAGAAAAAAAATTGAATAAAGCAATGCCTAGATATGCACTTCCTGCCATTAAGTACTTTCAAATCTGGTTGGGGAAAGAGGACACAGGTATGTAAAACAGAAGAAAAAGCAGAAAACTCTGATGACATTCTCATGTTTGCACATCTTAATGTCCAACTTGTCAGTGAACTTGTTGAGAACTAAAATCAAGTCAAAGTCCTTGCCCTTATCTATAGGTGGAGGCAAGACTGGAATGAATTATTCAAGATAATGTGAAATGTGCCAGATAAGAGACCTATGGGGGCACAGAAAAGGAAACAGGGTGGATGGAATCTTAAGACATAAGTAATCTTTAGCCAGGAAAAGAAAACATTAAAAGCTGAAGTTGAAGGTTCTGAGGAAGGAAACTTCATGGAGTTCGAAGGAGAAGTCCCCTTTTTTTTTTCACCTGAATTTTAAACAGTGGCTGGGGGAATAGTGGGCCACCTGGGTGGCTCAGTCAGTTAAGCGTCTGGCTCTTGGTTTCAGCTCAGGTCATGGTCTCAGGGTTGTGAGATGGAGCCCACGTTGGGCTCCGTGCTCAGTGTGGTGTCTACTTAGGATTCTTTCCCCCTCTGCTCCTCCTCCTGCTTGTGTGGCTTCTCTGCCTCTCTTTGGGGAATAGAATGCTTGGAAACACTTTTGCAAAATTGTGTTTCCCTTTATTCCTGGCACTATAAGCAAGATGTAAGGAAGAAGATAAGGGGATGAAAGAAGACATAATTTCTTTGGCTCTTCTGTGCCTAGTTCGTTGGTATGGATGAACTGAGATAAATGATGGATGGATGGATGGATGGATGGATGATGGATGCAGGCATGGATGGAAGAATGCAGAACACAGAAGCTTTGTACAAACATACACATGTCTATATCTATCTATCTAGAAGGCTTGCTGAATTGAATTGAACCACTAGTTAACAAGCACAAACTAAATTATTATTTACTTCAGTGCACGGAGGTAAGATAGAAATTGCTCAATTTTCTAGGGCCTCCTATCCAATTTAGATGCTTTATGAGATTGAGAATTAGGAGGCACTAAGTCAACGTGCTCGGACATTCTATCAGTGTACAGAGGGGAGAAAATTCTCACTCCTCCATCAGCTTAAATGTGTGCTGGGTTTCCCTACAGGAACCTAAACTTTTTAGGAGTATTGACTGCTCTCAATGCCAAGTATTTCTAACTGTTAAGTTTATTACTTTAAAATTTCATCCTGTGTCTTGGTGCCTGAGGCAAGTTGGGAACACCCACCAACATGCTGATGTTTCACTCTTATCCAACTTAATTGAGCTATTTGTCAAAGATTTCTGTATACTCCTGACCCCATGGGAACAAAATAATTTCCTTTTCACACAAAGGTGATTTCACTCAATGTATTAATTATTAGATATGTTGACAATGATATACGTAACTATAAGATCTTTTATTTCCACAGGGTAAAAAAAAGTTATTTGACTTCGCACATTTTGCCTTCTTCATTCCTAATACAATGTGATCTGTCCTGGATCTTCATTTTTATTTTTCCTCAGATAACATTCTCTGGTGGATCAAACTTAGTTACTTGGGTGAAAGCAGTCTTTGAGTTTTTATGCTCTGGAAACATTGATAGTTATTTGCCCTTAACCTAGTTTTGCTTTCTAATTACTGCTAAAGGGGCCACTTCATAAAATATAATTTGAATTTCAGATCTTTAGAGGGCAGAAAAGTCTTAAAAGTAATCAGTCATGGGTAACTTATGATCCTCAGCTGGAATCTTCTGCTCCCCAAAAGCAAGGTTATCCTGAAAGGGTATCAGGGAAAACCCAGTGTTAGGAGAGCTAACATGAATCCACAAAGCCAGTGAAGAAGTCGTTTTCTGTTGGTAAATACCAGTCAGGGCCCAGTCAGGCGACAGAAATCACGGCAGTAATTTTAATGGAATTTAATATACGGAATTGTTAACTAGGTAAAAAGTGGTAACTGAGTAATGAAAAAACGGTATTGTAAGGATGACAACTATAGGAAGCAGCTACTGCCCGTGGGGGAACAAAGGGAAGAAGTTGGGATTATAAGATGGTAGAAGATGGGGGGAGGAGGGGCCCATGGAGTTAAACCCTGAGCCCTGAAAAAGGCACAGTGCTTGGCAGGTGCCCGTGGCTCAGGGTGTTGGTGAGGTCCCATGGGTCTGGCTCTGCATGTGTTGAAAGAAAGTGAAAACTGATTTCAGCTGCTGCTACAAGAAGGCCTCGCCAGTGCCAGGGTAAAGAAGTGAGACTGGTGGATGATAATAGAAATAAGAATCCAACAAGAAGCCCATAGAAAGCAAACAGGAACCAGGAAAAATCAAGGCCCTCTCCCTTCTCTGGCCTTACAGTCCATTATTGATGCTCCTAGTGAGAGCCTAACTGGGATCAGCTGGCAACATAAAGATAGGTTTTGTAAAGGCCCAGCCCCAGCATCACAGAACATGGAAAGGAAGGCTTGGAGCTGAGCGACAAGAGCTTAGTAACTGACTTTTCAGTCTGCAGAAGTAACATCATTTGCAGTGTGAATTGCTTATGAAACTTAAGTACTTCCTGCAGACCATCCTGATGGCCATGCTAGTTGATTCCACATCATCTAATGGTCCCTAATGATTTGTTGGAGCCCAAACTCATACCCCTGGCTAATGATTGGTATGGAAATGACTTTTTCACATCTTATGTGTAACCTAAGAGTTTTATATGTCCTTCAGCAAATTAATTAAATTGGTCCAAAGCCAGTATTTTTACTTAGCCACAGCCACTGGCATTAGGATCCAGAGAGATGTGACAGATTTGGTCCTGTGTTGTCTGCTTCATATCAGAGACCTAGAAGAATTTGTCAAGACTTTAACAAAGTCACTTAAATGGAAAAAAGTGCTGAAAAGGGAGCAAGGGAAGTTTGGTTCCTTCCATATGCTCAATCAACATTATCCTGGGATGCTTTAGCCAGTGCATTTAGATAAGAAAAATAAATAAGATATATGGATATTAGAAATTGTCATGATTTGGAGTTTTTATCGTTATCTACCTAGAAAAGCCTATTCAATCAACTCAGTCCCTAACAGAACATTTGAGTTCAGTAAGTAAGCCAGATGTAAGATCAACACATGCACATCAGTAGTAGCTTTCCCCTTCAAACCAGCTACAACCAATTATAAAACACAATAATAAAAGAATTTGAAGAGTTTATTCACAGCAATATTAAAAAAGAAATGCTCTTCAAAATGAAGTGAGCAGAATGAAGAACATTCTTTGAGAGAAATATATTCTCTGGGCTCTGCACGAATCTTTTAATTTTGGAAAAAAGAAAAACTTTTAATTCTGTATTCTAAATTCCATGATAATCCATAAAAATAAGTACATTCTGGATCATCTATATCAGGGTTTAGCATACTATAGGGCACGGCCAGATCCAGGATACTGTTCATTTTGTAAATAAAGTTTTATTGGAACACAGCAGCCACACATTCATTCATACATGTATCATGTGTGGTTATATTTGTACAATGATGGACTTCAGTAGTTGCAATAGAGATTCCATGAGTGGGCAATATTTATTATTTGGCTCTTAACGGAAAATATTTGTTGACCACTTATCTGCATGATTACATTACAAAGGAGCCCAGTCCATATTTGCATTTGTATGTCTAATCACATCCATGCCTGAAATGACTGTATTTAACTCTTAATATGCTGTCTGATAAGCAGAACTCACCACTGCCAGTTTAGAATATTCTTTTTTTTTTTTTTTTAAAGATTTTTATTTATTTATTAGAGAGTGAGAGACTGAGAATGAGAGGGCAGAAGGTCAGAGGGAGAAGCAGACTTCCCGCAGAGCCGGGAGTCCGATATGGGACTGGATCCCGGGACTCCGGGATCATGACCCGAGCCGAAGGCAGTTGCTCAACCAACTGAGCCACCCCGGCGCCCAGTTTAGAATATTCTCAAGTCAACCATCTTCGGACCACCATTGTGCCCTTGTTAAATTCTATCAGCAGTGACAAGGACAAAACTTAACTCTTGCAGTTATAACTTACGCTTACAACACTTCCATAGAATAAGATCGGTTTTATAAGTTATTTAGTAAATTGAAAGTGGTTTGATACAATCAAGTCAATGTAGTAGAGATCAGTGATACACTATTTTAATTGCCATAGGATAAAGAGAAATACACAAAAAAGGACTTAAGGCAAAATGATATGTGTTTGCCCAATAATGTCACAGTGTGTGTCCATTCAGTGTATGTGCTGCCGAAGCGAGCACATGTGTGTGTCCATTCACATGACTTGCAGTAGGGCTATTAAAGAATACTGGGGAGGACCCGAGTCATCGCCTGGCTCTCTCTAGCTCAGGCGGAACATACTCAACAGCAGCCTTATCCTAATGGTAAGCGCCTTTGTTTCCTTATGACCAGATGGAATGTGAATATCACATTTTTTATACTGACCAACAGGTTTATTTTCAGTCACTCTAACACTGGATATGCGATAAATAAATATTTCTTAAGCCTTTCAAAACAATTGTATTTTGGCTTCTACTATTTTAACTTATTTCCCTAAAAGGATACAGAACTAATAATTACAAAAACATTTATGGTGAAAAAGAAAATTAGCATTAATGATAATGAAAAGGGCTAAAGCCATGGCCCGTCTTTAAAATAAAATAAAATAAAATAATAAAATCATGTTGGCTACCAGTATACCATGAATCATGTGTATGCATTTCTCAGCCATAAAATGTAAGTTTCGGCAGAGTTACATCATTATTAACTTAATGTTCAATTAAAGTTTTCTGGCAGCTTGAATTTAATTTGTAAGTCTATTTTGATCTTATATAAAGCCCATGTGCACAAAAAGTTTACTTCTATGTAATATTACTTAATTATGTTCAAACATAAAACTGGATATAATTAAAGTCAATATTGGGGGCATTGCTAATAGCTTTTATTTTAGAGAGGTTATTTTACTTTAACTTTTATTTGTTTATTTGAGTATAGTCGACACACAACGTTATGTTAGTTTTAGGTATACAACTCAGCGATTGACAAGTTTCTACATTGTTCTGTGTTCACCACAAATGTAGCTACCGTCCAACCCATTAATTGCTATTACAGTGTCATTGACTGTATTCCTTATGCTATGATTTTATTCCCACGACTTACTCATTCCATTACAGGTGAGTTTTTTAAATGCTGAGGTAAAGCTATATATTCAGATGTAGAAAGTACCTAAGGTATTTTATTAATAAAAAATAAAGCAGGATAAAGAATAATGTATGATGCCATCTATATAAAAAATAGATGTAGATATAAAGCATATGCTTGCATAAGTATACAAAAATCCAGATAAAATATACAAGAAAGTCTTAAAAGCAGTTTCTTAGTTGAATAAACTGGGGAGTAAAGGATGGGTTGAGGGAGACTTGCAATACCTTTTACATCTTTCTAGAACACTCAGAGTTTCTTTTACTGGGTATGTATGACTTTCATAATAAAAAACATTGTAGTTTAAAAATAGATGAGCAAGAAATAGAGATACTATTATGCCATTGATTGGCAAAAATATGTTTCTAAGATTTATTAGAGAGAGAGAGAGAGAGAGAGAGAGAGAGAATGTGTGTGTTGGGGTCGGCAGGGGGAGGAACAGAAGGAGAGGGAGAGAGAAATTTAAGCAGACTCTGCACTGAGTGTGGTACCTGACGTGAGGCTCGATCTCACAACCCCAAGATCAGGACAAAAATGTTTTAAGTGATAATATGGAGGGGTGACCAAAGTGTAGAAAAGCAGACACTTTCATACCTGGTCGGGAAGTATATGCATCACATGTGCAACTGAAACAAACGAAACAGAATAATGAAGAATAATAATGACAATACTGTGTATTTTATTATTTTTTTCTAATGATCACTTTGTCTCTGCTTGTGAGAATAAGAAATGCTCGGGGCTAGGGTTGTCAGATTGAGCAAATAAAAATACAAAATGCTCAAATAAAATTGAATTTCAGAAAAATAAATAATTTAGTACAATATTCCCCATAAAATATTAGGGACCTACTTATAATGAAATATTATTCACCGTTTCTATAAAATTCAGTTCAACCGGGCACCCTGTATTTGTGTGACAACCTTGCTCAAGGCAAATATTCAGTTCTAGAGACGAGTATGTAAAGGACAGTGAAAAGCACCTCCATTCCATGCCCCTGAAAACAGTGATCGTTAGTTGTCTGCAGGCCTAAATTTTGAGGTACTTCGTAACAACTACTCACACTATAGACTCACTCTGAACCATGCAACACCTGCAAGAGCTAAACATTTTGTAAGCGAAAAAAAAAAAAAAAGTGGGAAGGGACGCCTGGGTGGCTCAGTCATTAAGCGTCTGCCTTCAGCTCAGGTTTCTTGGGCGTGGGGTCCTGGGATCAAGCCCCACATCGGGCTCCCTGCTCAGCATGAAGCCTGCTTCTCCCTCTCCCTCTCCCCCTGCTTGTGTTCCCTCTCTCATTGCGTCTCTCTCTCTCTGTCAATTAAATAAATAGAATCTTTAAAAAAAGAAAAAAGTGGGAACCAGAAAAACCTGTTCAAAGGACAGTAGGCAAATTTATTTGACTGCATTTCCATGCCCAGGAATGGAGGAACTGATGTCAGAGATTTCTGGTGGGACCAGACTGTGAGTGTCCTCGAGTTCCAGGAAATGGGTTTTAGACAAGGAGCTGGTAAACAATGAATCATGGGTCAAATCTGGCCTACCGTCTGTTTTTGGAAATTGTTACTGGAACATGATCACATCCATTTGTGTACGTATTTGTGTATATGGCTGCTTTTGCTCTTCAGTGGTAGAGTTAAATAGTTGTAACAGAGACCATATAGCCTAAAAAGTCTAAAATATTTATTATCTGGCCTGTAGGGGGTTGGATGGTGGCCCCCAAAACGATTTGTCCACATCCTAATGCCCAGAATTTATTAATGTGAACTTATTTGGAAATCAAGTCTTCACAGATGTAATTAAGGATCTTGAGATGAGATCGTGCTGGATTATGTAGGTGGGCCCTAAATCTGATGACAAGAATCTTTGTAAGAGACAGAACAGGGGCACCTGGGTGGCTCAGTGGGTTAAAGCCTCTGCCTTCAGCTCAGGTTGTGATCTCAGGGTCCTGGGATCGAGCCCTGCATCGGGCTCTCTGCTCAGCGGGGAACCTGCTTCCTCCTCTCTCTCTCTGCCTGTCTCTCTGCCTGCTTGTGATCTCTCTCTCTCTCTGTCAAATAAATAAGTAAAATCCTTAAAAAAGAGAGAGAGAGGGAGAGAGGCAGAATAGAAAAGGCACAGACACAGAGAAGAAGGCCCTGTGAAGATTGGGGGTTGAGACTGGAGTGATATGGCCCGAAGCCAAGGAACTCCAGGAGCTACCGGGGGCGGGAAGGGGAAGATTCTCCTCTAGGGCCTTGGGAGGAGATGCAGCCCTCCCAACACCTTGACTTTGAACTTCTGATTTCCAGAACCATGAGAAAATACATTTCTGTTGTTTTAAGCTACCACTTTAGGGGTAATCTATTAATGGCAGCCCTGGGAAACTAATACATGGCCCTTTATAGAAAATGTTTGCTGACCCCTGGTTTGCATATTTTTTGGTAGACCAGAGTTTCTAGTAAATTAATTACAGTTTGTCAACTGACCTTAAAGCCTTTCCTCCTGGTTGACCTTTATCCTCTCCCCAATACACAAACAGGCACAATAGGCACACGCGGACTCTCACATGCCCCTACTTCACAGACACTCTGCCTGGGGAGGGAAGACCTGCGAGTAGTCTCTGCTCATTCCTTCCCCTTACCGCCAACCTAAATAGCTTTTATTATCAAGTTTGATCCCAACATACAGCCTTTGAGGGGCCTTGAGAGGAAAAGCAACCCAGTGGCTAGTTAGGGGACCCTCAATGTAGTTTTTAAACAGAGTACATAATATGGTATAAATATCACAATATTATGTGATTTTGGTATATATTTACAGTCTATGAAAAGCCTGTTTTGGAAAAAAGAGAGAGAGAGAGAGGTAAGGTACATTAAAACAAATTACCCACCAACATCCAAAGCAATGGTTCAAAAACTCCTGAAAATGCTAACTGGATTTTTTGCCTGGGTAATTTTCTTTTAATGACTACTTAACCGGTAAGGGAAGAACAGAGAGACTGGTGCTTCTGGAAAAGTGTTCTGAAAGTGTCCCTTAATAGCTGATTACGAATAAAGCTAATGTTAGTAGAAATAAAAATAGTTACCATAGTTACCTTTCTCCCAATGGAAAAAATTCAGCTGCCCATAGCCATCCCTTGTAGGTTTTTTTTTTAATTTTATGTTTAAAATTTTATATATATATATATATATATATATATGAAATTATATATATATATGCATTTGTTGGCACAATAATGCCTTTATTTTTTTTAATTCAATTTTATTTTTTCAGTGTTCCAAGATTCATTGTTCATGTACCACACCCAGTGCTCCACGCAATACATGCCCTCCTTGTAGGGTTTTTGTAATGAAGCAGATAGGCATGGTTTTATCTGATAACTGTAGAATGCTGAGGCATCGGTAAAGATTAGTTTGGGGTTAATTATTAAAATATACTGTCAGCGATGTTGCTACAGGGGTGTCCCTATACACATCTTGTCCTTAAAAGAGTCAAAATCTCTCTTAAGGTCTGCGAGCATTCAGTAATGAATGGGAGGAACGGTGACCCTGAATTCCAATTCCTGATAGGAGCGAACCTCTTATTTTGTGAAACTTCAGAGCAGTGAAATTTCCCTTTGGTTTAATCGACAACTTCTTTGAGGTAAAAATGACAAAGGGAAAAAAAATTGGTTTAAAATGGAGTTGTGATCATTTTTCATCTCCATCAAAAAGGTCAGTAAATGATGGCAACTGGAGAATCGTGGATGTTTTCAAGTAAGTCAGTTCAGCTCAAGGTTCCTTTAATAGAGAATTACTGACACCAGGCTACATATTTATTATTATTCAAAATGGGCGCAGGTTACTATAGTGTGAGGTCACTTGGGGTGTAATCACTGGTTTCAGAGGGGTTTAATGTACTCATTTGATATTTGGTTGACGGATTTACATTTTTGCACAAATAATGATGCAATTTTCTCTAATTATCACATTTGCATTTTCATACTGCTAGAAACCTACAGACTTTATTTAAAAGGCACAAAGCGTACAGGCTTTACTTTTAATATTTTTCTGATGACACAAGTAATAAGTGTTCATTGTTGAAAGTATGTGAAAAAATTTTACAAGCCCAAAGTTTAACATGTGGGTGAATCCACTTCCAGTGTTTTCTGTACAATATCATATATATTCATACTCCACATATATTTAGTTTATCTGTATACAATGTATGAATATGTACAAGTTTAAAAAATAGAAATATATTTTACATGCTGCTTTGTAACCTACCACTTTTCACTTATCACAAGATTAACATTTTTCATGACATTGAAACTTCTCTAAAGCCTCATCATTTGTTTCTACTTAGTAGTTCACTATATGACTATATCGTAATTTCTTTTATATCGTTATTTCTTTGACCAAGTCCCTACTGTGAAAAATTTAGGTTGTTTCCAATTTTTTCCAATTATCAACAGAGCTCTGAAAGAATGTTGATGTTAAATCTTTGTGTGTAATCATGGTGGTTTCTTTAAGAGAAATTTCTAGTAGGGGAATTGAGGTTCAATAAATGCGCACATAATACTTTAAATATTCCTTCTCTTTGCAGTATTTTTTAAAGGTTTCTTTATAGTGAAATTTCCAGATTGAGATAATTAACAATTTTCAGCCCTCCAAAAGGCTTCTTTATGCTTCCTACCAACCTTTACTCACTCCCCACACACCCCACAGGTAACTTTTATTCTGATTTCTGTCACCATGGATTAGTTTGCCTGTTCTTAAACTTCATATACACAGATTCATACTGTCCTATTCTGTGTATGGCTACTTGTACTCATTACTGTGTCCATGAGATCTATCTGTGCCATGGTGTATAATAACAGTACTTTATTCTTTGTAACCGCTACATAGTAGGTCCATTATATGAATTTATATACCATTTATATATCCACTTTCCTGTGGATGAACATTGGGTTTCCAGTTTGGGGCTATCACAAAAAAGGTTGCTAGGAACATTCTTATACATACCTTTTCCTGGACATACACACTCATTTCTCTTGGACTTGCTAGATTGTTGAGTAGGCATATATTTAGAACTATATCTTCATAAATGATGCTAGGAAATCCTATGAGTAAAGGAAACAATTGGTTAAGGCCCTGAGTACAGGAGTGGATGCTGGTAGGTGCCAACAAAGAGGGAGAACTGGTCCCGATCACCTAAGCTAAGTCCCTTTAAAAGTCTCCCTCCAGGGACGCCTGGGTGGCTCAGTTGGTTGAGCAGCTGCCTTCGGCTCAGGTCATGATCCCAGCGTCCTGGGATCGAGTCCCGCATCGGGTTCCTTGCTCGGCAGGGAGCCTGCTCCTCTCTCTCTGCCTCTGCCTGCCTCTCTGCCTGCTTGTGTTCTCTCTCTGTTAATGAATAAATAAAAATCTTTAAAAAAAAAAAAGTCTCCCTCCATAGACGTGAAACATACAAGGCTCTACAGTAATCAAAGATACTGTCTTTCTAGGATTCAATGTCATTTGGAGTGCAATGCTACCTGGAGTGCTGATTCATGACAAGATAAGAGGCTGCACCAGAATGTAAATCAATGCACTGCTTACTCTAGCGAGAAAATTATGACACCAAAAAAAAAAAAAAAATTAGATGAATTAAACCGTGTTCTTACTGATGCAGTTGATTTATATTCTGGCACAAGCTCCTTGTCTCATCATTGATCAATAACAGTTTACCGACAGGCCGCCAGTCTGCAGAGCATGTAGACTGTGGGGTAACACAATCTGCATTCAAATGTCCACTGTGCCACTCCCGCTGTGATGTTGTGTACCTTTGGAACCACCTTAATCCTCAGTTTCCTCATCTGTAAAACAGGAATGCCAGAAGTGCTGACCACATGGGGCCCTATGAGGAATTGATTACAAAAGTGCAAAGTGCTTCTCTTCAGCAGCTCAATCCTTAACCATGTGGCACAGGCACCAGAGGCAATGGATGAGAAGAACATTTCTAAACTTGCTAAGCATTCATATTACCCTCTTCCAGAATACATTCCATGTACTGGATAGCACACGAAGCCTTGCTTTGCCATTGCATTTGAGAAAATATGCCATCAAATTAGTATATGCCTTCTCCTTATCTCTATGAGTTAGGACTATTTATTTACCTGTCTTTCTATGAAGTCCTCAAGGCCAAAGGCTTGGATTAATTTTCATTGTATTTCTTGCATACCTGGCACACGGTAGACAGTCAACACATTTTTATTGAATGCGTGGAATGGCAGATTCTTGACATTACTAACTAGAAACATAAGACAGTACAAGCCTTTGTCTACTATAATTGGGCTGACCTTTCCAAATGAATAAGTAATTTCCCTGCATTGTTTGGCCTTCCATGAATTAGTTGTTGGTATTTGACAATTAATTAGGATATGCTAATGTTAAAATGTAAGCAAGATTAGGTGTGAGTCAAAGGAAAAAAATAGATGGATGGTCATGGGTGGTACATGATGTATTCAGTTTTCACAAGGTTGTTCAAGATTTAGAATCTCCTACTGCTTCTTCTTTCTCTGACCAAGCAGAATTTTGATAGTGTATTTCTGCACTATTGGAAGACAGTCTGAAGTTTGGTAGGGTAAGATTCTGGACTAAAATGTACTCCTCAGTGAAAGTTCTTAGATCTCATCCAATGTATGTACCTCCCCACTTTCTTTTGATTGCTTCCACCTTGCTGATCCTTGGCTAAACACTTGATGGGGAGAGGCCCGCTGCCATCCTGTTGGCTTCATCTTCCAACATTGGCTCAGCCTCACTGGCAGGAAGGTTTGGACAGTGCACAATGGGACTGGACTAAAAAGGCTCTTACTCCTCCCAGCACTTTGGAAGTCAGTTGAAGGGCTGTGTCTTGGGAGCTGTGGCCCAGGGGAGTTAATATTCTGTGGGACACGCCTTGTGAGGAAGCTAACACGTTTTATCCCTTTTGGCTCACTGTTCCATTGTCAACTAAGTTTCAACAATGTAAAAAATCATGTTGCTTTCCCTTTATCCTAAAAAAGACATTTCTGTGTGTCTTTGGGTTAACTTTTTCAACGTGACTTTTTTTTTTTTTTTTTTTTTTGCAATGAAGAGCAGAGAGTCGGGGTCGGTGGTAGAGATGTGATGCAGAAATAGCAATTCTAAGCTACTCATTTTAATCCACATTTCCAGAAAACAGGGTCTATAAGCTCTATGCCACAGACTGCATACAGTCTGTGTGGGGCACAAGAGTGAAGGGAAAAGTAAGTGAGGGGCGCCTGGGTGGCTCAGTCAGTGAACCATCTCCCTTCGGCTCAGGTCATGATCCCAGGGTCCTGAGATGGAGCCTCACATCCAGGCTCCCTGCTCAGCGGGGAGTCTGCTTCTCCCTCTGCCCCTCCCCCTGCTCATACTTGCGATTGGTACAAGAGCCAATCGTGCGCAGCTCTTTCCAAAGCCATGTCCAGGGACATCTCCCCTGCTCTGCCCAGACCCTGGGTCACATCACCTCACACCCATCCCCTGCAACAGCTTTCTCCCTGGCCTCCCTACCCACTTCTCCTCACTCCTAAACTGTAGCCTCTTTGGGTTTCTAATTTAATAATTCGCATCCAGTGATGAGTAAATCAATGCATCTCCCCAGCCATCTGTAAATTCCTTGAAAGCAGGGACGCATCCCAGGGATCCCTGTGTCATCTCAGACTGACACAGTCCCTGGCACATGTTAAGTCACTGATTAAACTCTAACAAATACCTTTGAAATAGCCCAGTGTGATATAGATGTTTCCTGTGTTATGTAGTAAGAACTAATGCAATCATGAAAGCACCTCCCTAAAAGCATCCCAACAATGATGAAAGTTTCTGAGCTCTGGAGTAAGAGCAAAGCAACTTTTAAATCCTTTTAAATGCAGTTTAAGTACAAAATGGAAGGTATCCAACTGTCCATGACCAATTCCTTTTAATGAAAGAGAATACTTTCTATTTCAATAAAAAGGAAAAAAAATTTGCAGTGTTAATTAAATAAATCTCTCACTTATCTAGTACCAAGTATCCAAAACGTTGTAATGTCTGTAGTCATTTATTTTTTTTTTGAGCCCTATCGAGTCGTTTTTGTAACCTTGAGGGAAAAAATGCTATGATTTCAATCTATCCGATCAAAGTCCTTTAGCATTAAACTGTGAAAACCATTATTGAAGTCAGTCTCCGAGCACTGCCCATTTTCAGCTTGAAGCTTAGATTATCTTTTAGAAAAGGAAGCCAGAGGTTGTGCTGACATAAAGAAAATGTCATTTGTGAAATCCCTGCATTAGCCGGGCACTTCTGGGAAGTGACTCATGCTTGGATTTCGGAGGCAAATGTCTATCTTTGCAGGGAAATGCACATTTGTGTTATGTCGTAAAGTCTCCTAATAGTAAGTGATTGAGGATGCCTTCAAGTGATATTTTTTTAAAGCATCTCTACAGAAGAGGGTGCCTGGGTCGCTCAGTAGGTTAGGCATCGCACTCTTGATTTTGGCTCAGGTCATGATCTTGAGGTCATGAGATCAAGCCTGTATCGGGTTCTACACTCAGTGCGGGGGCAGGGGTAGTATCTGCTTGGGATTCTCTTTCTCCCTCTCCCTGCTCTCTCTCTCTCTCTCTCAAATACATAAATTTTTTTTTAAAAAGGAATCTCTACAGAAGGACACAGTAAACATAATATTGTCTGTAGAGTCTAATAAAGAAGTCAGAGATCACAAATGAAGCCAACCTCTTGTATGAAACAATAAGAGTTTATAGGGCTTACTTGGATATACTGATAAAGTTGTACACTTGAAGATTCATTACTTGGGGCAAAATAAGGTGCCACGTTTTTCCACTTTTGCTATTCTGCTGTTGAATACAGAGCAATTTTGGTGGGATGTTTTCCTCACTAATTTCTAGAATAATCATTGTGGAAATTTGTGGAAAATCATGAAAAGCATAAATAGAAAAGGACCTATCTCTCAGAAAGAATTCTATTAACATTTTGGAGCGTATCATTTCAGTCTCCCTGCCCACCCCAGCCCCTTGCAAATACATACTTTTAAAAAGTCGATAATATTTTAACTGCCAGTTAGTTATGCTATATTCGTTTCAGGCGTACAACCTAGTGATTCAAGAATTCAGTACATCACACAAGGCTTGTCACAGTCAGTGCTGTCCCCATCTGGGTGGGAGTGGCTGGTTGAGGCATCAGGAAGACTCTTGATTTGAACCAGACTTTCTCAACCTTGGGTGCACATCTGGACCAGTTGTGTCTGAAGCTCTGGTGCAGGCACCTCAGTATTTTTTAAAATTCCCCAATGACTCCAGGGGGGTGGTCAAAGGTTAAGACCCTTGGCTCTGGATGTGGTTATACATCAGCCTTTCTTAAAAGTCTTCCAGGTGATTTCAGGACGTACCTGGGGTTAAACACGTATAGAGCCAGGACTTGAACTTTACTCAGCGCCATTTGAAGTTATGACTATACCTCGGCAGGTGTTGAACCTTTGTCCACCTGCTTGTTCTACTTTCCACAGGTTGGTCCATCGTTGGATCCACGGCCCTAAGGTTCTAAAGAGGCTGCATAGCAAATGCACAAGAAAGGCAAGCCTAGCAGGGGTATGGCGTCATGATAAAACCCACTGATTTGTTGATGCTACTTCTTGGTTGAGAGCAATGGTTCTCCATCCTGGATGCTTCTTAGATTGCCTGGGTGTATAATAGTCCTGTTGCCCAATGCTGCACCCCACACCACTTAAATTAAAAACTGTGAGGAGGAAGGACTGAAGCTGAAGTGATTTTCCCACTCCCAAATGATTCCACTGGTATGTACGGCCATGATGGAGACTCGCTAGGTGGCAGCTACGCCTCTCAGAAATTGGTTCCCGAGTCGGGAGCCTCAGGAGCACCTGGAATGTGGGACAGGTGCCAATTCTCAGCTCTCCCCCTAGACCTGCTGACTCAGAACTCCAGGGTGAGGCCTGACAATCTGTGTTTTAACAAGTTTTCCAACAGAGGCTGATGCTCAAGTTGGGGAACTGCTGGTTTAAAGATTTCCCATCACATGTTCTTTAATTTTTTCCTTTCCTAGTTTCCCTGGTCTTCAGGGGCAAAGGTTTGAGTTCATCATACTCCTCAGCTAGTGTCCCATGCTCAGTGTGTTTTCTTACTGTTTTATTTTGTCACCTTTAATCCCATTACATTTTCTCAGTGAGCCTGGGATAGAGGTAGGTCAGCGTTCTTCATGGATGACAAGAACTGAGGGTCAGGAAGGATCATTTCTGAAGGGAGATCTCCTGACTCCTGAGCCTTGGGTCTCTCCCACCCTGGTCTGCGTTCAAACATGGCCAGTGAAAATGCAAGTGCTCAGAGTTAGACTAAAGCCTTCCAACGGTTACCCGCCAACAGTTCTGGGACATCGCCTATGATGGAGGCTCCAGCTAGAAGGCAGCTGAGGCAGGACCAAGGGCAAACATTGCTTCGCTGTGTCATTTTATTCAGGTCCAACTGATGGTGGACAGTATCACAGGCGCGGAAAGCGAGATACTGTGGGAGCAGGGATGATAGGGGTGCCAAAGGAAGGTGAGGCAGAGATGGGTGGGGCTCAGACCCAAGTCTATCTCAGATGGTGGCAGCTGCTGTTCTTGGCAGCCTCAGGCCCTTGGGCTCCCATTGCCACGCAAAGGAGTCTTCTCTGTTCTTCAAGAAAGGTCTTTTGGGAACACACCTGCAGAGATTTGTGGTATGTTCTGAGAGAAAAGGTCACTGCTAGGCCGTGGTGTTATGAAACTCGCATATGACATTGCGTGGCTTTGTCCCCTGCAGTACATGGAAACTGTACATAGAAATGTCTGAGTAGTGCTACTTGGGGGGCAGTGATTAACCTTGTCAAAGGAGTCTTGAGAACGTGTTATTAAATGTCTAGTTTCAGGGCACCTGGGTGGCACAGACGGTTAAGCGTCTGACTTTTGATTTCTGTTCAGGTTGTGATTTCATGGTCCTGGGATGGAGCCCCACCTTGGCCTCCATGCTCAGTGGGAAGTCTGCTTGAGGACTCTTTCTCTCCTCTCTCCCTCTATTCCCCACCCCAAATAAATAAACCTTAAAAAACATTCTAGTTCCATCTTTGCAATACTTTCTGTCATTATAGCCTTTTTCTTTTTGTGTTTACCTGTGAGCCCCGCATCCATGGCATTGCATTTTGATAAAGAACATTTATTTCTCAAGTTGGGGTGTTTAGATGTCTCGGGTTCTAATATTGGCCTCTCAGAAGAGTTAAGTTTTTGGTAATAACTTATTAAACTCAGGTGATAATCTTAGCATTAATTTAAGCATAATATGAATTATCAGGATAATCACCTTTAAGAAATGTGTTGAGTTTTTTTTTTTAAGATTTTATTTATTCATCTGACAGAGACACAGCGAGAGAGGGAACACAAGCAGGGGGAGTGGGAGAGGGAGAAGCAGGCTCTCCACTGAGCAGGGAGCCCGACTCGGGGCTCAATCCCAGGACCCCGGGATCATGACCCGAGCTGAAGGCAGACACTTAATGACTGAGCCAGCCAGGCGCCTGGAAATGTGTTGAGTTCTTAACTGTTTTGAGTTATCATTTTATTTTGGTAGCTATAGAAATCCAGTGAGGCCAATTTATTGTGATCTCCATTTTGAAAATAAGGTTTGTGCAGAGAAATGAACTAATATGCTTTGAATTAGTAAAAGGAAGCACCATTAGTAACCTAATCTTGACAATGTTTTAATGCCAATTTCAATTGTCCTAGACTAATGAGCCAAAACAGAGACGTAAGGTAAATCAATTACACTTGAATAAAGGCTGATTACATCCCATTGTGTGGTGGAAAATTTAGTGAATCCTAACAGAAAAAGTTTATCCTCAAATTGAGAATTAAGCAAACTGAGTGTTCAGTATCTTGGGTTGCTGGAAAAATCTGCTTGATACCTTTTGGTACCATTATGCTAAGTGCCTCTCTGTCAGGGGACACAACCTTGTTACTTGGTACGTCTGTGGGACAGGGAAGTTAATTGATCCTAGTTTTCATTTATGTATAATAAACCGTAAACACGTAACTACATAAATAAATTTATGTCTGATAAACCTAGGGCATCCTTCAAGAATTTTTAAGGAAGGGCACCTGGGTGTCTCAGTTGGTTGGGCGACTGCCTTCGGCTCAGGTCATGATCCCGGAGTCCCGGGATCGAGTCCCATATCGGACTCCCGGCTCTGCGGGAGGTGTGCTTCTCCCTCTGACCTTCTTCTCCCCTCTCATTCTCAATCTCTCTCTCTAATAAATAAATAAAATCTTAAAAAAAAAAAAGAATTTTTAAGGAAGAAAATGGGGGTCAGTACCTCACTCATGTTTGAGAAACAGGAGAAAGATAATTGGGCTGGTAGTTAGAAGACCTGAGTTCTCCATCTTAACTGTAATTCTCCAGTAAACTGCATGACCCTGGAAAGATTGCTCCCCTTTGTGAAACAATTCACATTATCTCCCTTACCTACCCCACAGGGTCATCTGGAAGCCTTCAAGGGGGAGTACTGTATCTTACTCAGCTTTGTATCTTCCATAATAACGTCTTGCATAATTAAAAAGAAACCTGGTAGTCCTTCTTGAATCGAAGAAGGTTCAAATGGCGGTCCTGTCCTCCAGGAGTGAATTAATCTAAGTCTCAGTTTCTTCATCTTTAAAACAGGGATAATAATGGTACATGCCTTCTAGAGCAGTTGGGAGCCTTAAATGATTTGTGGGAAGTGCTATATTAGTTTCCTAGGGCTGCTGTAACAAAGTATCACCAACTGACTGGTTTAAAGCAATAGAAATTTCTTCTTTCACAGTTCTGGAGGCCAGAAGTCTGACATCCAGGTGTGGGCAGGGCCATGCTCCCTCTGAAGCTTGTAGAAAAGGAGGCTTCCTTCCTCCTCTAGTTTCTGGTTGCCTCAGGCATTCTTTGGCTTGTGGCAACATAACTCCAATCTTGATCTCTGTCTTCACATGGCCATCTTCTGTCTGTCTCCATGTCCAGTGTTTCTCCCTCTTTAAGGAAACCAGTCATATTGGATTAGGCCTTTTAGACCCTATTTCTTTTTCTTCTTAATTTTTTAAATTTTAATCAAAAAAAAATTTTTAGACCCTATTTCTAAATAAGGTCACATTCAGAGGTACCAGGAGGAGGAATGCAACATATATTTTAGAGAAGACAGAGTTTAACCCACAACAGGCATTTTGTAGAGAACCCTTTTTATTGCTATTATTCATAATCTAGCACGGAGTTCAACAAACTATGGCCTGTGGGCCAAATCGGGCTTCTACCTCTTTGTTTACATATTATTGGCAGCTGCTTTTGTGATACAAGAACAGAATTGTGACAAAGACTACATAGTCTGCAAAGCCTAAAGTATTTACCGTCTGGCCCTTTACAGAATAAGTTTGCTGATGCCTGGTCTAGAACCTTGCCCCTTAAAGTGTGATCCACAGGTCAGAGGCATCAGGGTCACGTGGAAGCTTGGCAGAAATGTAACATCTCAGGTCCCATCTCAGATCTACTCGATCGGAACCTGCACTTTGGCGAGGCACCCAGGCAACTTATATCAACATCTGTATTTGAAAAGCACTGATCTAGAAATGATCTTTTATTGATGTAGTTAGTTCTCATCAGCGTATAGTTTTTTAAAAAAGTTTTTTCATGGTTTTTTTTTTTTTTTTTTTTAGTTTGTGGAAGTAGTAATACTTTATAGTAAAAACTTCAAATAGAGAAAATGTAGTGGAAAATATATAGAATTTCTTTTTTTTCCCTTGTTTTTGACCCAAAAGGAACCGTACTGTATACATTGTTATGTACCTAGTTTTTACACACAGCAACATACTTTAGAGGGAGTCTCATCAGTACACAAATCCATCCCAGTCTTTCACGTGGTTGCATGGTGTTCAATGTTGCATGTATATTATACTTAATTGAAGCAGTCTCCTTATAAAGCATTTTCAGTGCTAAAACTTTTCATTTACTGAAGTTATATTCTTTAACATTTATTTATTTATTTGATTATTTGAGAGAGAGAGAGAGCATGAGTGGGAGGGGCAGAGGGAGAAGGAGAGAGAATCTTAAACCAACTACATGCTGAGCGTAGAGCCTAATGCAGGGCTCAAATTCACGACCCTGAGATCATGACCTGAGCCAAAACCAAGAGTGGGATGCTTAACTGACTTGGCCAGGCAGGCACTCTAAAGTTATTTTTATTATAACTGTTTCTCTTAGAGCACCTTCAAGGTCATCATTGTTTTCTAGGGTATGCTTAGCCCAGAACATATCCTTATAGGCCCCCAAAAATGGTGGTTTCAGTGAACTTATCATAGAATCAAATATGGTATAACTTAAAGGTTTTTTTTTGAGTTGTTGAGAGAATCTGAAGCAGCACAGCTTCACCAGGATCCTTGAGCTGGAATCTTCCCATTGCCTCTCCAGATCCACATCCCACCTTTTTCTTTTCTGCTTTCTGCCATCTTTCTTCCACTTTGGCTGATGAAGAGCCCTGAGAGAGGCTGGAGGAGGGAGGAGAGTGAAACCTGGGTTTTTCCTCCCTGGCTTCTTCCTAGACTTCACTGAAAGTCAGTGTTCTTTCATAGGTCCTTCATAGGCTTTCTCAATATGACTCTCAGTTAATGTCCAAGTGGACACAAAAGTGGTTTTCCACAAGGGACAAAGAAGTCAGACTGCAGTCAGGACAGAAGTTGCATATCTATAAAAATTATTTCACATTGGTATCACTTAACTACTTTTTATGGAATTGTGAAATAGCTCGAAGACAATGACAAGATGGAATCTGATAACTGGAAAGGGTAAGACAATGCATAGTTGCTCATTAAAACACAACATTTTGGGCCCCTGGGTGGCGCAGTTGGTTGAGCGACTGCCTTCAGCTCAGGTCATGGTCCCGGAGTCCCGGGTTCGAGTCCCACGTCGGGCTCCCAGCTCCATGGGGAGTCCGCTTCTCACTCTGACCTTCTCCCTTCTCATGCTCTCTCTCACTCTGTCTCTTTCCTAATAAATAAATAAATAAATAAATAAATAAATAAATAAATAAAATCTTAAAAAAATAAAAAAAATAAAAAAAAATAAAACACAACATTTTTCTACAATTTTTAAAAAAATTGTATTTTAATTGTATAAGCCTGATGATTCACAGACCTGTACCCCTAGGGCAAATAATACATTATATGTTAATTTAAAAAAATTGTATTTTATTATGGTGAGAACACTTAGTAAGAGATCAGCCCTCATAACAAATTTGTCAGAGTACAGTTCCGTATTGTTAATTATAGGCATAATGTACAGCAGATGTCTAGAACTTACTCATCTTGCACCACTGAAACTTTCTATCTGCTGATTAGCAACTTCTCATTTCCCCCTAGCCTCTGGCAACCACCATTCCATTCTCTATGAGTTTGATTATTTTATATACCTCATATAAGTGAAATCATGCAGTTTTTCTCCTTCTGTGACTGGCTTACTTCACTCAGCGTAATATCCTCAAGGCTCATCCATGCTGTCACATATTGCAGAATTTTCTCTTTTTATGGGTTGGATAGGGGTACCTGGGTGGCTCAGTTGGTTAAGTGTCTGCCTTCGGCTCAGGTCATGATCTCAGGGTCCTGGGATCGAGCCCCGCATCAGGCTCTCTGCTCAGCAGGGAGCCCGCTTCCCCCCTCTCTCTCTGCCTGCCACTCTGCCTACTTGTGATCTCTCTCTCTGTCAAATAAATAAATAAAATCTTAAAAAAAACAAAGGTTGAATAATACTCCATTGTGTGTGTATACCACACTTATTTATATATTCAGGAATCAATGAACATTTAGTTTGTTTCTATCTTTTGGCTATTGTGAACAGTGCTGCAACGAACATGGGAATGTTAATATCTCTTTGAGACCTGATTTCAATTCTTTTGGATGAATACCCAGAGGTGGGATTTCTGGATCATATGGTAGTTCTATTTAAAAAAAAATTTTGAGGACCTTCTCTACTGTTTTCCATAGTGGTTATACCATTTCACATTTCTATTAACAGTATGCAAGTTGTCCAATTTCTCCACATCCATGCCAACACTTGTTGTTGTTTTTAAGTAGGCTCCATGCTAGGTGTGGGGCTTGAACTCATAACCTTGAGATCAAGACCTGAGTTGAAATTAAGGGTTGGATCCTTGACTGAGCCACCCAGGCACCCCTCTTTTCTTTGATTTTTAAAACAGCCATCCTAATGGGTGTGAGGTGATATTTCATTGTGGTTTTGAATTGCATAGTACAGAGATCAGGAAATGTACCAAATGTAGAGCTTCCATTGTCCTCTCCCCATGGAGTCATGGACAGTGTTACTTTCCCAGCATTAATGTGTGAAAATATATATGGAGTATCACCAACCAGGGAAGCTCACTTGAGCTTTGGTGTCCAGAGTTTTTATTGAGGTTTAATCACATACTGCCCATGTGGCTGACCTTACATTTTGAGCTCCTCCGAAGGTAGAACTGATACCTCATGGTCCGAAGCTCCCATTGTATATCGTGTTATTAGACTGTTGGCCAAGGTTCCAGGCAAGCAAACATGTTCCAATGAGGCATGTTATTCCGAAGGCCTAGCTGTCCCCTTCAATTAGCCAAGAGCAAAGGCCAAGCCTCTCTTTTGGTAAGGTAAATTCTTCACTACACCACTGGGAATAACCAAATTCTTTAAATTATTTTAACTCTCAGCTCTTGCAAATTACAAATAATGAATAACAATATGAAATGCTCTCACATGTTCAGTGCTTACCAAGTGTGATACCTAGAGGTAAGACTTTTACATATATTACTCAGTCTTGGATTTTGTCATTCAGTTCTGTGAAGTGGGTACTATTAGCCCTGATTTATGCATGAGGCAATGATACTCAGAGTTTACATAATTTGTCAGGGACTCATAGACATTGATAAAGTTAAATTCCAGTCTGTTGTACAAACTCCAAGGCTTTTCTTTTAACTACAGGATTCCTTGCCTTCTAGGTAGCGTGCTTTGAAGGAAATAACTCAGGCTAAAGTGTTAGCATACAATAGGTTTAAAAAAACTAAATAGTTATCCTAATAAAATGGCTTCTTGTATCTTATCAACATTTAGATGGAAAGATGATGGTCAACCACTAACTATTTTTTTTAAGATCTTATTTATTTGACAGAGAGAGAGAGAGATCACAAGTAGGCAGAGAGAGAAGGAGGAAGCAGGCTCCCCGCTGAGCAGAGAGCCCGATGAGGGGCTCCATCCCAGTACCCTGGGATCATAACCTGAGCCGAAGGCAGAGGCTTTAACCCACTGAGCCACCCAGGTGCCCCAACCACTAACTCTTTTGACTGGGACAACACAGAAAGCTCTTAGGGATTTAAATACCAGCTTTATGGGGAGAGGTAAGGAAAGCAGGAAGGTGAGGGAACTTTTTCTTTTTTCTTAAGCTGTTGGCAGAGTCTCAATCATCATGAAGAACTTGAAATCTAATCTGTCCTGGGACGTAGACACATAGTGGACATTTGTCTGTCTCCATTTGGGAAATTTCAATATTATAATTTTCACCTGCCAAACTTCTACAGGGAGATTATGAGAATAAACAACGTGATGTGAGAGAGCTTCTAGCAATTGTTCATAAAGGTGAGGAATAAAAGCAAGATGTTCTCAGAGAAACTAGTAAATATGCATGTTGCTCAAAGGTACATTTGTTCCACTAATTCATGGGCTGGTAGAATTATTTTGGTGTAGTGTCCCTTTGAATGTCATTTGAATAATACATGATTTTTGCACGTTTGTTGTCTGCACAGTTGTGTATCTGAGAGTTTTAAAGGAATGAGATGTTTTCTACTTAAAAAATAGCGTGAAGAGGCAGGCTAACAAGTTGAGCATTCACAAGAATAGATCAGAAATGAAGAAAGCTCCTATTTTAGTTAAGTGGTACTTATGAAGATGATAGAAGTGCTATTAGAGCCCAAGATTAATTCCTCATACCAGGACATCCTCTGTTTTCCAGATGGAACAAGTTAAACCCACGATGTCCTTGGAATATTCCACACCCATAGCTTAAGTGATAGGTCATTTTTGGGAAGGCCAACACCATCACTGATGAATACGACTCTGTTTTAATATAAAACAATGCAATCCCACATTTGGCTATGGCTTGAAACTAGTATTCAAATGCTATCTCCTTAGATATTGATTATTTATTCATAAAAAGCTTCCTTTCAGTAAGATCTCAAAAGGAGTATCTAAAAAATACACTCACTGTGATGAGAGTATTAGTTGTACGTTGTTTAACTAGGCTGGTTTTCCTCAGCAACCGCACTTCTAAGATTCTATCTCATGTATACGCTAGTAAAAATATGAAAATATACGTGCACAAGACTGTTCATTGCAGCTCTATTTATAATAGCAAAAGAGTAGAAACACCCAAATGCCCATCATTAGGAGGTTGGTTGAATAAATTAGGATCCACCACATAATGAAGGACAGTACAGCTGTGAAAAGGAATGTGGTATATCTCTAGATATGACTTTGGAATGATTGTCAGGATGTTATCAAGTGAAAAAAAAAAGCAAGGTATAAAAAATATATACAATATTTTACTAACTAAAGAAAGATAAGAATACACATATTTGTTATATAGAAAAATAAAAGCAAAACAAAAACTTTTTAAAAGTATATTACCTAGAAGAAAGAGAAGGGAAAAGGGTAGAAGGGGAAGAAATATAAGCTAGGCCCTATAACTATGCCTTGCTTTGTAAATATGATAAAAATTTAACTTAAAATAATGGGTATGCAGTTTATTTTTGGGGCGATGAAAATGTTCTAAAACTAGTCCCAAATCAGCCTCACTGGGCTTAAACCAAAGTGTCAGCAGGTCTGTGTTTCCTCTGGAAGCTCTAGGGGGAAATCTGTTTTCTTGTATTTTCCAGATTCTAGAACTATATACCACAGCTCATGGTCCCCTTCCTCCATCTCCAAAGCCACAGTGTAGCAGATTCCAACCTCTCTCTGCTTCTGTTGTCACCTAGCCTTTTGCATTCTGTGTCTCATGACTGTCTCTGCCTCCCTTTTATAAGTCCTCCTGTGATGGCATTTAGGGCCCAGATAATCCAGGATAATCTCCTTGTCTCAGAATTCTTAACTTAATCCCATCTGCACAAACCTTTTTTCTACATAAGGTAACTTCACCAAGCAGTAGGGATAAGTACCTGATATTGGGGGGGGGGGGAGGGAGATTATTCAGACTAGCACAGACCATATTAAGAAATTTTCTATTAAGAAATATTAGTAAGTTTGATACTGGCATGAAAGCTATGTTATTTTCAAAAGTCCTTATCTCTTAGGAATTTATAATTTCTAAGATTAATTTATAATTAATCTAAGAAACTTATAATTTCCTAAGAGATATATAAATATATAAATGTATTCAGATATAAAATAATATATTCACAGATTTGTTGTAAAATATTTGAGCAAAGGGAGAGATGAAAGAATGACAGAATGATGATAATTTTGAAGTGGAGTGAATAACATGGGGGCTTGTATTATTTTCCCTAGTTTTGCTTATGTTTGTAATTTGCCAACAAAATTTATTAAAATAAGTAAATAAATTATTAGGTTTCTTTTCCAATGTCAACTATTTCCAAGAGTCAACTATTTAAAAGTTGACTATTATTTTTCTTATTCTAGTGTAATTAACATATAGTTTTATATTAGTTTCAGGTGTACAGTATAGTGATTTGACAATTCTGTACTTTACTCAGTGCTCATCGTGATGAGTGTACTCTAAGTCCACTTCACCTATTTTACCCATTCCCCCACCCACCTCCCCTCTGGTAACCATCAGCTCTCTATATTTTAAAGAGTCTGGTTTTTGGTTTGTCTCTTTTTTTCCTTTGTTCATTTGTTTTGCTTTTTAAATTCCACATATGAGTGAAATCATATGGTATTTGTCTTTCTCTGACTGACTTATTTCACTTAGCATCATACCCTCTAGTTTCATCCACGGCATTGCAAATGACAAGATTTCATTCTTTTTATGGCTGAGTAATACTACAATATGTGTGTGTGTGTGTGTGTGTGTGTGTGTGTGTGTGTGTATCACCTCTTCTTTATCTTCTTTATCCATTCATTAATGGATGGACACTTGGGTTGCTTCCATATTGGCTGTTGTAAATAATGCTGCAGTAAACATGCAGTTGCATATACCTTTTTGAATTCATGATTTCATTTTCTTTGGGTAAATACCCAGTAGTGGAATTACTGGATTATATAGTAATTCTATTTTTAATTTTTTGAAGAACCTCTTTGCTGTTTTCCACAATGGCTGCACCAGTTTGCGTTCCCACTGACAGTGCACAAGGGTTCCTCTTTCCCACAGCCTCATTAATACTTGTTGTTTCTTCCGTTTTTTATTTAGCCATTCTGACAGGTGTGAGGCAATATCTCATTGTGGCTTTGATTCACATTTCCCTGATGAGTGATGTGAAGCATGATTTCATGTGTCTTCTTTGGAGAAATGTCTGTTCATGTCCTGCCCATGTTTAATTAGGCTATCTGCGGCTGGGACTTCCAGTACTATGTTGAATAAACTGGTGATCACAGACATCCTTGTCTTCTTCCTGATCATAATTTCACCATTGAGAATGATGTTAGCTATGAGATTTTCATCTAGAGCCAGGCTTTATTATGTTGAGGTATATTCTACTAAACATACTTGGTTGAGAGTTTTTATCATGAATAGATGTTGTATTTTGTCACATGTTTGTTCTGCATCTATTCACATGATCATATGTTTTTTATCCTTTCTCTTGTTGATGTGATATATCACATCGATTGATTTGTGAATACTGAACCACCCTTGCATCCCAGGAATAAGTCTTACTTGATCCTAGCCTCAGCAGTAAGACAACAAAAAGAAATAAAAGGCATCCAAGTCAGCAAAGAATAAGTCAAAATTTCACTATTTGCTGATGATGTGATACTCTATATAGAAAACCCAAAAGACTCCACCAGAAAAACTGCTAGAATAGATACACAAATTCAGTAGTTGCAGGACACAGAATCAATGTACAGAAATCTGTTGCATTTCTATAGAACAATAATGAAGCAGCAGAAAGGGAAATCAAGGAATTGATCTCATCTACAATTGCACCAAAAACCCAAGATACCTAGGAATCTAATCAAAGATACAAAAGGTGTGTACTCTGAAAACTATAGAAATACTGATGAAAGATATTGAAGATGACATAAAGAAATGGAAAAACATTCCATGCTCATGGATTAGAAGAATAAATATTGTTAAAATGTTTATATTACCAGAGTAATCTACACTTAGTGCAATCCTAGTCAAAATACTATGAACACTTTTCACAGAGCTAGAAGAAACAATCTTAAAATTTGTATGGAAGCACAAAAGACCCGAAATAGCCAAAGCAATCTTGAAAAAGAAAAAGCTAGAGTCATCACAATTCCAGACTCCAAGTTATATTATGAAGCTGTAGTGCTCTAGCATAAAAACAGACCAATAGAAGAGGATAGAAAACCCAGAGATGAACCCACAACTATATGGGCAATTAATCTTTGACAAAGCAGGAAAGAATATCCAATGGAAAAAGTCTCTTAAAACAATGGTGTTGGGAAAACTGGACAGCAACATGCAAAAGAAGGAAACGGGACCACTTTCTTACACTATACACAAAAATAAATTCAAAATGGATGAAAGACCTAAATGTGAGACAGGAAATCATAAAAAATCCTAGAGGAGAACATAGGCAGTGACCTCTTTGACACCGGGTATCACAACTTCTTACTGGATACATCTCCTAAGGCAAGGAAACACAAGCAGAAATAAACTATTGGGACTTCATCAAAATAAAAAGCTTCTGCCCAGCAAAGGAAACAGTCAACAAAATTAAAAGACAGCCTACAGAATGGGAGAAGGTATTTTCAAATGACATACCTGATAAAGGGTTAGTATCCAAAAAATATAAAGAACTTATACAATGCAACATCCAAAAAATAAGTAATCTAGTTAAGAAATGGGCAGAAGACATCAATAGACATTTTTCCAAAGAAGACATACAGATGGCTAACGGACACATGAAAAGATGCTCAGTGTCATTCATCATCAGGGAAATAAAAATTTAAACTACAATGAGATATTGCCTCCCATCAATCAGAATGGGTAAAATTAACAACACAGAGTGTTGACAAGGATGCAGAGAAAGGGAACACTTACACTATTAGTAGGAATGCAAATTAGTGCAGCCACTGTGGAAAGCAGAATTGAGTTTCCTCAAAAAGTTAAAAATAGAACTACCCTTCAATCCAGCAATTGTACTACTTGATATTTATCCAAATGATACAAAAATACTGATTGGGAGGGATACATGCACTCTGATGTTTATAGCAGCATTATCAACAATAGCCAAATTATGGAAAGAGCCCAAATGTCCACCCACTAATGAATGGATAAAGAAGATGTAGTACATATATGCAATGGAATATTACTCAGCCATCAAAGAGAATGAAATCTGGTCATTTGCAATGGTGCGGTTGGAGCACTTTCTAAAGAATTATGCTGAGCAAAATAAGTCAGTCAGAGAAAGACAAATACCATATGATTTCACTCATCTGCGGAATTTAAGAAACAAACAAACCAACATAGGGGGAAAAAGAGTCAAACCAAGAAATGGAGTCTTAAATATAGAGAAGAAACTGATGGTTACTACATGGGAGGAGGATGGGTTAAATAGGTGATGGGTATTAAAGATCTTACTTGTGATAAGCACCAGGTATTTTATGTACGTTATGAATAACTAAATTCTACACCTGAAACTAATATTACACTATATGTTAACTAGCTGAAATTTGAATAAAAACTTGGGGAAAAAAATTCCCACACGATTGTGTGAATGATTTTTTAAATGTATTGTTGGATTTGGTTTGCTAATATTTTATTGAGGATTTTTTGTATCTATGTTCATCAGAGATAATGGCCTGTAGTTTTTTATATTATTATTATTGTACTGTCTTTATCTGGTTTTGGTATCAGGGTAATGCTGGCCTCTTGGAATGAATTTGGAAGCTTTCTTTCCTCTTCTATTTTCTGGAGTAATTTGAGAATAGGTATTAAGTATTTTTAAAATGTTTCGTAGAATTCACCTGTGAAGCTGTCTGGTCCTGTAGTTTGGTTTGTTGGGATTTTTTTAATATACAGATTCAATTTCACTGCTGGTGATGGGTTTGTGCAAATTATCTATTTCTTCCTGACTCAGCTTTGGGATGTCATATATTTCTAGGAGTGTATCCATTTCTTCTGGGTTGTTCAGTTTGTTGGCATATAATTTTTTGTAATACTCTCTTACAATTATTTGTATTTCTGTGGCGTTGGTTGTTATTCTCATTTCTGATTTTGCTTATTTGAGTCCTTTATCTGTTTTGTTTTGTGTTGTTCTTTGATGAGTCTGGCTAGAGGTTTATCATTGATCTTTTCAAATAACCAACTCCCGGTTTCATCAATCTGTTTTGTTTTTCAGTCTCTATTTCATTTATTTCTACTTAATTTTTAGTATTTCCTTTTTTCTACTGGTGTTAGGCCTTCTTCTTCTTTGTCGAGCTCCATTAGGTTCAAGGTTAGGTTATTTATTTGAGACTTTTCTTGCTTCTTGAAGTAGGCTTGGATTGCTATAAACTTCCCTCTCAGAACACCTTTTGCTGCATCCCAAAGATTTTGGACCATTGTGTTTTCCTTTTCACTTGTCTCCACGTATTTTTTAATTTCCGCTTTGCCCAGCTAGCACCTTGATAATCGTCATTTCGAACTCTAGTTCTGACATATTACTAATGTCCATATTGATTAGGTCCCTAGCCGTCGGTACTGCCTCTTGTTCTTTTTTTTTTGTGGTGAGTTTTTCTGCCTTGTCATTTTATCCAGATAAGAATAGAAGAATGAGAGAACAAAATACTAAAAGGGTAGCAACTACCCCAGAAAATATACACTATCCAAATCAGAAGAAACCCAAAACTAGTGGGAAAAGAAAGGGGGAGAAGGAGGAGGAGGAGGAAGAGGATGAGGAGGAGGAGGAATATATATATATATTAGACTGGTGAGTAGAACAGAGCCCCACACTTGATTTTGGGTGTATTTTGGTCTGTTAGAAGAAACTACCTCCCACCATTTTAAAGAAAGAAAAACTTATAAATATACAAAAATAATGGTAAACATGATGAAGAGATGGAGTAGTACTAAATTTAAAGAGATTCGAAAAAAGGAATTGATAAGAAGTTGGTTGAAAAAAGGGAAAAAAGAGGAAAGAATGTGATCAGGCTGGAGACTAGAACAAAGTCGTGTGCTAGATTTAGGATATATTTTGATTTATTAGAAGAAATTGTATCCCAAAATTTTAAAGGAAAAAAACCTTTATGCATACAAAAAATAAGGTTAAATACAATGAGGGGATAAAATGTGACTATAACAGTGAAAATTAGAAAAGATTTTTTAAAAAATATTTATTTATTTGACAGAGAGAGAGATCACAAGTAGGCAGAGAGGCAGGCAGAGAGAGAGGGGGAAGCAGGCTCCTCACTGAGCAGAGAGCCCAATGCGGGGCTTGATCCCAGGACCCCGAGACCATGACCTGAGCCGAAGGCAGAGGCTTTAACCCACTGAGCCACCCAGGGACCCCTAGAAAAGATTTTTAAAAAGCTATTGATAGGATAATAGTTAAAAAACATTAAAATAGGAAAGAAAAAATTAAAGAAATAGAATAAGAAAAAATAAAATTAAAAAAGTTTAACTTTGAAAGACTAAAGGATCATGGGAAGAAAGCCATGTATTGTATGTGTTGCTTTTTCCTAACACTGAAGTTCTGCAGTTCTCATTGATCGGTGAACTTGGTCTCGGCTGGATGTTCTTGCTGATCTTCTGGGGGAGGGGCCTGTTGCCATGATCCTCAGATGTCTTTGCCCGAGGTGGAAGTGCCCCGCCCTTGCCAGGGGCCGGGCTAAGTCAGCTGCGAGGTTTTGTTCTCAGGAGCTTTTGTTCCCTGAGCGCTTTCCGTACTGCTTTGGAGGGTGGGAATGAAGATGGCGGCCTCCCAGTCTCTGGTCCCGTGGGAGCCAAGCGCTCGGGCCCCGCTCCTCAGTGTGCCCTTGGAGAAAAGCAGTCAGTCCCTCCTGTCTTCCTGGTCTCCAGCGGTGGCCGCACTCCGAGCTCACCCGGCCATGACAGAGTGTTTCTGTCTCCGGTGCGTGGCCTGGTCTGGAGTCTCCAAACCCAGCGGACTCCTGCCGTGCGCTCCCGTGCCCCTCCTCCCGGAGCAGGAAGGTGAGTCTCCCCGGATCTGCCCTTTGTGGGGTCCCTGCCCAAAGAGCAGCGCTCGACTGTGCCTTGGATCACGGTTTAAGGTACCCCCAAACTGAGAGCCCACTGCTCGGCTCTGATACCTGGGAGCTCTGCCATACTCAGACACTCCTGGTCTTTTTGTGACCCCGCAGGTCCTGAGACAAACTGTCCCCGTGAGGGCTCCACCTGCTGCTTAGCCTCTAGAATGACGTCCCTCAGAGGAGCAGACTCTAAAAGTTGTGATTTTGTGCTGCGCTACTCTGTGGCTTCCCGGGAGCTGGCCCCTCCCCCCAGGGTCTATCTTCCCATCACTTAGGATTCACTTTTCCGCCCGTCCTACCTCCTGGAAAGTGGTAGATTTTCTGTTCCTAGAACTGCTGTTCTTCTCTTCTATCTCCTTTTGGGTTTGTAGGTGTTCAGAATGGTTTGATAACTCTCTCTCTAGCTGAGCTCCTGGTACCTGATGATATCTCAGCCTCCTACTCCTCTGCTTTCTTGCTCCTTCTCCCAACTTTGAACCCATTCTAAAAGCACTAAATTTTTACTCCACCCCCCATGTTTTAGATATATGGTGTCATGCTTTACACCTTTTTATTTTCTGAATCCTTTGACAGATTTTCATAGATACACTTGATTTTACTGCTTTTGTGCTTTAACCTTTGTATTGGTTTTATAAGTGACTAATCTATTACTTTTTTACTTTTGTATGTACCTGAGAAATTTTCTTCCTTTCCTACTTTTCTTATTCCTGCTTATCATCTTTCTTTTACACTCAAAGAATCCCTTTAAACATCTCTTGTAAGACTGGTTTAGTGGTGATGAATTCTTTTAACTTTTGCTTTTTGGGAAACTCTTTATCTGTTCTATTCTCACTAATAGGCTTGCTTGATAGAATATTCTTGGTTGCAGATTTTTTTTTTCTTTCAGCAGTTTGAATATATCTTGCCACTTCTATCTGGCTTGCAAAGTTTCTGCTGAAAAACAGCTGATAGTCCCCTGGAATTTCCCTTGTATGTAACTATTTTCTTTTCTCTAGCTGCTTTTGAAATTCTCCCTCTACTTTTGCCATTTTAATTATTATGGGTCTTGGTGTGGACCTCCTTGGGGTTGATTTTGTTGGGGGCTCTCTGTGCTTCCTGGGTCTGGGTTTTGGTTTCCTTCTCCAGATTAGGGAATTTTCAGCTATTATTTCTTCAAATAAATTTTCTGCCCCCTTTCTTTCTCTTCTCCTTCAGGGATCCATGTAATGCAAATGTAATTATGTCTGATGGTATCACTGAGTTCCCTTAAATCTGTTCTCATTTCTTATTCTTTTTTCTTTTTCCTATTCAGCCTGATTTCTTTCCATTATTCTGTTCTCTAGGTCACTGATCCATTCTTCTGCTTCCTGTAGCCTCTATTTATTCCCTCTAGTATATATTTAATTTTAATTATTGAGTTCTTTATCTCTGGTTCTTTGTTACATTTTATAGCTCTTTATTTTTTCAAGTACAGTGAGTATCTTTGTGATCATTATTTTAAATTCTCTGTCAGGCATATTGCTTATATCCGTTTTGTTTAGCTCTTTTACTGTGATTTTGTCTTGTTCTTGCATTTGGGAAATGAAATTTCCTCTGCCTCCTCATTTTTGTCCAACTCTCTGCGTCTGTTTGTATGTGTTAGGAAAGTCAGCTATGTCTCCCAGTATTGAAAGTAATGTCCTCATGATGAAGAGGTCCTATAGCACCCTGCAGTGCAATGTTCCCTGTTCACCAGAACCTGGTGCTTCAGGAGTGTGTCCTATGTGCATTGTGTGCACTCTACTATTGTGGTTGAGCCCTTTTTGCCTTCAGTCCAGTCATCTACAGTGGCTCTCTTTGCCTGTTGTTGGCAGGATTTGGTCCCTGTGCTACTAAGGAGCTGGTATGGGCCCACCTTGGGCTTGAGTTCAATCAGACCAGATGTTTACTAGAACAGTGGTTGCACAGAACTGCAGTGTGCTATCCCCACATTGTACCCTGAGAGGCTTCATTGGTGGGCATATCCTGCAGTCATATCAGATGTCTGCCCCTGGTCTGTTGGGGTTCCAGTGACTCCGAAGTACTGGACTCTCTCTTTGTGCTGCCTCTTGTGAAGTTTTTGTTGGTGGGTGGGACCAGAAGTCAGACAAATGCCTGTCCCCAATCCGCTTCTAGGGCTTCAGTCTAACTAGTGTGCGTGGTTATCTTCCCCTCTTCCTAGGGACAAGGGTCACTTTGGAGGGATGCTAGCCACTCTTGGGGCTGTTTGCACAATGCCATGCTCTTGACATTGCTTTGGATGGACTCTTACTACATGCGGTGGATCTGCAAGAAAGCCTAGGATTGGACATGTGTTGTTAGCAAGGTATGCACACTGGTCTGCTTGTGGGAGGAGACCTTGGGCCACTTTGGAGGAACTCCTGTGTAGTGGGACACGTTGGACAGGGCAGATCCACAGGAGGTGGGATGGTGTGCTATAGCTCGTTCTTGCACCAGTTAGCTCATGCTTTTGTTCATGCAGAAATCTAAAGATCCCTGCCCTTTCTGCACATGTTCTGAGATTAGTAAATGAATCGTCCCATATACCCCAGTCATTTTTCAAACTGATGCTTCTATGCTGAATCTCAGCAGGGTTGGGATTGTGATGTTCTGTTTAAAGGTGGGGGCTCAATTTCCTATTGCCCTTTGGCTTTCCCTGAGTTGATTCTGCTGATTTTTAAAGTTTCCCGATGTTGAGCCCCATGGATTGTGAATACTTGTGAAGTTAAGCCCCTCTAGTTTTCAAAGCCAAATATTATGGGCATTTGTCTTCCCAGTGCAGATCCTCTGTGTCTGGGGTGTCTGTGTGGTGTGGTGTCTGCTTCTCTCCCTTCTCTGTGCCTGTGGTGCCCCTCCCTTTTGTGGTTAATCTCACGGTACTTTGGTTTCTGACCATGCGTCTGTCCTTCCTACCATTTTCAATATGGCCTCTTCTCTACAATTAGCTGTGGAAAGTCTGTTCTGCCAATCTTTGGGTAATTTTCTGGTTTATTTACTCTGATATGGGTGTCACCTAGGTGTATCCATGGAATGAGGCAAGATTAGGATCCTTCTACTCTACATCTTCCCCTGTTTCTGACTATTCTTAATTATACCCTTAATTGCAAGTCATGTTGCTTCCATATTCCCCTGAGTGAAGTACTTAGTACTGTGAATAAAGTGTTGAAGACTGGAAGGATGAGATCTTAATGAAGGATTTAGGGACAACTAGGAGCACAGTGGAGGGGTTACTGGCCTAGATCAGGGGGACCAGAATGGCTTTTCTGTACAACTGTATGACTTGGGCCATGTTCATTAACATCTGTACATTTTAACTCTCTCATCTGTAGAGGAGGATAAGAATATTACTTACCCCACAGGGTCATGTGGGAGAAAAGGAGATAATTCATGAAAAGTGCTTAGCATTTTGACACTGCCTGCCATCATTCGACAGATCCTGGCCAACGTTAAGCATACCTCCTTGAAGCAATCTCCATTTGGCTTCTAGAACATCAGTCTTCTGTGATTTATCCTGAATTCCTGGCCAATCCACTTCTTTTGTTGACTTTTTTTTGGATGCTGGGGCTTGTCTTAGTTTGTGTTCCTCTCAAAATAGAGCTCGAAACAAGAACTTGAGAAAGAAGGAGTTTATTTGGGAAATGTTCTCAGGTTAAGGTTGCCAGATTTAGGAAATAAAAATATAAAATTCCCCATTAAATTTTCATTTCATATAAACAATGAATAGTCTTTAGTATTTTTAATAATAATAATAATACCCTCCTCCCCGAGTGTTCTGTATGTTATCTAACAACCAATCCCAGGAGGAACTATAGAAGAAATGAGCAGTAGGACATAGAAGAAAATGTGCTAGAGGGCATGTTAATCAATCATTAAAGACCACTGTTAAACATCTGAGGCTCAGCCCCACCATGGGTCCTTTGAGGGATCCTGTAGGATAAGGCTCAGAACTGCCTTTTCCATTGATGATGGAAGGTAGAAGGTGAGGCTGGTGCATTGCTTTGGAAGTTGCCTCAAGGGGGACAGGACTCTCTAACACTCTTCTGTTTGGGCTGAGAAACCTCTTGCAGCTTCAGAAAATGCCCTGTTACAGATTTCATATGACCTTGCATGTTTCCTTTGTAGCCTTTTTCACAAATGCCATAAATATTTTTTGTAATTATTTTTTAATGCCCTTATTTCCCTTCATTAAACTAGGCTCTCTGAGAATAGAATCTTGTCTTTTTCCCTGCTATAGCTCCTGAGCTTAGCCATACCAACAGGTCTTAACAGAACGACTGTGTTTTAGTTGCCATTGCTGTGCAGTGGGTGTTGTTGGCATAAGAAGGAGTTTACTCTTGGGCCCCGAGTGATGACTGCAGTGGGTGGTAGGGCGGACAGTCTCATAAATACTCCACTGGGTGGAAGAAAGTGCTCCTCCTAAGCAGCTGAGTGTATCTGTTCCTCTCCTTTTGTCTGCCTCTCAATCTTAATACCTGTTTTCCTGACTGGTGGGCTGATACCGACAAGGAATCTATATAATCCCCTCAAAATTAAGTCTGCCACTGTAAAAATCTTTTGAGCACCTAGACAGAGCACATATCATGGTAGGTGCCATGGGGAGATCATACATAAGTTAGACAGGGTGCTCCTCCTCCCCTCTATGAACTAACCGTAGTGTGTGAGACATATGTGAAAAGCTTTAACAAGGGGCACCTGGGTGGCTCAGTGGTTAAAGCCTCTGCCTTCGGCTCAGGTCATGATCTCAGGGTCCTGGGATC
>CM052801.1:9262192-9309229 GCA_028533885.1 Nasua narica | reverse complement strand
CTCTACCTTTTTCTCCATCCTTCTCTGGTTCCCGACTTCCTCTCCATCTTCCTAATCTGGCTATAGTGTCCTTCTTTTGCTCCTTCACACAGACTCCTTGACATGGGAGTCTTCATATATACTGTTTTCTCTCTAAAACACCTTCTCTTCCCTTCATTTATTTCATATCTACTAGTTTTTCAAATGTTGGTTGAATGATTATTTCCTTAGGAACATTTTCAGTCACCTCTTTGGCCAGGCTAAACCCCCTAATATAAGCTTCCACTACCCTATATTGAATTACAGTTATTACAGTTGAAGCTCATAGTTTTGTTTTGTTTTTGTTTTTATTGTGTTATTTTAGTCACCATAAAATACATCATTAGTTTTTGATGCAGTGTTCCAAGATTCATAGTTATTTGTTCATTACATGAATAATTGCAATTTAATGAGTGAATGAAGAAAAGTTACATTCCCAAAGCTAGAAGAATTTTGTTATCGCCTGTTGTGGGCTGAAATCTGCTCTCTTGAGATTCATATATTGAAGCCCTAATCCCTAGTACCTCAGAATGTGACTGTATTTGGAAATAAGGCCTTTACAGAGGTAATGAAGTTAAAATTGGGTCATTAGGGTGGCCACAATACAATATGGCTGGTGTCCTTATAAGAAGAGATTATGATACAACACAGAAGGACAACCATGTGAGGACACAGTGAGAAGGTGGCCATCTGCAAGTCAAGGAGAGAGGCCTCAGAAACAAACAATCAATAAACAAAAACCAAAAAACCCCCACAAAAACCTGCTGACATCTTGATCTTGGACTTCTAGCCTCCAGAACTGTGAGAGAATACATTTCGATTCTTTAAGCCACCCAGTCTGTGGTGTTTTGCTATGGCAGCCCTAGCTAACTATTACATCTTGGATTTCTCAATGGGTTAGTGCACACTGGCTTGGAATTCATCCAACACCATCTCATCCCTCAAGAACTGTTCTCATACAATTTACCACTCTGCCAAATATAGTTTTTGACTCTGCCAAGATGGTCCCATCTGCTCTAAATGAGGCAGCATTCATCATTATCCCATGTGTTCAGCTTGAAAGCCAATCTTTATAAACTGAGGGATGAAATGACCTTGGTGTTATGTGCAGTACCCTCACTATAAGGGTAGAAATCAATACTAATACAAAAGAGAAAGTCTTTCTGAAAGCAAAAAGCAGTACCTTTGAAGGAAGTTGTCGGAGAATTTACAGTTTCTCTCTTGTTAAAGAACCAACAACATTTTTAAACAAATCTTGTGGCCAATAACTCTAATGTTTTTATTCTTCTCATTCATTTTACTTAGAGAAAGGGTGACAACTGGCAAAGTCTCCTGTTTGAAATGATAAGATGATTTAAGTGAGAAAATGACATTATTTAGTAGCTGCTGTTTTCTATTTGTTTAGTTTTAGAGAATATTGCATTTTGGTTTATTAACTTTTATATGCTAGTACTGATTGTATGGTAATTCTCTTTGAATATTTTGTATCATTTTAATAAGTAGTGCTGTAAGTGGTGAATAGCCTAACAACAAAGCTAGGCATGTTTTCAAATATGATTAATATTTCTCTTTTTCTTAATGCTCCATTAACTAGTGCAAAGTAAGTGGTCCTACTGCCAAAAGCCTCTTACATTAAATGGAAAATACATTTACTCACTTTGTGAATTAATTAAAGCCATATGGAATTTAGAGTAGAAGATTCTAACTTACACATTTTGTTTTAGAGATTTAGAAAATATAGAGCCATTTGTACCCCACAGGACTCCTATATGCTTTCATATCTTAAAACAAAAATACAGAAACAAGTGTTTCAACTTTTTCTCAGTAATCTTGGTTTTCATGTGTATGATTATTTCATGTATATGATCACATGTATATGATTCCAAGGCATATGTGATTGATAGCAATGGGCTACACTGACTATCAAAACCTTTGGATGGAGGGAGATTTTTCAGTGGGTTTTCTCCTGATTCCATAAATCTCTAACATTTTAGAAATTTGAGTATGGCAATGGGATGCTGACCACATGGGTAGTTGAGGTGATGGACGGCTTTATCCCTAGCCTAAAAGAAATCATGTGACTTTTCAATTGAACAGCTATGCTAAGTCAGTTGTATAGGTATACAGTAAAGAGTCCCACACATGAGTAGTTCTTTGTTCTAAGATTTGCACAAAAAGGGACTGTGGTGACAAAAGCAATGGGATGTATTGAGGACTTTTGTCCTCTGCATAGATTTCCTTTCTCCTTAGCTCAGTAGCTATTTATTGAGCACCTACTGTGCGCCAAGCATACACAGAATAACTGAGCTGCATCTACACATTGTGATGTGGTATACAGAGACGTGGCAGTGGTCCTCTCTCACTGCTTGCCCCAAAGAAAACCAGCTCCAAGGGTTGATGTCCATTTATAGACATCCTTGAAGGATTTTGCTCGGAGTCACTTCTCTCCAGAAGCACTATTCCCATCTAACATGAAAAATTTAAGGGGTGCCTGGGTGGCTCAGTGGGTTAAAGCCTCTGCCTTCGGCTTGGGTCATGATCTCAGGGTCCTGGGATCGAGCCCCGCATCGGGCTCTCTGCTCAGCAGGGAGCCTGCTTCCCCCTCTCTCTCTGCCTGCCTCTCTGCCTACTTGTGATCTCTCTCTCTCTCTGTCAAACAAATAAATAAAATCTTTTAAAAAAAACAAAACTATAAAAAAAATTTAAGATTGCTTTCATCTCTTTTCCAAATCTTAAGATATCAGTTCTCAAACTTGAGCATGCAGCAGAATCATCTGAAGGACTTGTTGAAACGGATCACTGTGCCTCAGCCCCAGAGTTTCAGATTCAGTAGATCTGGGGTGAACCCCAAGAATTTGAATTTCTAATAAGTTCCCAGTTGATGATAGTGTTGGTCTCAAGCCATTATTTAAGAACCACTGGGCCAGGGCATACCCAGTCCCAAGCAGCCAGAGCCCCCATTATTCTTACCCAAACACTACTCCAAATTCTCTCAGCTCTTGTCTCCCAAAGGCACCTCCTGAGAAGGCTCATGCACCTCCAAGTTTCACCACCCACAATGCCCCATTGAAAAAGGAAAAGAGAAGCATCATGGCAAGGAGGACGTGTTCTATTATTGTTTCATTACTAATTGTAAGAATTGTATCTCCATCTTAACAATCTGATGAACATTTAACTATATGCCAAACACTTAACTATATGCCAAACAATGAGTTGACTTATACTGAGCACTTATCTGGGTGTTAAGCTCTAGCTATAGTCATTTAAATAGATTGTTTCATTTGATCCTCACTATAGCTCATTTTCCGGATGAGGAAGTTGAGGTGTATAGAAAATAATCACTTACCAGAGACACATGAAGTGAGTAGTGGAGCCAAAATATGAAACCAAGAGCACGTGAGTTCTTAACCATTAGGATATAGCACCTTTCAACATATATCTGTATGTCTGTCTATTTAAATTTCACTTAATCTTAGTAAGAACCCTAAAGAGTAAGCATCATTAGCCTCATCTGTAGATGGGGAAAAAGAAGTTCAGAGATGTTAACAATTTGCCCACAAGGTTAGGGATGGATGGGAATGCAGGTTAGCTGACTCCTTGGCACATGCTTCTGACATATACGGGATTCTATTCGCCTCAGCAGGTAAGATAGCCATTATCCTCCCGAAGCTTGGCCAGAGCCCCTCTCCAGAGGGGCTGAAATGAAAGAGGAAGATGGGTTGGAGCCACCAATACTCATATCACCTCAACAATTAACATCTCAGTATCAAAGGGCTGGAACAGCCTCTCAGACAGATGGTTGGCCACAATTTCCCTGAGTACCAGGAATTTAGCAGCAGCATTTTTTGGGGGTGGCATTTAGTGTTGGGCCTTCGGGTTTCCAGATTAAGATGACTGCTCTGTAAGGGACTAACTAGATCCACATTTGGATGCATCAATATTCATGGACTTTCTGAGAGCCCAGAGTGTAACTTATTGCAAAATCAGGCACCTCCCAATACTGCCCCTTTCAGGAAGGAAGCACTCATTCCTCCAGCTGGTGAAAGAGTTGGTAACTGACAGCTCTCTGCTGAGTCCCTCACCAAACATTGCCCTTGGCTAAAGAGAGGTACCTCATCCACGTTTATCCTTCCTTGGGGGTTACCCTCCTAACCGAGTCTAATGAATGGTTGATTCAGGGGCATAAAGGCCCAGCCACCTGGTTATAATTCAAGATATCTCAACTGGGACATCCCGCTCCAGAGGGCCTAGGGTGACCAACTATCCTGGTTTGCCTGGGACTGAGGGGTTTCCCAAAATGTGAGACTTTAAATGCTAAAACTGGAACAGTCTTAGGCAAACTGGGGCAAGTTGAATACCCTAAGAGATCCCCCTTGTAATTGTCTGAAGCCCATCTTCTCCTTTCACCCCAGCCTAACTCCTTCTCTTCCCTCACAGGTGATGTTGCCAAGAGCATTTCCCAATAATTTCTTACATGCTAATTCCTATCTCAAAGTCTGCTTTTCAGGCTTTCCCTAAAACCTGACAGCTTTCCCCTAACACCTGTGACACCAAGCTTTAGAGAAGATGCTAGAGGGTACTATCACCTCCTGTAATTTCTCCTTCCCTTACTTGCTTAAGGACCCGTAGGAAGAATCAGGAGAGACGGTGCCAAAGACGATGAACGAAATGAAGCTAACTGGAATTACAGCCAGATGCTGAATTCACTCAGCATCTCCAGTAGTTTAAACCCATTTGTCAGAGATGAAATCATAATATCTGAAACAGACTCAAGTAGAGCTGACTTGTGCTATAATGAATGCTTCTAAGTTTTATTGGTGGGAAAATCTATTCATATTGAAAGAAATTCTTAAAGACTCTCTACCCAAAGTCTAGTCAGTCTGTCTGTCTCCTCCGCACCATTTTTTTGCTTTTGTCAAGGCTATTCTCTTTGCCAGAAATTTTAGCTAATAAAAGTAAGTTTGCTGAGCCTGACTCCCTAAAGTTGGATGCAACAGTATTGAATTCTAAATTTTGTATAACGTGGGCTATAATCGCGGTGGAGATCCTTACCGAAAAATAATTAGCTTTGGAGAGAGAAAGCTCAACAGAAGCGTAATAATTAAATTGGCTCTCTGTTTTTATTTTATTGGGAACACTAAGCTATATTGATCTTCTTTCAAACCAGATGCTGATTCATGCAGCCCTTGCAAATCTTCGCTGAAGTGCTTAGCGAAAAAAGGGATAAACTTGAGAATTCCACCCAAGTACTCTACCAGATTTTGGAAAATTCCAATATTTGGAACTTCAATGTGCCTGGGTTGGGGTGTTGAACTCCTCCAAGTGGGATGACTCAAGTGGAAGATGCTGGTCCTTTAAATATCTGGAGAGTCTCCCAGATTGGAGGGAAAAATCTAAGAAGAGAATAGAATATGTATAGAGTTTCAGTTTTGCAAGATGAAAAAGTTCTAGAGATCTGTTACACAACAGTGAATATGATTAATATTCTGTTTGAACTGTACAGTCAAAATAGGTTAAAAGGCTCTCGTGAGGAGATCTAGGCCAAGCAGATGACCTACTTACTGGTTCTGCTTATAGTTCAGACCTGATCCTAGCAGGAGGCCTGAGGACAAACTGAAATTCTGAATGGCTCCCACTCTCTCTAGATGATTCTCCCAGATCCACTTTTCTTCCTAATATTCTGACCTTCTGCCCTCGATTCCCAAGAGAATATCTCAACTGTTACTGTTCTGGTTTCATGGACCACCCTGCTCCTCTGCACCCTGTTGAAAGTGCCCGTTCCCTGTCTAATGGCCTTTTCTTGGCCTGGCATTTACCTTGTGTCGGATCCCCTGTGCCCATCTGTATGCTGAGCTAGAGGCGACCAGCAGCTCATGCTTTGGTTCTTCCAGATTCCTGGCCTTTCAGAAGGGTGTTCTCTGCCTGAACTGTCCCCCTCTCATCCTCAGGAAGTTAGACATAGCCTCTATTTCATTCCCTGGGGCAAGTTGTTAAAATTCTGTTAAAATTATCTGTTCCTTTTGTATGTGCTCACGTTTTGGTCTCCCCAGATAGTACCAAACTATGAGCAACCTGAGGGCTGCAACTCATGTATAGCTGACTAGAAAGCTATTTTATTTTTATTTCTATGATAACACAAGTAGTTAATTTTTAATTTCACAGTTTTTGATAATACTGATAAAAATGAGTTCATTCTGAGGAAGAATCTGGTTGGAGAGAAAAAGATTTTATTGATTTAGTACTTACCAATTTTAGAAGGCATTGTTCTGATTTTTATATATCATAAGACTCTAAAAGTTATTAAGTGATTGCTGTGAAGTAATTTTATTGATTGTGCCAAGTGAAAAGTATAATAGTCTTCCAGTATCTATCTACTATGGAAAATCAGTCTTTTAAAAGATAAAAGGCTTCTGTTGGATTACTATATATTATAGACCTGAAACTAATACAAAACTATATCTTAACTACTTGGAATTAAAATAAAAACTTTAAAAAATAAAATATAAAAGACTGGTGTTAGTGTAAATAAATTGGTTGTCCACAAAATGATTTCTTTTCCTGTCAACATGCTTTATTCAATCTCCTTTTTATTGATGTCGCTCTTACTAAATTTACTTCTCAAAAGAAAACAAAAAACAAATCTATTTGCTGTCACCTTCTTTTAGCTAATTGTTGACATGAAAGTTGACGTGAAAGTTGAAATTCCAAAGAGAGCTAGAGCTTAGAATTTCAAAGAATAGAGAATGAACTAGGTAGAGCCTAAGATTTTTTAACTTACACATTTATCAGTTATATTTCTATGTGCAAAGTTATAATGTGCATAAAATGCACATGTTTACAGACTTATGAAAAACCGCGTCTGCCTTGCCATTTGGCCCCTTCCAGAGAAAGTCACTTTCTCCTCTTCTAATTTATTTTTATTTAACTATTCTATTTCTTGAAATAACACGTTTCTCCTAATAATTGCAGTTTCTTAATTCTTCAGCTCAGGCATAATTAATTGACTTCCTACTGTGCAAAATGAGCATTTAACATCTTCCCTTTTTCTCAGTGTTCCTGTATCTTATTCCAGGTAGATAAACATTGTTCTTTACCTTTTTATCGCTATATAAATACTATACGTGGGTGTGCTTTGTAGTCAAATATGATTATTTTTCCTTTTAAACACTTTTGATTCTCCTGTGATTAATAATTACTTCATGTTTGCATAGGAATGCTAAGTTTTCTACATACTTAGCTTTATTTTTTTCTAATTTAATTTGATTTTTTCAGTTTTCCAAGATTCGTTGTTCATGCACCACACCCAGTGCTCCATGCAACATACTTAGCTTTAAACATTAATTAAATTCCATATTTTCTGGCAAGTGTCTGACTCTCCTCGCAAGAGGTCCAGTCACATCAACTGTTTTTGCAATGTTCATTTTTCTTTTAGAAATCTCTCCCAGTGGGTTTCCATCTGTGCTACTCTGGATATGTTGCCACCTTTGTCTTCTGCCCAGCTACCATGTTGAAGAACATCTTTACCTCTGCCCTGTGTTAGATCTCCTGGGTCCTGTATTCAGAGATTTCTTCATTGGTAAAGCACACTCTGCAGTGGCTGCCTAATAGAGTATGAAATGGTAAGTTTTTTAAGACCTTATATGTCTTCCCAATCGACTGATAATTTGGTTCAGTATGGAATTCTAGGATGAAAATCATTTTTAAAGCATTGTTCCATTTTCTTCTAGCTTCCAGCAATGCTGCTGAGAAGTCTAAAATTATCCCAATTCCTGATCATTAGTATGTGACCTATTTATATTCTCTCCATCTCTATATATCTCTCTTTCTCTATTTCTGTCTCTCTCGACTTGTATGTAGGACCTTTTAAACCCAGGATCCTGAATTTGTTGATGATGGGTCCTAGTGTGAGTTTATTTTTATCTGTTGACCTATTTGCTTTGTGAGGTTTTTTTTTTTTTTTTAATTTGGAAACATATCTTTTGATTCTAAACATTTTCTTGAATTATTTTGTTGATTCTTGCCTATTTTTTTCTTTTCTCTTTTGGAGCACCTGTTATTTGGATTTTGGACATGCTGGACTCTTTCTTTAATTTTCCTTTCTCTCTTATTTTTCTATCTCTATTTTTGTCAGTTACTTTCTGGAAGAGTTTTGAAAATATATCTCCTCACCCAACTATTGAAGTTTTCATTTGTGCCACCATTAAAAAAATTTAAGAGGCATAATCATCTTCTGAATGTTTCTTTTTAAGTAATATACTGTTCTTGTTTCATGCTTGCACTGTCTTCTCTGGTGAGATTAATTATAGACTTTTAAGGTTTTTGTTTTTTTAATTGTCTTCTCCCTACCTAGCTACTGTAACCTCTAACTTGCTTTTTCTCTGATGGGTTCTTTTTGGTCTCAATATTGTAATTTAGAGGCTTTCTTCAGATACCTGGACTTCTTGGTGTGTGTTTCCATTTTTATTTTGGTTCCCAGGAGGAGGGATTCCTTTTTTTAAAAAAAGATTTTATTTATTTATTGACAGAGCACAGCGAGAGAGGGGACACAAGCAGGGGAAGTGGGAGAGGGAGAACAGGCTTCCTCCTGAGCAGGGAGCCCGATGCAGGGCTTGATCCCAGCACCCTGGGATCATGACCTGAGCTGAAGGCAGACGCTTAATGACTGAGCCCCCCAGGCGCTCCTATTTAAGAGTGTGGGATTAAATATCTAATTGGCAGCTCTGGCCAGTCAGAGTCCCTCATCTCCCTCGATGAGTGATTAGCTCAGAAATGAGCATATTGTCACAGGCTAGTTTAATAAGTATCTTCCTTCAATGTTTTTTTAAAAAAACTACTTCCTTTTCCTGGTGTTACTAAGCTAGCAGGACATGAGTTGACTTACTGGTATCATCTTGACCAATGCGTGGGGAGAACTTTCAAGAGAGACAGACAGAATGTAGATGACATCTCTTAAAGCCCTGAATTTGATTAATTACTTAACTTCTCCATACCTTCAGCCACTATAGTCTCCTGGGTTTTGTTTTGTTTTTTTCCTGCTTAAATTATTTTGAGTTGGGTTTCTATGACTTTAAACTGAAAGTTTTTTTGACAAATACATTTCACAATGTTTCTATGTCTGACTGAAAATAATATAATTTGTGCCACCTACAAATGTAAAGGGGCATCAACTAATGATCGTTTCCTTCAGCTTTCTCATAATGGCTTATATACCCTGTAAGTACCAATGTGTCATCTAGTCCAATACACAGCAACATTGAGAATGGGAGAATGGGCACAGCCATAAAAATATCATGTACAATTAACAATGATGAAAAATTCACTTTTCTCTAAGGGCTATCTCCTCTCCGTTAAATCTCTCATTCAGTTCCAGGCTACTTAAATATGGAGAAATTGTGCCAAAGTTTGTTGTAGGATTGCTTATTTTTCACTTTCATTGATTTCCGCTCGATAGTGTGGGTATTATATCTCCTTTTTGGAGTTTTCTGTGCTTAGCTTGTTTGTGATAGTGATGTGAACATCCCTTATTCATAATGCCCTTATTTCCCAGATGTACCTATTCTTAATCTTGAATTTTTTACATAACCATTTTAAAACTCATATTGCTTACACAATTTCTCGTTATTCTTTTTAGCAGGTGGGAAATAACTCCTCGATTTGAATGCTATGTCTATTATTTAGCGAATTCTGGCTTAGATTCCTGTAAGATAAGTGAGAATTTAGAATACCATAATGAAACACACTTTTTTCTTAAGCCATGTCTGAATGTAAAATACCCTTTAGCTTTTCAGTGCTTCTAAAGATAGCTCTCAAAAACTTCACATTCCTGCAAAATCAGGTTGCTTTGGAAAGCAGTTACAAGTCTGTGTCTCACACTGCTGTATCCACAGGGCCTGATGCATTTTCTATGTCCATAAAAAGAGGCCACAGAATAATGACTAATTTTACTAGGAAACAGTTTTCTCTGTCAAAAATACTTTGAGAGATTCGTGTAATCAATGTACCTAATTTTGAAAACATTGGGAAAATGGTTTATCATATTTATTAGTCAGTTCTATCACACATGAGCCTCTAGGCACGCTGACAAGATACTAGGACTGGAAGAAAGAGAAAATCATTCATCAAGTTTCGTGCTCTATAGTAAGTATCATAAAAGCAAGAACTATGCTCTTATCTCAGAGCCAAAAGCTGCTTGTAGGGCCTGAATTTTAAAATAAGAAATGGGACATACCCCAAGAGAGACAATACATTTGGAGGCTCTAGAGAGAAGAACCGGGCATCCTTCAAACATTGCAACTTGATGGTTAAGGCCCCCAAAGGACTCTTTAATCCTTGACTATCTCTCCCCCTACCCCCCTGGTTTTCTCTGGGATCCATGATTTTATCCTACTTTTTAAAAATCTTTTGTCAAGTTTTCCATTTTGAATATTTCTACTTGCTCTCTCTCTCTCTCCCAAAATATATGGCTTTACAGCTAAACACAGTCTGATTATTTTTTTTTCTTTGAACCTTGTCTAATTTTAAAATACTTGTTAGCTTTTCAGTCATTTGATCTGGAGGCAAGTACAGTATGCATCTTAATTTAAGGACAACTTGCTATTATCACTACAGTGAAACAGATAGGGAATGATACATGAGCACAAACACAGATTTAATAATTGAGACAGACTCCAGTTAAAAGTTGCCATTACCTTTTCTCAAGGATTCTGAAAAGTATCTCTCCCTACTTGGACAATATGCAGAAGGTAGAACAATGAGACATTTTTTTTTAGATTTTATTTATTTATTTGACAGAGAGATCATAAATAGGCAGAGGCAGGCAGAGAGAGAGGGGGAAGCAGGTTCCCTGCTGAGCAGAGAGCCCGATGTGGGGCTCAGTCCCAGGACCCTGAGATCATGACCTGAGCCGAAGGCTGACGCTTTAACTCACTGAGCCACCCAGGCACCCCCCAACAATGAGACATTTTAAAAAATCTATACCTTCTTCTTCCTCTAGCTAGTGGAAAGATTGTTACAGAATGTGATCTACAAAACAATGTCGAATTTCTTATCTTAGGAAACAAAATGTCCATGAGTCTGGCTGTACAAAAGAAACAGGTTCAAGGGCACCTGGGGTGGCTCAATCAGTTATGCATCCAACTTTTGGTTTTGGCTAAGATCATGATCTCAGGGCTGTAGGATCAAGGCCCACATGGGGCTCCGTGCTCAGCGTGGAGACCGCTTGGGATTCTCTCTCTCCCTCCCCACTCTCCTTATTCATGCGCTCTCCCTCTCTCTGAAATAAATAAATAAATAAAATCTTGTTTGTTTGTTTGTTTTTTTTTTTAAAGAAGCAGGTTTATCCACATCACATTGTTCTTATTTTTCCTAGTGGCCCAAAGGCTGAGGATTTCTAGTTACAGGACCATGAGGCTACAATTCTAAGAATATCTTTTCCTTGAAGTGACCATGTTGTGCTTAATAAGAGTGATAGCCTTGGCATCAAGAGGCTGTGTTTCTAGATTTATAAAATTTAGATTATATCATTTTATGGTCTTTCCCATGTGTAATATTTTATGTTGTGTATCAGTATAGCTGTGCCCTCTTGGAAGAATTTTTTCTCTTTTTGTTCTTTTCATTCTTTAAAGAAAATGCCTTATTTTGTGAAAAGACCTTTGTGAAACCCCCACTTTATAGAATATGATAAGTCTCCATCCTTCCATCCCTCCATTATACCTCTCTCCTTCCAGGGATAGTGAGAAGGTTAAATCGATTAAACCCTATAATTCTAAGCTTTCTTGGCTTAATATTATTACATGGGGTTAAGAACTCTGAACAGCTCTGCAGACACTCTCTCATCTTGTTTTTCCAAGAGGGTTTTATTCTTGACCTTCAAGAGTTGAAATAATTTTACAATAAAATGTTGAGGATTTTGTCGTAACTATTTCTCTACACTACAAATGGTTTTCCTCAGCACAGATCTTTCATTAGGGAACTTCCAGAATAAGGGTGAACATCCTCACAGACAAACATTTTGACTTTTACTCTTGGGGTGGTGTATGGGGAGACATGAGCTGGATTTATGTTTCAATATTAGGAGATAAGTTTCTGCCAGACATTTTTTTTCCCTTGAGGTTAAAACCACTCTAAGATGGGCGCTTGAGTTTTATTCATTTCTGAAATCACTTTCATAACCAGTTTATTGAGAGAGGGTATAAAAATGATTGGATTTATTTTTCCTTCAATCACTACTTTCAGCCATGTGCTATCATATCTCCCTTTCATGGAAGATAGTGAATCACTTAACGCATATCTTGGAAGATTCCACTACCTTCTGGTGGCTTTCAGTTACTTCAAGACCAGCCAAGGTTAAAACTTCAATCTCAGACTTGATTTGTAACTCTTTTCCTCAATGGCCCACAAAGTAAGTTTAAGCTGGGACAATGACTGCAACTAGTGAGAGGAGCTTAATGAGCTCTGAAACATGGTTTTGCCCACTCCACTTCCAGAACTAACTCTAGAGAAAGGCAGGCAGGAAAGACAAGGAAGAAAACAACTGCCTCTTGACTTAAAGTGGCCGTTGTCATAGTGTCACTGGCTAACACTGTCTGATCAATGATACCCCTGGGGCAAATATCCAAAGAAGCCAAATATTGACTCTTTGGTGAAGTGAGTTTGAGGCTATAAGCTCTTAGGAATGGAGGACTTAAAAGGGTCTCTCTGCTGCTGCCTAAGCCCCTGAAGATGCTGAGAGGTTTAGCTTTGGTCCTTTCAAGGCTCTCCCCAGCTCCCCTGGCTCCTTGTTCCAGAGGTTGTCTCACTGAGTAGGTAGCCTTCTTGGGTAGAATATCAACAGCATAGATCAAATTCACTTATTGTCTTAGCATGGGTCCCCAGAGGCATACTCTCAGATAAGAAATGCAGAAAAGGAGTTGGGCAGTAAGGCAGAAAAAGGAAGACAGCCAGTAAAGAGTATATTAGGAAGCAAGTTACCCCCTCAGGAAGCTGGAGCTAAGTTCCCTGGGAAACTCTGGGCGCTAGATTGGAATGTGGGTCTGAGAGTTACCTTGCCTGAGAGGCAAGGGAGAGGAGTGTTATATGGCAGTCCCTTCAGTCATTGGTTGAGGGTTACTCTCAAGGATGTAAACTTCTCAGCATGTTTGGCTTGTGAGAAAGCTCTTGGAGACACAGATGCTGGGAGTTGATAGTTCTCTTCATGGAGCCATCTCCAGTCTCATACCCACAGGTCTACAGTTGGCCGGGACTGCATTGTTTCAGGCTGCAGATCTGTGGGGTACCTGGAGAAGTTATCTAATACAGGCCTTATTCCCTGACTCAGGCTAGAGGGGCAGCACGTTTGTGGGCACATTGTCCTCATGCCAGGAATTAGAGAGGCTCAGAGAGGGGTGAGAGGAAGCACTCAAGGCTTAAAAAGCACCTAGCCTTTGAGCTCACTCCCTGTCACTTCTGCCCTACTCTTCTAGTGGTTAAGTCCAACATCCATAGGGAGATGGGGAAAATACTATTTCTCCCCTGCAAATAAAGCAGGGGGCAAGGGAAGTGAATATTTGGTAAACATTACCATGCATGGTCTTCAAGCCCAGAAAAAAATGTAAGAGTCTCAAAACGGGTAGTAACAAATGTCTAGAGAGAACAAAGAAATGGCTATTGCATTTGGTGGTTAAAGATACAGATGCCTTTCAAGTATATATCTTCGCCAGAACAGAGGAGAACGAAATAAGACTTTAGGTAGCGATTAGAATCTTAAAAATATTAACTTATTAATAAATAGTCAATACTTAGGTAATAGTATCTATATTATAATTAATTTATGAGTTCTAGTAAAATATTAAAAAGTAATAACTGAGACAGCTGGTGTCTGCAACTTAGTTTTCTGAGAGCTTGGCAGTGAGAAAAATGAGAAGGTTGGACAAGAGCCAGAGAAGAGAGTCAGAAAATATCATAGGAAAAACTGTTTGATAGAACAGGGAAAAAAAGAACATTATGAAGACAAAAAGGGAGGGTTTACAAAGGAAAATTTCCTTAGGAGGCAGGAGTTCATTCTGCCAAGGAAAACTCTAAGGCCAAAAAGAAGAGAATGCCAAATTTGGTGAGCAACCTCAAAAAGAAAAAAGGAAAAAAAAAAAAAGCCTTTTCTAGGGACCTTTTGGGGAAGATTCCAAATGAATTGTTAGTTAAAATAATTATTAACTGTGTTACTTTTGTCATTTTGTCATGGAATGAATATCTGGAAGTTTTCAGTCCCTTCGTTTTTCAGTGTTCTCTCCTACATTCTTAATGTGACAAATCAAGTCCTGAAATAAGAATAAAAATAGTAAGTGTGGTAGGCTGAATAATGGCCCCCATAGATGTTCACATCCTAGTCCTTGGAAGCTGTGAATATGTTATCTTATGTTAAAAAGGGATTTTTGCAGGGGCGCCTGGGTGGCTCAGTTGGTTGAGCGACTGCCTTCGGCTCAGGTCATGATCCCGGAGTCCCGGGATCGAGTCCCACATCGGGCTCCCGCTTCCCTGGGGAGTCTGCTTCTCCCTTTGATCTTCTCCCCTCACATGCTCTCTTTCACTGTCTCTCTCAAATAAATAAAGAAAGAAACAAAGAAACAAATAAATAAATAAATAGATCTTAAAATTAAAAAAAAAAAAAAGGGATTTTGCAGGTATAATTAAGTTAAGGCTCTTGAGTTGGCAGATTATTCCAGATGATGTAAGCAGATTCAGTGTGATCACAAGAGTCCTATTATAAGTGTGAAGCAGGAGCCCAAAGTGGTAGTAGGAAGAAAGGCTATGTGAAGAAGGAAGCAGAGATGGGAATGATGCAGCCAGGAGCCAAGGGATGACCACAGCCCTCCAGAAACTGTAGGAGGTAAGGAATAGATTCTTTCCTGGAGCCTCTAGAAGGGTCCATCCTGCAAACACCTTTACTTTAGCCCCTTAAGACTCATTTCAGACTTCTGATCTCCAGGACTGTAAGATGAGCAGTCTGTGTTGTTTTGAGCCACTACGTTTGTGCTCATTTGTTAGAGCAGCAGAAGGAAACTAATACAGGAAGTGGTGATTATTGGGTGTTCCCTGTGTGCCAGGCACAGTACTGAGTGGTATGAGGTACCCTGTTTTCCTTACCCCGTGTTACAGTGTGGGAACTTGCTGCCAGCTACACAGCTGCCACGTGCCGGGAGTCCTAACTCGAATCCGGGCCTCAGACCCCATGCTGTTCCCATCATGTTAAAAGGTAGGGACCTACCATTCTCCCCTAGAAGTCACTAGAGCTTCTTAGAGAAATTGCTGATTCTAGAACTGGAACAGGAAAGATGAGGTAAGACAAGATGAGCCTTGGAGCTTCTTGTAGTTCCAGAAAGCAAGAGGTATTCAAAAAAACAAGAGGAGAAAGGCCAAAGAGACACTGGAGCCAACCTGAACATGCTCCCAATAGTCAAAACTGGAACAATATGAACAACAGAAATAAAGTCATACTGGATTATAACCCACAGTAAAAAATAATATAGCCATGCATCCATACTGGTATAAATAAATGATATAAATAAACAAACGAGAGAGAAAGGACCTACCTTTCTCACCAAAGAGTTCTAAATAATATATTTAGATACCCACCCCCACCCCCACACCAGTGTGGACTAAGTTTAGTGACTTGTCCTAATGAATAGAGAATGAAAAGGGAAAAGCAGTAACTTTTCAGTGGAGAAACCTAGCAGACAGCTCTTTTCCAAATAATCAAGGTTAATATCACCATGTGACATCACGTGTCTCCTGATGTAACGTGATGGAAAGGGCACTTCCCCTCTGTGGGTTTTCTTCCCTCTAAAATCTGTATCTCTAGCCCAGATCATGAGAAAACATCACATAAACCGAAATTGAGAGCATTTTACACAATATCTAACCAGTAGCCTTCAGAGATGTTAAGATTAAGGAAACTGTGAGAAACCGTCACAGACCGGAGCGCCTAAGGAGACCTAACAACTAAATTCCATGTGGTATATACTGGATGAGATCCTCGAACAACAAAAGGACATTAGTGGAAGAATATAGAACACGGTGGTTTTGTTTATTATTCTTTACGGCAACAATGACAATTTGATGGAGTAGATTACCCTTTCCCATACGTCACAGCACCCCAAGAAGCAAAAGAAGGTATTGTCTGCATTTTAATATATCGTTCAGTGCTCACAATTTATTAGGCACCGTCCTAAAGAGATTAGATGTAATATCATGTACCCCATTTAATCCCTATATCAGCCCTATGGAGTCATTACTGTTTTCATCATTTTCCAGGGGAGGCTACTGAGGCACAGAGAGGTTAATTCACTTGCTCGACTTAACACAGCCACTTAGCAGGGGAGCCTGACTATGAGCAGAGATGTTTGGCTCCAAGTCTTGCCCATAACCTCTAAGCTACAGTGCCTTAGGTCTTTGGGCTCAAAGAGGCTAAGTGATTGGCTCGAAATCATAAAACCAGTTGGTTCAGAACTGAGACCAGCATTGAGATCTACTCATTCCCAGTCCATCATTTCCCCCTTATTTCTAGACACCACCACCCACTTGGTTTTCCTTTCCCAAAGCACGATGAAATTCTTAGAATTTCAGGAGCCAATCTGAATATGCTCTCAATAGCCCAAACAGGAATAATTTAAGTAACACAATAAAGTAGGATTGGATTAAAACCCCAAATAGAAAATAAATGGCCTTTCAACCACACCGATATAAGTATATGATTGGATATATAAATAGAGGAGAAATGAATTCTTTGACTTTCATCCAACCCTAACAACTCAAAACAGATAAGAAGTCTCAATGATGTAGATTTGTGGTCCCAGGTTGAAAGCCGAATAGAAAAAATTTTGTCACTGGTTTAGTTTCCTGACAGGATTCTGATGATTGTCTCAGAGCTGATGACACTTCAAAATTTCTTAGACCTGGCGGATATTATCTTGACAGTTCTTGACCTTTTTTTAATCCTTGAGGTTTAACTTTGTTTACGCTGACTTTATATCTAATATCTTTTGGCAGCCTTTGGAGTGTTACTTCAGTATATGTTCTCTGTAGTTGGACAGTAGTGTTGATTGGCATCAGCGGTCTTCTTCAAAATACTTGGTTTTAAAAGAGAAGCATGACTTTTAAGACTTATAGACTTGAGGGATGCTTTATGACTTTTTCAAATTCTGAAACTCTCTTTCCAGATGTAGTATTCAGATCGAATCTGAAGGAGAATAGAGAGGACTGACTGTGATCATATTTTCTCCAAAACGATGTCAATATCGGGTGTCTGCGTGGCTCAGTCGGTTGAGTGCCTGCCTTCAGCTCAGGTCATGATCCCAGGGTCCTGGGATCAGAGTCCCAGGTCAGGCTTCCTGCTTCTCCTGCCCCTGCCCCTCTCCTGGCTTGTGCGCACTCTCTCTCTCTCTCTCTCTCTCTCTCTCCCTCTCTCTCTCCCTCCCCACCCCCATAAATAAATAAATAAATAAATAAGTCAATATCTCAAAGTTTCTTGGGTTTTCATGGAAAGGGGGACGGAAACTCTTTAATTCAGAAAATCACCAGTTGGATTAATGAATCAACTGTACCCTGGCTCGAAATAATACAACCGGGGAAAAGCATTTCCAAATTTAGTAGCAATTCTATTAACACATAAAATTTGTAAAGGGCATTTCCGTTTCCAAAGTGGTCTTATGCAGGTTTTCTCTCTAGAGTCTCACAAAACTCACTGAGGTTAGTATTTTATTATCTGTCTTTTATAAGTGAAGAAATTGAGGTTAGACCCAGGTTCACTCAGCTAATTGTGGGCTAAACTGAGATACCATCATTTCATGTTACCTCGAGTCCTTAAAGGATTGTAGTAGGGAAAAATCTTGCCAGTATGTCAATAATCATTGCTTGGATAAGGACTACATATTAATTGATTCTTCCTAGATATGCCACTTCCATCAAAATGACAACAAAGCACATTCAGTAGTATATTAGAGTAATAGAAAATGAAACAAGATCAATACTAATAGTGACCATTTATTATAATCTTACCCACATTTCAGAAGCTGGAAGTGAAAAAGTTTTTGTGAGGCAAAAGTCTACCATAACATAGTGAGATAATAGATCAAATCTCTCAAGGATAAGTTTTTTAAAAAGAAAAGACCACAGTGCCTTAAAAGTGCCTAGCACAAAAATTAGTATTCAGTGTGTGTGTGTTTTTTTTTTTTTTTTAAATTAACCAGCGTTAAGTAATAGTCACTGGTTTATCTGGAGAGGTTTCTCTATTCTTGGCAGAAAAACAATATAAACAAAGTCAGTTTGGTCACCATAGGCTTAGTTCTATCCAAGAAAACCTCGCCTAGACAGAGGTCTGCAACCTCCTTAATCTTGGGGACCACCAGTTGGACTTCACAGGGAACTTGGGGAACTATGAACAGGAAGCTCCCTGCAGGGCAAGAAACTGGCAAATTGATCCTGCATAAATTCCTACAGGGCTTTCCATTGCTCTTAAAGTGGCTTTCCTGGCCCCAACACAGTCTGTCCCCAGGAAGCCCCCCAACTCCATCTCTTGCCTTTCTACACGCTGTTCCTTTTGAATGAATGGCGCACTCCTTCCCATTCTTTGCATGGCTAATCCTCACTTATCCTCAGGTCTCATTGTAGAGGTTCCTTCCCCTAACTCCCCGATTCTGGGTAAGGACTCCTCTCAGGTACTCCCGAGCACCCCCAGTTCCCCTCTCACAGCACTCACCACTCTATACCACAGCCCTTCTGACTGGAATGTCAGCTTCTTGAAGGCAGTGACTCATCTGTTTTCTTCTTGTTTTATTTCTTTTGCCTGTGAGACCCGGAACCTTGCAGGTGCTGGGCAAATGTCTGTTGCCTGAAGGAAGCAGAAAAGGAAAGAGAAAAAAGGGATGAGAGAGAGAGATAGAATTGCTTTTGAAGGAGCAGGCTGAACTGTCCATAGCGATAATGTCCTACGTTTGAGTGACATCATTGGTTTCTACGCAGAAGCTGTATCATGACATAGCCTTCTTTTCCTGCTTGTAAATTACAAAGGTTACATACCTTCAGTTTTCTTCAGTAATAGACATGCAGACAATGAGATCCAACCAATTTAACAGCGGTAACCATAGCTCCTTGCATTTTTATGCCATTTTACAGCTTTTATTTTTTTTAAGATTTTATTTATTTATTCCTGAGAGACAGAGAGAAAGAGGGAGGCCGAGGCAGAAGCAGGCTCCCCATGGAGCAGGGAGCCTCATGTGGGACTTGATCCCAGAATCCTGGGATCATGACCTGAGCCAAAGGCAGTTGCTTAACCGACTGAGCCACCCAGGTGCTCTATTTTATAGCTTTAAAGAGTGGTCATGTAACTCTCATATCAGTTCTGGGAGTCAGGCAGGAAAAGTGTTATTATTCCTCTCATTTTATGCATGAGGAAACTGGGACTCTGTGACACATGACTTGCCACTTAATGAACGCATGATATTGGCAGGTCAGTAATTATTTTTTAAAAGGCAGTAAGCGATGCATGGGTTCACTGTGGGGGTTGGGTCTTGCATTCCAGCCTTTCGGACCTACTAATTGGGATGTTTAATGGCCATGATAAAATCTTCTTTGCAAGGTTGTTGTATTAGGAATGAGAAAATTTATGTCTTTTGCATAATACATTATCTGGCACCTAATAATCACTATATTTTTGTTGAAAAAAATATTTTTTGGCCTTCGTGTGTTTGTTTTTCTCTAACTTGCCAGTGCGTTGCATCAGTGTCCCCCTGTGGTCCACTCAGAGTTGGTGACACTCATTTAGGATAGTACAATTTGTGTGCTTAGAGTGAAAGGGTTAATGTAATTTTCTTCAGACTTGTGCCCAGGAACATGAGTAAGGTTGGAAGATATAAGGTAATTATTCTGCAACACTGTAGGGACCTGCAAGCAGGAGATCAAGCACCCCACACCGTTTCAGGAGTGGAAGAAAAGCCTTCTTTTCCCCGGAGTAGAGAATATCAACCTTGAGATTTGTTCTTTCCCCATACTTGCTATCATCCAAACCTTTCAAAATTAATGTACCAAAGAATTACTTGTTTAATGCTCATAAAACCACTTCTTAGGCTATTTACTTGGAAATGAATTCCATGCAAGGGAAAAGGGCAGTAGGGCAGAAGGAGAATTTCTCCTAAAATATGATATCAAGGAAGTGTTATAAATATTGAACCAGCAGGTACTTCATGTGAAGAAATACATGCCTTTCAGATAATGACGAAAGCCATTTGAAGCAGAGCAGTGGCGGTAAGTCCAATTTGTTAAACAATCCTAAGAAGGAGAAGTGTGAGTAACACTTCAAACATGTTTAGCCTCTGCCTTTACACATAGAAGGAGTTTTATTCCAGTAACCATGGTTACATTATATACTACTCAGGTACTCAAACTGAAAGAGATGAGTGAAGAGTAAAGTTAAACGCTACTGAGATACACAGAGTTGTGACTGGTACCACAATGGAATTTCCTTCTGCTTTGAAGATTTAGATTTGTATGTATGCTGATCTAGTTATTTTTGCGCATGCATTTCACCTTTATCAGGACTATACTTTGACCTGGTTGATAATAATGTGTTATAATCTTAAAGAGCAAGACTTCTCACAGAAAAAAAGTGTACTAACTCAAAAAAAAAAAAAAAAAGAAAAGAGAAAACATTAAACTTTTACCTCAACTCAAAAAAAAAAGGAAAAAAAAAAGAAAACATTAAACTTTTACCTCAACTCAAAAAAAAGAAAGAAAGAAAGAAAAAAGTGTACTAACTACGGTGGGATACTGGGAGTCATTTGGGGGAGTACAGATGTGGGAGTGAGGGGGAAATCAGTTAAGGGCAGCATATAATGCTGAAGAAGGAATATAAATCACAGTGTTTATGAGAAGGACACGTAATTACAGTCAAGGATTAAAAAAAAATACAGGAACTTCTCTCCAGTACAAAGTAAATAAGTGAGTCCAAAAAACTCAGTTGTGTTATTGCATAGTTAGTAAATCATTTGGTAGAAACCTGTGCAGCTAGCTGACCAGGGGCTCCAGGAGCCTGGCTGTAGGAATTGAACCCATTATTGTCCTTGCTGTGGTTTAATATCACCTTATGGCAGTTGTCTGCTCCATCTTTTTTTTTTTTTTTAAAGATTTATTTATTTATTTATTTATTTATTTATTTATTTATTTATTTATTTATTTTTGAGAGAGAGAGAGAGAGAGACAGACAGACAGACAGCACAAGCAGGAAGAAGGGCAGAACGTGAGAGAGAATCTCAAGCAGATTCCACTCTGAGTGCGGAGCCTGATGCAGGGCTCAATATCATGACCCTGAGCCGAAATCCAAAGTGGATCTCTTAACTGACTGAGCCACTAGGTGCTCCGAATTTTCATTCTTTAATAGTTATCACATCTCTATCTCTCTCTGTCCCCCTTGAGAGAGGCTTCTAGGTTCCCTTCTTTATTCTTTTGTAGTAAACACATTGTTTTCATTCTTACCATCTGTTTCTCATCCTCCACCTTTCAAATAATCCTCTATTTTCATTGAATACCCATGGGTTTTAAGTACACTTAGCTTTCTCCCAGGCCCACGAGTCAAACATGTGCATTAGGACAAGCCAGTCAGAACATTCCATCTTTCTGACCTTCTCTTTATGGATGTGTGCATCAACTATGCCTGTTCAATCTGAGTGAATCTTAGGACTTTTTTGGGAGCTCTGAAACACAAACCCTCTTTCCTTATGGACTCTGTGGTATGCAAATTTGAAGCCTGGAACTTCTGTCACCATTTTGCCACCATGAGGAAAGCCTCTCTGGGAAGAATACTGACTCCTGAAAAAGGGAAGGGCTGAGGGAATGACAAAGGAATGATACTGGATCCCTGCTCAAGCCACGCACAGAAAGCATGACGTTTAGTCAAGTGAGCTCTCTATCTCTACCACGCACTCAGCAGATAATTTTTCCTTTTATTTCAAAGAGAAAATGGAAATTAGACAGTCAATCACCAAATTCGCAAACCAAATTTACATTGATGTAGTGTCTTTTCCTCTCTAAGCCTCAGGTATCCCCTATGCTCTGGACCCTAAGTCTCTCTCCATTAGCATTCAAACTCACTTAAGCATCTCCCAACTAAAAATTCCTCACTCTATCTGAGTTTTGCATCAGACTTGTTCCGTTTTTATTTTCCCTCTTCCCACCCAAACGTCTCAAAAGACTATTCAGTATTTGCCATTCTCATTTCTTCATTTTCTTCCCATGCCTCACATTCTCATTCCACCACTTCCACATGATCAAAAGTGCTTTTGCCAAGATCATTGGTGACCTCCATGTTGCTGAATCTAATGGGCAATCTTCAGAATTCTGACTTAACATCTCACCACCTACATTGACATAATTATCCTCTGTCTTTCTTGAAGCACTCTTTATTTGGTTTATGTACACCATGACTCTGCTGTCTTCCTAGATGATCTCACCAGTCGCCACAGCCTCCTTATCATCTGTGGGTCAATGGCTTCAAACTGGTCCTCTCTCTCAAATTCTAGATAGATTTGTTGTCTCTCAGGCATATTAAGCTAATTATATCTGAACTTGAACTTACCATTTTCTCTTCCAAAATCTGCTTGTCCTTCAGTGTTTCCTATCTTAGTAGATGGCCTCCACAATCTTCCCAAATGCTAAAGGCAGAAACCTGAAGAGTCAAAATTTGATGATTACCTCACCCTCTATCAAGCCCTGTTACAGGAGTAAGGGAATGAGATAACCATACCATAGGAGGTTGTGACCTGAGATGGTACTTCAGAGTTCAAGATTTTGTTTGTTTATGTATTTATGTATGTATGTATGCATGTGTTTGTTTGTTTGTTTGTTTGTTTGAGAGAGAGCACAGAGGGAGGGTGAGAAAGAGAAGCATACTCCCCCGCTGAGCAGGGAGCCCGATTTAGGTCTCAATCTTAGGACCTTGAGATCACCACCTGAGCTGAAGGCTGACACTTAACTGACTGAGCCACCTAGGTGCCCCGAGAGTCCAAGATTTTAGAGGTGGAAAAGTTTCAGGCAATGGTACATCTTAAGAAACAAAACAGATAAACATAAGGGAAGGGAAGGAAAAAATGAGATGAAAACAGAGGGAGGCAAACCATGAGAGACTCTTAACTATAGAGAACAAAAAGGGTTGCTGGAGGGGAGGTGGGCAGGGGGATGGGCTAAATTAGGGATGGGCATTAAAGAGGGCACTTGTTGGGATGAGCCCTGGGTGTTGAATGTAAGTGATGATGGCTAAATTTTACTCCTGAAACCAATACTACACTATATGTTAACTAACTTGAATTTGAATAAAAACTTGAGGGGGAAAAAGGTGACTAGTGGTGTAGAAGGCTTAAGTGGATGTGGAAGTAAGGGCCACTAGGTTGAGAAGGTTAAGTCAACTATGAGATTAACATGTGGAAAGTTTCCACATCTTCCTGGAAAAAAAGAGATTAACCATCTGCATACATTTAATCAAAGCACAGGCATTAGTTTTTCTTGACTTAACATTTCCTTGGTGCAAAATATTTGGCCAGGGGTTAGTGAACACATGGTTCTCAATGACTTCCAGCAATACACAAACAAATCCTGAGACAAATAGTGACATTCTACACTGTTAAACATTAAACTGCATACCTCATTTTCCCAATTAGGAGAAAATGAGTTTTTTCCCCAACCTTGCCCTTTGAAGGTAGAACTAATTTAAAAGCTGTGGTCTCTTAGCAACCATAGCTGATTCACACAATTAGTGTGGATAGTAGATGTGCTTTTCTGAAAGGATTTGAAGTTACTATCTAAGCTTTCCAGAGAATGCTTTTTAAATATATTTAAGCAGCATATAGCAAGGTATTTTAACAGAGATAAGAGTACTTTCATCTCAGTAGTCATACTCTGTTCATAATCTTCATGACAGTTAAATTTATTTCAAGTTTCTTGACTGCCCACTCTTGCCTAGCTACGGTGGAAGAACATATGTTTGCTGGCATTAATTCAAGGATTTGCATTCAAATTTGGTCTTCTTTGCTACTCATGATAAAATTTTAGTAAATTGTGACTCATTACAACACTGTTCTTCTAGCCACTATTCTGGTTGATACACAAGTACATTCTAACTAAAGACTTACTCCCTTGTTCAGGATTTAACATTTAAACTTCTTAACTCAAGAGTCACAACCTTGGGGCGCCTGGGTGGCTCAGTCGGTTAAGTGTCTGCCTTCGGCTCCGGTCATGATCCCAGGGCCCTGCGATGGAGCCCCACATCGGGCTCCCTGCTTAGCAGGGTGTCTGCTTCTCCCTCTCCCTCTGCCCCTCCTCCCTTCTTGTGTTCCACGCCCTCCCCCAACAAATAAATAAAATCTAAAAAAAAAATTTTTTTTAAAGAGTCACAACCTTTGTTGAAAAATCTTTTGTCATACTCAAGGTTATAAATTACAGTAGTAGAAGAAGCTGTCAGAATGGCATGTTAAGCTGTTTGCAGGAAATTTAGTTGTGGCCAAGTGTTTTTTTTTCCCCCAGGCCAGAAATATAAATTCAAGAAATTGCTTTTAAAATACATCAGTGAGAGGAAGGTCAAGAGTTCTCAAGTTTGATTTTTGTATCTACCCCATAGGCTCTAACACTTAGGGGCTTTCAAATGGATTGAATTTGATTTCTTTTATTTTCCTCCAAATAATACATGTTAGAAGTGCTTGGTCAGTAGTTTAAGGAAATTAATGAAAACATTCTTACAGACAATGTGGAAAGAGCCCAAAGAATAGGAGAGAGAAGTCAAGCAATTTTCAAACAAGCCAGAGGATAGAACTCAAACCTGACAGGGAAATTCATTAGCAAATAAAGTTCCTCTCAGATATGAGGTTTCTGGCACCTTTTATAGTCTTTTCGCTCTAATCAGTCATCTACTTTTTTGTTCCTTTCATCTTTTTTTTTTAAGATTTTATTTACTTATTCGACAGAGAGAGAGAGAGAGATCACGAGTAGGCAGAGAGGGGGGAAGCAGGCTCCCTGCTGAGCAGAGAGCCCGATGTGGGCCTCGATCCCAGGACCCTGAGATCATGACCTGAGCCGAAGGCAGAGGCTTTAACCCACTGAGCCACCCAGGTGTCCCTTGTTCCTTTCATCTTTAAGTCGAGTGTTTTCCAACCATATTCCTGTTGATAATTCTAAATAAATAAAAGAAGTGAAACTTCCTTAGTCTGTCTTTGTTCTTTTTTTGGCTCACCTGGGTTAAATTATGAGCTATCTCAGGGCGCCTGGGTGGCTCAGTGGGTCAAAGCCTCTGCCTTTGGCTCAGGTCTTGATCCTAGGGTCCTGGGATCGAGCCCCGCGTCTGGCTCTCTGCTCGGTGGGGGCCTGCTTCCCCCTCTCTCTGCCTGCCTCTCTGCCTACTTGTGATCTCTCTCTCTCTCAAATAAATAAATAAAAATATTTAAAAAAAATTATGAGCTATCTCTCTCACATGCCCAGGTACACTGTAAGAATTCATTAAATATTTATGGCAGAACTCAACTCAGCTTTCTGAAATACCAGGGAAATAAGTTTCTTTTTAATATTTTATCCTGTGATACAAAATATAAAAATGTGCATAAGACACAAATATTTGGTTTGACAAATTACAGATCTTCCTCAACTTATGATGTGGTTATATCCCAATAAGCCCACCATAAGTTGAAAATATTTTTAAATCAAAAATGAATTTTTTAAATTTTATCTTATTTTTTTCAGTGTTCCAAGATTCATTGATTATGCACCACACCCAGTGCGCCATGCAGTATGTGCCCTCCTCAATACCCACCACCAGGCTCACCCAACCCCCAACCCCCTCCCCTCCAGAACCCTCAGTTTGTTTCTCAGAGTCCACAGTCTCTCATGCTTCGTCTCCCCCTCCAATTTCCCCCAATTCATTTTTCCTTTCCTTCTCCTAATGTCCACCATGTTTTTCCTTATGCTCCACATGTAAGTGAAACCATATGATAATTGACTCTTTCGGCTTGACTTATTTCACTCAGCATAATCTCTTCCAGTCCTGTCCATGTTGATACAAAAGTTGGGTATTCATCCTTTCTGATGGAGGCATAATATTCCATTGTATATATGGACCATATCTTCTTTATCCATTCATCTCTTGAAGGGCATCTTGGCTCTTTCCACAGTTTGGTGATTGTGGCCATTGCTGCTATGAACATTGGGGTACATGTGGCCTTTCTTTGTACTGCATCTGCTTCTTTGGGGTAAATACCCTATAGTGCAATTGCAGGGTCATAGGGTAGCTCTATTTTTAATTTCTTGAGGAATCTCCACATTGTTTTCCAAAGTGGCTGCACTAATTTGCATTCCCACCAACAGTGGAGGAGGGTTCCCCTTTCTCCGCATCCTCTCCAACACTTGTTTACTGTCTTTTTGATTTTGACCATTCTAACTGGTGTAAGGTGGTATCTCAGTGTGATTTTGATTTGAATTTCCCTGATGGCTAATGATGATGAGCATTTTTTCATGTGTCCGTTAGCCATTTGTATGTCTTCTCAAAAATGCATTTAATATACCTACCCTATTGAACATCATAGCTTAGCCTAGCCTATCTTAAATGTGCTCAGAACACATAGATCAACCTGCAGTTGGGCAAAATCATCTAACACAAAGCCTATTTTATAATAAAGTATTGACTATCTCATGTAATTATTGAATACTACATTGAAAGTGAAAACCAGAATGGTTGTATGGGTAGAAAATGGTTGTCAGTGTATTGGCCGTTAACCCTCGTGATCATGTGGCCGACTGGGGGCTGTGGTTTGCTCCAGGTGTCCAGCATCACAGGACAATATTGTACCACATGTTGCTAGCCTGGGAAAAAAAATCCAACTCAAAATTCAAAGTATTGTTTCTGCCAGATGCTTCTAGCTTTCACACCATCGTAAAGTCAAGAAATCGTAAGTTGCTCCATTGTAAGTCAGGGACCAACTGTATTGAAAAACACCAGTGTGTCTTCCCTGTAGGTCAAAGCATAGAATGACATCTGCTTTCTAGAAGTCCTCAACCTGTCTCTTCCTGATCATACTCCTAACTTACCCCTCCTGGTCACCACTATCCTAAACTTTCACTGCATTGATGTTTTGCCTCCTTTGGAGTTGTATGGCACAATTATTATACATATAAATATATTATTGTTGTACTCTATAATAATGGTTTAATTTTGGCCTGTTTTTGAAATAAGTATCATTGGGATCATACAGTATGTAGTCTGGCTTCTTTAGCTCAGTCTTGTGTTTAAGATTTATCCATGCTGTTGTGTGGAGGGTAGTTCATTCATTTTCTTGCTGTATAGTATGGTATGGATCTACTCCATTTGTTTATCGGTTCTTCTATTGAGTTGTTCCAGTTTGGGGATTTCTACTACCAGTGCTGTTGGAAACATTCTAGGGCGTGTTTCTTGGTGCATGGAAGCATGTATTACATGCATGGGGATGTGCCTGTGGGATACAGACAGTCAACAATAGAATTGCTAGGTCACATGCTGTGCACACTTTCTGCTTTACTGTCAGACATTATTTGAAAGTGATTTTACAATGTCTACTCCCATCATCAGTGCCTAAGAATTCTCATTGCTCCATATCCTTGTTAATATTTGGCAAAGCCATATATTGTTAAGATTTTTGTCGTCCTGATACATGTGGATAATCAGAGGTTTTATTTTTGTCACTCTGATGCATATGTAGTGGCATCTCATGGTGGTTTCAACTTGCATTTACCTAGTTGCCAATGAGATTGAGCACCTTTCCATATGATTTTGACTATTGGAATTTCCTTTATTGGGATGTACCTGTTTGGGTGGTTTTCCTGTTTTCCCCTTGCATTGCCTGTCTTTTTCTTTCTTTCTTTCTTTCTTTTTTTTAAGATTTTATTTATTTATTTGAGGGACAAAGAAAGTGAGAGAGAGCATGAGAGGAGAGGTTAGAGGAAGAAGCAGACTCCCCGTGGAGCTGGGAGCCCGATGTGGGACTCGATCCCGGAACTCAAAGATCATGACCTGAGCCGAAGGCAGTCGCTCAACCAACTGAGCCACCCAGGCGCCCTGTCTGTCTTTTTCTTATTCATTTAAAAGATTTTATGTATCAATAGGACGGTTTATCTTTATCATCTAGTTCACTCTCACCAGAGACCAAAGGCACTAATGTGTACCTTTTATCTGCATGTACTCTATGGTATCAGGTTCCTTGGTGATTCACAGTGGGCTACCTGTAAAATTGAAAAAGATAATAAACTAAAATTTATTTAATCTTTTTAAAATAAGCTGTATGCCTAACGTGGGTCTTGAACGCACGACCCTGAGATCAAGAGTCACATGCTCTACCAACTGAGCCAGCCAGGTGCCCCTAAAGTTTATTTACTTTTTTAAAAGAGATGTATTTATTTCTTTTAGAGAGGGGGGAGTGGCAGAGGGAGAGGGAGAAAGAGAGAGAGAAGCTAATCTGCCATTCATGATCTAGCCTTAAGAAATCATACAGCATTGCTTTTCTCACGTTCCATTTGTCAAGATGGTCCCAAAGAAATTGCCCAACTTTAAGAGGAGAGATAAATAGACTCATCTCTTTAAAAAAAAAAAGAAAAAAAAGATTTATTTATTATTTTAGAGAGAGAAAGAGAGAGCAGTGGGAGCGGCAGAGGAAGAGGGAGAGCGAACCCCAAGCAGACTCTATGCTAAGCGTGGAGATCATGACCTGGGCAGAAACCAAGAGGCAGACACTCAAACTGACTGTGCCACACAGGTGCTTCTAAAGTTTATTTAATTTTTAACATACTTACTATTTTAATTTTTTTAAAGATTTTCTTTTTAAGTAATCTCTACACCCAGGATCAAACCTACAGCCCCAAGATTAAGAGTCATATGCTCTACCAACTGAGCAAACCAGGTGATCCCTGCTATTTTAATTTTTATGTAGTACTCTTCCCAATATTTTCCTTCTCTTTTTCATTATTTGTAATAAGTTTACTTAGCAATCATTTTATTCCTTGAGAGTCTCTATAAATCGGTCCATCTTCTCTTTCCTAAAGACAAATTATATTTTTCAATGAAACCATGTTTAACAGTATGTGTAATATTAAAAGAGCGAGTATTCTAAAGTGATTAGCACATAGGAAGAACTCAGTAACACTAGTTATTAGACTCTATTTAAGAATAGCATTAATATTACCTTCCTGAATCCTGATTCCTTAAAAATAATAATCTCTATCTTATTAAATCTCTGGGAACCAGAACTTTGACTAATCAGAATACATTATTTCATCTAAAATATTACATATGTGTACTCACATTCAAAATCTAGAAGAGAAAAATCCTTAAATTGTCTTTTATATCTGAATTAGAAAGTTCCATTTTAACACCTTCAACTATCTTTTATCTTTGCAAATAGTCCTTGTATTTTTCCTACTGAGCTCTATCAAAAGGAGAAGCACTTATCTGAGAATAGTATCAGCCCTCTAAAGGGCTTGGTTTAATATGGAACCCTACCTCCTGTGGTTACTAACAAATTGCAAAAGGATATTCACATAAATGAAAGCATAACTCAAATTTCAAGAAATTATAAATTTCTGCTCCTTTAGCAACTCATCAGGCTGCAAGCTTGCAAGACTAAATAAAAAAATTTAATATTAACTGTAGATGACCATTTTTGGCAACTATCTCTGAAGATAAAGAATTGTAATAAAGAAGAATATTTCTTCTGCTCCTTTCTGAAGAATTTCTGTTTGCTGTAGAATATACTTGGAAGAGAAAGGCACCAAGGGCTCCAATTATTGATATCTCAGTGGCATTATTTGAAACTGTGCTGGAGGAAGCTTAGGGATTGATTCCAGAACCTCCTTCTTTAACAGTCACATCTTAAGGTGCCCTCTTAGGTATTTTACAAAATGTAAATGCTCAGTGCTTTGATAGACACCATCAGTCTTAGAGCAGTACAGGATCCTTTCATCATAAATGGTCTTTGAAAATCAAATGCTCACCATCTCAATGTGAATGTCCTCAATGTGAAGACCTATAAGCCCAACACCTAAAGCGCTTGAGTAAGTTTTTCTAGCTCTAGGGCACTAGATTTTTTTTATTGCTCTTTCTTTTCAGAGAACAAATTTTATAATGTATTTAAATATTATATCCTCATACAAATTCAGCATGACAGAAAATATATAGAGACTCTTAGGAAAGCTTAGAACTTGATGGGAACCATTCATCAACCTTATGACACTTGATGTTAACAGCATAACCAATATTTTCACTTGGAGCTGAAGAATATATACTATGATTGTTTTGGGCCAAACTCTAGTAGGACACGGACAATCTATTAATAAATGACTAAATTGTGAGAAAATATCTTTGCTGAGTTTACATTACTATTTTAGATTTCTATATGATTTTTGTAATCATGAGAAAAGTGTAATGACCCAAATTCTCCCAGTAGTATTCACGAATTACCAAATGAACATGGAAATGTAATATTGAGATTATTAATTTAAGTAGGGTGGTTTTTAAAAAACAAAAGAAAACTAAAATTAGATGTTTCATGGTAAATTAACTCACTTACACCTAACCTAACAGCACATATCAAAGTCTCTTCTACTGACAAGCAGAGAAAGGCTTGTCAGTAGAAAGGCCTATAAAACCTGCCCAGAAGGGTCCACATGTTAAAAAAAAAGAGAGAGAGAGAAATTTTCCATGAGGCACAAGTATAAAAGTTAAGAGCACCAGCTCTAGGAGTCAAATTACTTGCTTTGAATCTCAGTTTCTCTGCTTGGTAAGATAGGTCTTCAGGCAAATTTTTGTCTTGTTATTTTTTCAAAAATATTTTTGAAATACAGTAGAGATACATAAGATAATATTAAAACATCATTTCTCAAAATGAGGGGTGTGGGGAGCTCTGGGGTAGCTGGGTGATGGGTATTAAGGAGGGCATGTGTTGGGGCGCTTGGGTGGCTCAGTGGGTTAAAGCCTCTGCCTTCGGCTCAGGTCATGATCCCAGCGTCCTGGGATCGAGCCCAGCATCGGGGTCTCTGCTCCGCAGGGAGCCTGTTTCCTGCTCTCTCTGCCTGCCTCTCTGCCTACTTGTGACCTCTCTCTCTCTGTCAAATAAATAAATAAAATCTTAAAAAAAAAGTAGGGCATATGTTGTGATGAGCACTGGGTGTTATATGCAGCAAATGAATCATTGGACACTATATCAAAAACTAATGATATACTATAATATGGTGGCTAACTGAACATAATAAAAAATATATTGAATTTTTGCATGTTTTTTATTTAAATGAAGCTGTGGAGATAAAAGTTGAAATCTCTGTTTCCTTCCCCAGGCCATCCCTAACCCTCCCTCTCCAGATGTAACCATTTAAATGATTTGGGTACATATTCTGTTCAAGAGTCTATATACTATAATAATATGCTTTGGGGAGGGCTATATGTAAAACGACTAGATATGTAAGAATTCAAGTTTGGTATCAAGGGGGCTTTTGAGCTGGCAGATCACGGCCTGCTGTGAAGAAGTAAACAATTTGGGGCCAAAACCTAACTATTATTATTTTTATTTTTGCATATATATAAAAGTTCAACAATATGAAGCTGCCATTTTTGCTTGCTGATAATGGTTAAAAATCAGCACTTTCATGTAGTTCAACTTAATACACACCATGAAAATCTCTTTGATCTTGTTACCTAGTGCTTTACCCTGCAGAGCTTTGACTCAGTGAACTGGAAACCAGCACCTGCTTTCCTAACTCTTAGCTACACTTATAATTCTTTGAGCCTATAAGCATTTGTCGCTTTGTACTATTTCTTCCATAACTGTGGGCAAGGATCTTCGTGTCAAATACCCCTTGTAAGAAACTGGGCTTTTGCTGCCCTCCTCAAGGGATGGGAAAACTAAACCCATAAGCCAATTTGGCTGCCACCTGTTTTTATAAATAAAGTTTTATTGGGACACAGCCATGCTCATTCATTTATGTATTGCTTATGGCTGCTTCTGTACTCTAATGGCAGAGTTGAGTAGCTGCAGCAAACAGTGTATGGTTCACAGAGCAGAAAATATTTACTCTCTGGCCTGTTACAAAATTTGCTGACTCCCGTCTAGACTAGTGATCTGCCAAATAGAGTATACCTCTCAGGGTTGGACAAGATGTTCGACTATAGTGCAGAGGAAAGAATTATAACTGTTATTTATGGTTATTTTTCCCTTTTTAAATAAACAATTCCAACTTCTAGTATGTCGTACATGGGCTCACACTGGCACCCCCTTTCCTTCTATCCTGTCTCTGAGATACCTGGAGAAAATATTGGCATCCCATTTGGGGGAGGACAGTGGCCTCTCTACCTTCATTTTCTTGCTCTCAGTGTATTGTGAAATAATAGACTTGACAAATGCCCATTCAGTGTGTCTACAGATTGTATTATCTAGTGGTAACTAACTTAAAGCCCCCAGATGGACAAGTGACTTTAAAAGATACTGGGTAAACAATATTAATCAGTTAATGTGCATAATAATGCAAGCCCCAGGGGAGAAATGGGATCGATATTAGTTATGTTAAGAATAAAAACCAATCAAATCTAATTTTAAAAAATCACTTAAAGGAAATCCAAAATTTCGAGAAGATTACTTGAAATAAAGGTTCTCATGCACTCCGATTAAGAATAAAACTAACATTAAGTATCTGTTGTGCTTAAGATACTGATAAATGAAAATATGAAGCACCCTAATTAGCAAGACTTTTAAGATCTGTTTTATTTCATCTGTTTCATACTAGGTTTGCAAATTTGCTTTTTTAAAAAATCTATGCACTGTGTGCAAAATATAGGCATACAATTTAATAATAAATATATAACCAAGCACTTAACAGTAGAAGGTACTCAAATTTCCCTTTATTTCCTCCTTAGAGCTTTGTATAATAAACGGAAACTGGGTGCCATAGTCCAGGCTTCTGTATGGTGGAGATCCTTTGGTGAACTATAAGCAATTCTTGCATTCACGACCCTTTCTGTGGGTGCCCCTCTCTTTTCTTCTCACAGCTGGGCTTGTACATATCATCTCCTTCTTCTTCTCCTAACCTGTGGAAGTCTCCATGCCCTACTGGATGATCACTGGGTCATTTTTTTTTACTTTTAATGAATTTTCTCCAGGCTCTATCTTAAATAACTCCAGGGGGGAGAAAAAAGCTGTAGCTGATTGGGAAGTAGTGTGTTAGGATAGAAAAATCATGCGAATCCTAGGGATATGGTGTCCATGTAACAGAGTCTCCCATCTAGCCCAGTGCCCGCACATGCCAATACACTTGTGTCCCCAGCCTCCAGGGTGGACAAGAGCCTAGGGCAGCTAGTGACCACAGGTTGGTGGCCTCTGGCCGGAAGTAACCTCTCTTTCTGGTTATACCGGTTTCTCTTATAAATATTTTTCTACTTGTGTCATGATACAGGAAAAAGTTAGGAAGCAATTCAAAACCATAGGCAAACTCTTGACCTCATAGGGTTTGCATCCTGGTTTACGACCATACATTAAACTGTAATCTGTATAGTTGTTTAAGATTTCCTCATGCCTTTTGTGATAAGTGCTAAGAAACCATGTGATAAGGATCTAACCTATCTGGGAATCAGGAAAGGGAGTTCTGTGGAAAATATACTTGAACTGAGAGCTACATGATGAGCAGAAAGTTTTCTCTGTTGGGGATGGAAGATGGGGGAGCAGTGAGAACATGAAATACCATGGTAAGAATTTTTAATTTTAGCCTAAAAGCAATTTGGAAGCCTTTAAAATGTTTAAATATGACTGTATTTGTTTTTTGTTTTGTTTTTTTTTTTTAAATTTATTTGATGGAGAGAAAGAGAGAGAGCGTGCACAAGCAGGCAGAGTAGCAGGCAGAGGGAGAGGGGGAAGCAGGCTCCTGCTGAGCAGGGAACCCAACGCGGTGCTCCATCCCAGGACCCTGGGATCATGACCTCAACCGAAGGCAGCTGCTTAACCAACTGAGCCACCCAGGTGCCCTGACCATATTTGGGTTTTAAGAGGATATCATTAGTGAAGTGATTGAAAGGGACAAATTGTTTTTAAGGAAGACTGGAGTGTTTCAGAGCGCAGCACTAGGGTGGGGCACTAGGGGTGGAGCCGAGTATAGGGTATCAGATGTATGACTGAGTGGACTTGGGATATGAACACAAAGAAGGACGTATCAGGAGTGATTCCTGGACCTCTGGCTTTTCCATACTGGGGGGTGGGGGGGTGATGGTGCCATTCCCAGAGTGGGCACTCACTAGGATGAGAGAGCACACGCCCACTTAGCAACATGTTAAGACTGAGATGCTTCTGGGACGCCTGGGTGCTCAGTCGGTTAGGCATTTACCTTCAGCCCAGGTCATGATCCCGGGTCCTGGGATCAAGTCCCACATCAGGCTCCTTGCTCAGAGGGGAGCCTGTTTCTCTCTCTGCCTGTCACCCTCCCCTTGTACTCTCTCTCTCTCTAACAAATAAAATCTTAAAAAAAAAAAAAAAAGATTGAGATGCTTCTGTGGCAAGTAGGCAAAGATGTGGAGTGACAGGCATATCTTTAACCCTGGCTGGGGGGTGTATATGGATAAATCAAGTCAGAGAGTGAATGACAATTGGTAAAAAAATAGGAAGAAGAATAGGGAGAAACAGAGAGGAGGGACTGGTCTTCAAGGTCAAATAGAGAAGGCAAGGGGAGTAGGAAGGACCTTCCAGAGCCTTAGAAGTACAAAAAAAAAAAAAAAATGGCATCGTGCTAGCAACATAAAGATGTTTTTGGAAGAGAGCGGTCATCCAAGTCTCATCATGCCAAGAGCTCAAGAAGAATGGGAGCAGAAATGAATAAATGTTAGGACTAAATACTGGGGAGTGAATAAATGCTGAAAGAAAGTTCAGACACAAGTTTATTTTAAAGGAAGAAGGAAAAGAGGGCAGTTTCTGGAGATAGGAAGTAAGGTAGAAATTGGTTGAAAGGTTTTCTTTCTTTTTCTCCAGATGAGAGAGACTTGATCATGAATAAAAGCTAAAAGAAAGATCCTCTGCTCAAAAGACAACTGTGTTCTCATGTTAACATGATCTTTTCACATCAGGAACACTGGCTACTCCCTAAATGGCTAGATTAATGTCATCTGGTCCCCACGTATGAAGGCAGGAAATGGGTTGAAATAGTTAAATAATAACACGTGCTTTCTAATTCCAATTCTCTATTCATATCTTACATCCATTCACTATTCAGCAAATACTGAGCATTTACTAAGTACGTAACTCTAAGAGAAGCTCAGGTTACAGAGGTAACCAAAAATCAATGAGCCCCTAACATAGATTCTTGTGAAGAAGACAGACTATAATCCAATTAAAATAAATAAGTTTTACATGTTAAACTACTATTTACAATAATATAATTTTATAGTAATATAAAAATAAATAATGTACTTTTACATGGGTTAAGTGCTCTGCAAACAATAAAACAAGGTAAAGGTGTAGAGAGACACTGAGATGGCGGGGGTAGGAGCATTTGACAAGGGGTGGTCTAGGAAGGCATTTCTGTAATCAGTGTTGGTCAGAGACCTGAATTGTAAGAAGGAAGATGGCAGCCATGGGAGGACTTGGGAAGAGAGCATTCCCAGGAAAGGACTATAAACATAAGTCTATGAAAAGCCAGTGAAGACCTGTGTGGTGTCCCACCCTGCGACATACCACGTAAGGCTCAATAAGGGCTTTATTACACATGCTGCCAGAGGTCCCTGGACAGTTACTGGCAAGAAAATGACAGAATTTTACCCACACTTCTTTATAAACCTCGCTCGGCTTTTGCCAGTAATGTGTTTGCCATGCCAACTTTAAGAAAAGATTGACTTGGTTCTAAGGATCTGGATATGTCATAACAGATTTATATGGGATTAGAATCTTGCTTTGGCTATCGTTGGTGTGCAAGCAAAGTTCTTTTTTTTTTTTTAAGATTTTATTTATTTATTTGACAGAGAGATCACAAGTAGGCAGAGAGGCAGGCGGGGAGGGGGGCAAGCAGGTTCCCCGCTGAGCAGGGAGCCCAACGCGGTGCTCGATCCCAGGACCCTGTGACCATGACCTGAGCCGAAGGCAGAGACTTTAACCCACTGAGCCAGTCAGACGCCCCAAACAAAATTATTCTTTTTATTATTTATTTATTTGAGAGAGAGAGAAAGTGAGAGAGAGCATGAGAGGAGAGAAGGCCAGAGGAAGAAGCAGACTCCCCGTGGAGCCAGGAGCCCAATGTGGGACTCGATCCCAGAACTCAAGGATCATGACCTGAGCCGAAGGCAGTTGCTCAACCAACAGAGCCACCCAGGCGCCCAACAAAGTTATTCTTAAGTGCAGCCTTGGAGAGAGGAATTGCAGTATGTGACTATATTATGATTTCTGCCTATTTTCCTACATCCACTAAAAACAGGTGGTTTGAAGGGTGATGGGAGCCACAGGGAACTGCCCTAGTGGTTCTGTATCTGATCAAGGCAACAGAGTTGAACCTGGTGGTGTCAAGATGTCCATCACCCTAGATGTCTTAGTTAACTAGTTGGGGGGAATCCTTCCACAATGTATATATGTATCAAATCATGATTCGTACCTTAAATATCCTACAATTTTATTTGTCAGTGATATCTCAATAAAGCTGGGGAATAAAGAGATACCCATCACCTGCTTGCTAGCTGACATGCAAGGGAAAGAAGGGGACCCCCAGGAAAAGAGTTAAACATGACATTGAATTCAACTTGAGGTTGTATCTGAATTCCAATGAGGTCTAATCACCTCCAAAAGAGATCCCTGAAATTCCCAGGCCAGACAGCAGATGTTTCTTAAGAAGCTGACCTCTCACAGAAAGACACGTAAATGAGTGGAGTAGAAATTAGACTTGTGAGCTTTTGGCACTTGGAATATGTCAGAACATTTGTAATCGTGCCATTGTCCCCCTCCCCAACTTGGTTCTGTTGTATTCACTTTGCCTAAAAGGTTGCCTCTCACTTTAGGTTTAAAACTATTGATGGGAAAAGATGTCTCAGAGCTGGCTTCTGGCGTCATTGCGTGGCTTTGACAAGGAAACCTCATAGTAATTGTAGTAAAATTTCTTCAGGAAAATTACTGGGCCCAGAAATGACAGAATGGCCCTAGAAATCTCAACAGGATGCAGAGAGGGCATGCAATCACTCTAAGTTCAGCCTAAGAATGCAAATGATGCTTCTAAGCCCAATGTTTCCCATTCTCTACACAGAGCAAAAGAGGATTCTTCTGGAACCAGGCTCGGGGATAGATGTGTGCTTAATGGTGGAATTATTCAGTTAGATAATGAACAGGGAAAGCAGTGGTTGAGGGAAATGCTTAAGGGGCAATCTCCTATAGATTGTGCAGAAGCTCTATGTGCATTGTGAAAGATAATGGTTGGCTTTTAATATACTGTTTCTTGAGGTATTTCATTGTTCAACTCTAAGACTTCTTAAGGTTAGCAGCCTGATCAGTTCATTTCCAAGAATTGCTTCTCTTCTTTCCTGGAAGAGGAAAAGTGCACTTCATTTCTAACAGTCCTGATAATAGTCCTGGAAAAATGAGTTTTATAAGTGCCCTGCAATAAATCTACAAAAGGAAAGGGGAAGGGAAAGTAGGAATCCCAAGAACTAAGGAAGGCTTAAGATGGCTTTTACCCAGGGGTTGTCTGGTGACCCCCATGGTCTATTTTTGAGGCTGCGTGGAGACTGCGGAAGTCTAGAGAATGCTAAGGTGGAGACCCTAATAGGAGAACACTCTATAAATCTAGGACCCTGAAGAGCTTTACCCTTAGAGTTAGGGTGAACAAAAACTCAACTCATCATGTAGATGAGGCAGCTCAGAAACTTCGCTGTGGCCACCTTTTCCCCAGATAGAAGGATTGGGAGAATTAGGCATTTTGATACTGTGGAATACGATCCAGCAGATAAAATGAATACATGACAGTTACATGCACTAACCTGGGTAAATGTCCAACACATGACACTGATCAAAAAGCAGCAAGTCACAGAAGAATACATGTATGATTCCATTAATGTGAAGTTGTAGGATACCAGTCATATTGGATTAGAGACCCACCCTATTTCAGTATGACCTCATCTTAACTAATTACATCTACAACAACCCTATTTCCAAGTAAGGTCACATTTGAAGTATTGGGAGTTAGCATTTCAGTACATCTTTTGAGGGGTATAAGTCAACAGCATAGGATTTTCTCCCACAACAAAGGATTATTTCATCTAAAATGTCAATAGTGCTGCTATCGAGAAACCCAGGGGTAAGGCAATAAAGGAAGTATGGCAGCCAAGACTGGGCTGCCCCAAGATGGGCCACTGTGGCATGTGGATTATTTTGAGCTGAAGGCCCTTGAGACCCTGCAGCCTCAAGAAAAACATTCAGCCCTCCCTTAACCACATAGACAAATCTAAACTGGAGGGCCTTTCCAGAATAAGAGTTATTACCAGAGATAGATTTTATCTGTATGGCAGGGAAAATATTTGTTTACCAAACATTCACTCTTTTTCATCTTCCTGTGAATTGTATTCCTTCCCTCTGAACTTCCAGATGCCTCCCCCACTTCTCCTTAGTTCAGAATGATGTGTAGACCTCTTTGTGTCTGGCTGATGGTCTTTGGAGTCTCAAAGTTTGTGTGGATTCCCCGTACCTACCCTCTTAAACTTGATTTTCTCCTGCTAATCTGTCTTGTGTCAATTTGATTCTTGGTCTAGCCAGAAGGACTTTTGAGGGGGCAAGAATTCTTGCTCCCCAACAAAAACAAAGAAGTAATTAACATATAATTCTGAATACTTTTTGGAAATGGGGGAGTAGAAAAAGATGAGACCAGGGAGCAGCACACGGGGTACTTCCCAGATCTTGGAATGTTGTCTATCCTTTGCTTGGTGGTGGGTACACAGATGAGCATTTCATTATCCTCAAATATACTTATATATTACATATACTTTTTGCCTCTATAATTAAACTTTTTCAAGATATGGTCCATATATACAATGGAGTATTATGCCTCCATCAGAAAGGATGAGTATCCAACTTTTGTATCAATGTGGACGGAACTGGAAGAGATTATGCGGAGTGAAATAAGTCAAACGGAGAGAGTCAATTATCTTATGGTCTCACTTACTTGTGGAGCATAAGGAAAAACATGGAGGACATTGTGAGAAGGAAGGGAAGGATGAATGGGGGGAAATCGGAGGGGGCGATGAACCATGAGAGACTGTGGACTCTGAGCAACAAACTGAGGGGTTTGGAGGGGTGGGGGGTGGGGGGTTGGGCGAGCCTGGTGGTGGGTATGGAAAAGGGCACGTATTGCATGGAGCACTGGGTGTGGTGCATGAACAATCAATCTTGTAACACTGAAAATATAAAATAAACATATTTGGGGAAAAAATAGTAAAATTCCAAAATTATGAGGATACAGATAAGTCATAAATATAAGGCAATAGGCATAGAAGAAATTGAGCCTCTTCTGAGACACGCATACATGCATTCATTTAAGGTTTACATGAGGTTCTGTGTAAATGTGTTACTGTGGGTCTCAGCCATGAGCAATGTGGAGTTTACCATGTGTGAGCCACCTGAGGGCTTCTTGTAACGATGCCACATGTGTTGAAGGTTCGCCAGTTGTTAGGGTCCCCTGATTCTGCCAGATCCCTGCTTTCTCTGGCTGCAGTTTCATTCCCCAGAGAGAGGGGGAACTATAGACACGAGCATACCTTTCACCAGTGGTCGGATCTTCTCTCCCAGACCTTAGAACTGCACAGGACAGTGGTTAAGAGCGTGTGATCTGGAAGCAGACTGCATGGGTTTGCACCTTGGCTCTGGCAGGAGTGGTCAAGTTAATCTCTCTGGGCCTCTAGTTTTGCCACTGTGAAACGAAAATATTAACAGTACTTAATAATAAGGTTGTTCAAAGAACAAGTGAGATAATGTGTATAAAATGTTATAACAGTGGTGGCAGGTGTTAAAGACTTCGTAATATCAGTTATCAGCATCATCATCACTGTTATTACCCCTCCCTGCCTTATCTCCTTGGTGACATTGCTTGGACAACGTGTGAATCTGTCTTTTCATCATTCTCATTCTTAAAACCAAGATAAGAAGTAGACTTGAGCAATCCCCTTCACTTCTCCTTGCTTCTTTGGCTCCCTGTATCTCTTCCCTTAGGAGAAGGACTCTCCCAAGCCCAGTTGCAGCAGTGTAGCAGCAGAAAGGCATAGAGAGAGGGATCCAGGAAGAGGAAGAGAAACTTGACTCCTCCTGAAACACCTTGCTCCCCGGGTTGTGCTGGGCACCATACTGTGTGTCCTAAATGACTAATGATCCTCTTTACATACCCCCATCTTCTGTATCTCCACGAAGGGTGGAGTTGGGATGATTGCAAGGCATATTAATTAAAACTTGAGTACCTGCTATAATGAATCACAACAGGTAGAATGGCTCAAACACAAAAGAAGTGTATTTCTTCATAAAGTAGAGTCAAAGAGAGGTGTGCCTAATCAGCAGGAAGTTCCCATTCTGTCTTATGGCCCTGCCGGCCCTGCCACCCCGGACACATGGCTTCCAAATTGCGGCATTCATTTGCCTCACGTTGGCAGAAGGGAAAGTACCTGAAAGATCGCATGGGGAGAGATTTTTATGGGCCAGGTCTGCGTGTGACACACGTATTTGTACTTACATTCCACTGGCTAAAATCCAGTCACATGACCACACCTAACAGCAAAGGAGGCTGCGATAAGGTAGACTAGGAAGATGATGACGGGATTTGGTGAATAGCAAGCAGGAGAGGCAAGAAGAGAGTGTCATTGACTAACATATGCCCGATGTGAGTCACACATTTTACAGAATTTTGGAGCTGGAGGAAAGGGGGATGCCTGGTTACTTGGAAAATCATTGGCAAGGTTTAGCCTTATGCACATAATATAGAAGAGTATCCTGTCTGTTGAAAACTGATTTCACCGAGTAATACTAAATAGAGGATTGCTGAGGGTTCGCCGGATCTGACAGTCCATCCAGAGGGGCATGATATGCTATTCTAGAAGATCCTGGATCCTTTCATGTAGTGAGGCTAGGTAAGAGAAATTAGGATTTCAGCTGTTTCTGAAACTTTCTTGCCTCCTCGCCAGAGACAAGATATTAACACTCTCCATGGGGCTGAATAGGAGATATTCTCCTGACATTTTTCTGGTACTTGCTATGAGTCTAGGCAAGCAGGAGAGTCTCGATGCAACACAACCTTCCCAGCATTTTGCTGCTTTCTCTTACACGGGAGATACGTTCCAGCATCAGCACACGGCAGAGCTGGTTAGAAATGCGGAGTCTCAGGCCCCACCCGACTTACTGAGTCAGAATCTGCGGTTTAGCATGTTTCCCAGGGAAATCCTATGCAATTTAACATTTCAGAGGGGCTGCTTTGGAACACTGACTTTTAAACTTGGCCACACGTTGGTATCAACCGGGAAGCTTCAAAAATGCCAATGCTCGGGTCCACCTGCAGAGAATCTGTTGTAATTGGTTTGGGCTGTGGCCCGGGCATGGGGGTGGAAATTACAAAAGCTCCCAGGTGACGCCATTTTCCAGTTAAGGTTGAGAACTACCACTTTCCAATGGCCAGTTCTTTTAAACCAAAGATTCTACCTTGGTCAGTGTGGGCACACTTTCTCCCCCTAAAGACCATTACCGGTAACCCTGACCCCCTCCGTCCCCCACTTTCTCCCTGGTTGGCACAAGCTCGGACAGAAAAGAGTTTCCAACGACTTTTTCCCTGTTCCACTGTATCATTGTCACAGAATGTGGGTTAACAGGAAGCTCCGATAGGATTTCAGTTTTGAAATCTGCACAGAAACAGATAACTTTATTGGCAATTTTTTTTTCTATCTGCTAAAGGACATCCTCTGGTGTTTAATTGTGTCCGTCCGATCAGATGGTGGCCCCCAAATGTGGGGCGATGGCTGGGGTGGTGGAAGAATTCACCCCCGAGGCAGGAAAAAGAAGATAAAAGTTTATTGAATACACCTGCAAGGGAGCGGCGGGCAGGGCAGGTTACAGGAGGGGAAGTTTCCAAAGTGAGGCAGTGGGTGGGGGCTGTTTTTAAAGGAAGACCTGTGGAACCTTCCCTTATTTTGGGAACCGTACCTGGGTTTAAGTAGCCCACTGGTGAGTTAGGGTCTAGGGATATTTTGAGAGGGGTTACCCAGTGGGCCCTTTCTACATTCCATTGCTGAAGCCTGTTGGCCTAAAAGCGACCTCTACACTTCCCTTCCTTTAATTTCAAGCTCCGCCCAATCCCATCATATGCGTAATAACCAACGAGAGAAGAAACCTGGGTTGCTCCTGTCGGCTTGGTAAAAATGGAAAAGGTACAGGAAGCCCTTGGCGTTTAGAACTTGGCCTTCAGTTGTTCTTAGGTTGTGTTGCCCTGTGTTCGTTTTGTTCGCTAGTAATGGAGGATAGTTGGAAGCGAGGCAGGTAGGGGCAGGGGGCCCTGTCGTAAGAGGAAACTACCCTTAGGAGGAAAAAGACCTCATCTTGTTATTCTCCACCCCCCTGGAAAGAGCTCCCACCCTTTCACACGTCAACAACTACCTGATCCGTAGATGAGCACGTGGACAAAACCTGATTGGGTGACAGGCTGGAAGGTTCATCCAATTAAAACAGCCCGCCCGCAGTCTCATAAAAACCCCTAGACTCAGACGCTCCAACTGCAACCCTCCTTGGCCCCGTCCTTCTTCGGGAGCTTGGTACTATCGCCCGATAAACATGGCTTTGCAGCCCACCGCTCTTCATCTGGCCTACCGCTTTCTCCTCCAGAGCGGCGCGACCGATGAGCCTCGGATGCTAACGGCGGAGAAATCCTGCCACACTAGCAGAACCCGGATCAGTGGTTCACATGTGGACTCTGAGTCAGCATCATATCTCCTGAGAAATTGTCCACAACGCAAACCGCACATCCCATTCCACAGAAGTGGGGGGTTGACGATGTCTGCAGGTGATCCTGATCAACAGTCAAGTTTACCAAATGCTGGCCTAGAGGTTAAGAGCTTAAATCAAGAAACCAGGTTCTGCTACTGTCTACGTGACTTCGGGTAAGTTTTTCAACCTTGGTGAGACTTCGTTTTCTCGTCTATAAGTAGCAATGATAATACTGTACCTATTTTGTACAGTTTCTGTGAGTTTTATATGTGATAATGCAAGAAAAGTAATGTTCAGGCGTGTGGCCAATGTCCTATGAAGGTTGACCATCATTACTTGATGTTTGTTATTTCGGTATGTAGGTGTTAGGGATTTTTATTAACCGTTTTCTTTTGAGCGCATTTCACATGCCGGTGGAGTTATCTTCGGTGATATCAGTACAAAGTAGGACAAGACTCTACCCTCATCCACAACATGTTTATGATTTAAAGACTCAGAAGAAGCAGAGCGTTCCTAACTGGAGTCAATAGGGTTTGGATGGCCTTCCCTTCAGGGAGCCAAGCATGTGTGGAGAAGGATGGAGAGAGGAATGCGGGGTTTGGCTATGTCGTTCACAGGTGGTGATGAACATGAAGGGGAGTTGAATATTCCACCCCAAAATATGCCTCTTGGGCATAGGATTATTTCGAGAGGATTACTTCAGGAAACAGCCCATACTGGGGGAGTGATGAAAGCCAAGTAGAAGTTACACTTTGGTGAAGGACATTTACATGGATAAGGGAAATATCCCTTTGTACGGGCGTCTCCCTCTCTGCACCAAGGAGGGGAGGATGACTGAATCTTTAGAAACTCGTATCAGAGGAGAAGGCACTGACCAAAATGGCAGAACAGCCCTACCCTTGTTGCTCTGCTTTGCAGCTCACCTCCCAGAAATGGCCCTCCTCCCCCAGATCTCGTCTTTTGCCGGAAATGATATTGAAGGTGGTGTCTTGGGCTATTTGGGAGAGTTACTCATTTTCCTGGGTTTCTCCCAAATACAGAGCAGTATACATGTTGTTAAACTTCTGTTGGTTTTCGGATGGAAATTTTTTTTCCTACCCTACTGGGCTGTGAGGTCGCAGAGCCCTTCCCTTCTCTCTGGCCATTGAGTTCTCCAGTACAACATGAGGGGGTGGCCCAAGAATGTTGCTGACGGTCCTCCTTATAAAGGCCACTTTCAGGCAACAGGTTCGAGCCACGGAGAGCAGCTGATCAAGGCAAAAAGGCCCACAGCCACCACCGGGCTGAATACAAGTAGGTTCATTAAGATGCCCACCTCGAGAGCCAGAAGCTCTAATTGACCAGTGGGCCACTTAAAACCAGGCAGTTACCAAAAAAGGGAAAATTCCATACATCTGCGTATTCCCTCCATCCCCCCTCAACAAGTATAGCCCCTCCTCTGCTCCCTTCCCCTGTTTTCAATGAACTTTGATCTCCTTTGTTCTGCCTCTGGTGAATTCTTTCACCGCCCGCGCCACTAACCCCCGTCCGCTAGGGGCGCCCCACACCCCTGCTTCAGGTACCCAAGTTTGAAGACTCAAAGGAATCGAGATGCTGTGACCAAAAGAACAATCCAAAGAACAGACACATTTATAGATCAAGAATATCAAAATGAATGTGCAAATGGGGGCTGTCGTACCAGAAAGTTTGGCCTGGACTGTTGTTTACATAGTTCTTGGGAGGTGACTTTGAAACCTTTGGACTTTCCTGGAAGAAATGGCTCTGTTGCCTATGGTGGGCCCTGGGATCCCACCTGGGTTTATGCTAAGGCCATGACTCAATATGGGGGCCAATCATGCGATTAGTCTGACCAAGTGATGGGAAGGCTGGGGGGCTTTGAACCAGGTGATAGCAGACTGGCCTCCCAGAAGGGGAGGGGGCTGCGTATTGAGTTCTGTCCTGTGGCCTATGTAATGAGCTTCCTGCTTGGGGCGGGACAATTTTCCCTCCTTCCCTACTACGTTCTTTGGTTGGTCTAGGAAGTTGACATAAGACAGATTAATAGGAGAAAAACGAAATTTGTGTGTATGCGGTGCCTATAAAACTATGAGCCCCGTAGGGCAGTCAGGTAATCGGGACTGAAAGAACATCCTGAGCCCCGGGGAAGGGCCGTGCTGTGTGGCTACAGCCGCTTACGGGAATGGAGAGGAGATGCTTGGAGAACGGAGGCTGCCCCATTCAGATACATTTCTTCAGTGAAAACGTCATCTCTGGGAATAGCTCTTCCTGGAACAGGCCCCTTTCCATGGTAAATTTAGGCGGTTGGGGAGGAGATAAAGCGCTTTTCCTGAATCTGCTGGGTTTGGGTGGCCTTTAGCTCCAGGTAACCATTATGCCAAAGGGACGTACTTGGGGGTAGCAAGGTGTTCACTCCCCTCAGTGAACACCTATGTGTGCTGAAAGGGAACATTCCCTGATTCCCTGGGGAGAGGACACAGTCGTTCTGTGTTGTCGATCCTCCCAGACCTCACCCTACGTGTCTGTCTGTCCCTTTGTGGGGCCTCCTTGTACCATCGACAATGAATGTGCAGTCCTAAGTATAGAGGTTACCTGAGTTTTGTGAGTCATTCTAGCGAATCACTAAACATGAGGGGGTGGTGGGAATCCAACTTGTAGCCAACTGGCCAGTTGTGCAGGTGGCTTGGGGACCACCGAGCTGCAGCTGGCATCTGAAGTGAGGACAGCCTTGGGGGACGGCGCCCTTAACCCGTGGGATCGGCATTAACTCCAGGTGGTGGGCATCAGGAGACTCTTCTTCGGCAGGGGAGGGAAGAAGCTGGGCCCTCCAGAGAGACTCAATTTGCATGTCCGCGGGCAAGAACAGTCTTGTTCTCTGGTGTCCACGGCATACGGTTGTAGAAGAGTTTTCATAGACTCAGAAGGAGGCAGAGGGGAAGGGTAAGATGAGACAACACAGAGCTCCCCACGGAAGCATTCATTTCTTTACCTGTTTACAAAAGAAATGCTACTTGAGATGTCATTAAATCCATTCTCTTTTTTTTAAAAGATTTTATTTGACAGGGAACACGAGCAAAGGGAGTGGGGTGGGGAGAAGTAGGTTTCTTGCTGAGCAGGGAGCCCGATGCGGGGTTCGATCCCAGGACCCTGGGGTCATGACCTGAGCTGAAGGCAGATGCTTAATGACTGAGCCACCCAGGCGTCCCTAAATCCATTTTTCTGCATCTAGGAGAGTCTAGGTAAAAACCAGTCCTGGCTGACCAATAAACAAGGGTCAAGTCCCAAATTTAAATCGTTAGGAAGGACCCCCCCGCCCCCGCCTTGCCCACGGGCACCACATCCCAACATTACAAACCTCTCAACTAGGAAACTGTCAGGTGTGTAATGCGGCACAATGTCGTGCACCCTGGGGTCATTAATAATGACAAATTAGTAAAGAAATAACCAAAACTCTCCTACTCGGTCTCTCAAGGATATTCTGCCCTCCATATAAAAGATGACCATCTTCTCCACAAAAGAACATTCCTTTATCTTCCCTGTCTGTCCCCACCCACCAACACACACACACACATACATACATACATACATGCATACATACACCTACCCACCTTTCTGCGTTTAGGGTTTGGTATTTCCCTTTAGGTTCCCAACAGTTGTTCAATGTTATTTTTCTTGTCTGCGGGCAGCTGCTGTTTCGCTGGTGAAACCAGAGGTTCGTGTCACACAAGTCCCCCCCCCCCCCATGGGCCTCCAGAGTCGGTATCTTCCATGTCACTCCAAATCCTGGGCTAATTTGACCTACGGGGGACCTGAATATCTACAGCGAAAGAAGTACTTGGGTGTGAGACCTCAGAGTCATGTGTAAGTCATCCTTTAAGGTTTTAAAAAAAAAACACCCAGGGTTATCCTCCGCGCGGTGGCTCGCAGAGTGCGGTTCCTGGTATCTCAGCCTTAGCGCCTCTGGGAACTTGTTAGAGATGCAGATTCTCAGGCCTCACCTCAGACCTTCAGAACCAAAAACCCTGGGCGGGGGGGGGGGGGGGGGGGGGGGGGG
>CM052801.1:9245020-9262092 GCA_028533885.1 Nasua narica | reverse complement strand
ACACGGCTTTGCAGACTGTCTCCTGAGCCTTCAGGCTGAACATAGCAGAATTGTTTGACTCTCTGGTTTAGGAATCTCTTTACCCCGGGACAGACGGTCCCTCATGTGGGGAAAAGCGCCCTATAGAACCAACAGGAAGTTTAGAGATGCCCATTTTCCTTCTGAACCACATTTTTATGGACGACACATCACCATCGGCATGTGGAAAGAGTTTCCAGTGGGCTCAGCTGGGCAAAACACCACAGTGTCTCCCAGATGTTTTCAGTGTTTGCTTCCGAGTCACTCGGCCCAAGAAAATCTGGCATAATGCGCATTCCTCCCACTTGTTTGCTTACCATTAGCGAGGGATCCGAGAGCCCCTCGCTAATACTGTTGCTTGGTATTGACACCCCGCCCCCATCAGAGTGACTCTTCTGGCACTCGTCCCTTTTAGCAAGAGAATAGACTTTTAATCATAGTGCAAAGGATACGATTCTCTTTTATTTCCGTTATTTCAACTTCTTTTCCAAATCTCCCTAAAGATTGCTGCCAGGAGTGGTGGTTCCTCTCAGAGGCTCATTTAGAGACTGAGAGTGCCCTCGGAACTGGTGGAGAGGAGATTTTAACTTGGGAAAATGTCTTCCACTACTGTGGAGTCTGGAAATGATTGCAAGCTGGTATCTTCAAAACAAGGCTGTATAATTAAGTGCATCTGATGAAAATGGCAGTCTGGAGGTGGGATCGCAAACACCAACCCCCTCAGGAGTGCAGGGAGAAGCAGTTAGTCCTTAAATTAGTGTACCTTTACTTTGCATTTGATGATGGTGTAAAGTCTGCCCACTACGAGGTAGTTGATGAGTTGTGAGTCCCTGTTTTGCATAAGGAATTCTGGATCCTTCACATGGGAGACTGTGGTCCACAGTAGGGGCCTTCTCTGTGAGAGGGGGCCATTGGAGGTTGGAAGACTGCTTTCCCAGTAGCGATTCATTTATAAACATTCTCCATGGCACTTGGAGATACTTCACCATGTTGTAGGAGCCCTTAGCCTGAACATAAGACGTGTTCTGCACGACTGCTTCCCTTGTGGGAATTGAAACAGATACGTGTACCCAAGGTCAGTTTCCCATCACTGAGTAAAGTACGACTTGAGCCAGTGGTTTTCAAATTTAGCTGAACATCTGAATCCACGAGGACTCTTAAAAATCCCAGTGCCCAGTTTGGGCCCCAGACCCATCACATTGGACTGGTTGGGGGGTGGGGCCCAGGCATTTTTTTTTTTTTTTTTTAAATCTCCAAGAGATTCTAATAGGCAGCAAATTTCGAGAACCACTGACGTAGGCAATTTATGTGCCAGTTGGATGGGTAGTTAGGAAAGGTGGGCTCAGAGTAGACCAGTCCATTTTGTAAGGGAAAGGGGATATTGTGCTGTGCGTTGGTAATGATGGCAAGTGGAAAAGTTTCCGAGCACTAAAAGCACACGAAGTAATCAGCGATTTTAGAGAAACCAGATGGGACTCTCCCTGCTCTCCTACCTGTGAAGTTTTCTCCTGTTCAAGCATTCTGTCTTGAATCCTAAATGTCTTTGCGGAAAAACATAGCTGATATCTGTTAAAGATAAGTGAGGACAAATGCCTAAACTAGTAGTTTTCAGCCTTAACTACATGTTAGAAGTACTGGAAGAGCTTTAAAAATGCCCGTGACCTGGGCGCACCCTCCAGAACAATCAAGAACAATCAAGTCAGGATATCTGGGTATGAGGCACGAGGATTTTTAAAATCTCTCCCCTAGGGGTGAGGGGCGGTTTGGGCACATAGGTGGCTTAGTTGGTTAAGCTCTGATTCTAGATTTCGGCCCAGGTCATGATCTCCTGATACTGAGATCGAGTCCCCAAGCCGGGCTCCAAGTTCAGCTCTGAGTCTGCTTGAGAGGTTTTCTCCCTCTCCCTCTGCACACCCCCCTGTGTGTGTGCATGCTCTAGGGGGGAGGGAGGGAGGAAGGAATTCTTTTTAAAAAATAATAAAATAGATCTCCCCCAGGTCATTCCAGTTTACAGGTAAGGTTGAGAACTAGTGGCCTAAAACAGTGATCCTCAAATTTTTGTCTCTGTATAGGAGGAAAAATAATTTTTCCCTATCCTTCTGTGTTCTTAGCAGATAACTGTTGTAATAAAAGATTAACAGGAGAAACACAAGTTTATTAACATATACTTCATGTGTATTTGAGAGATACTTCAGGAAAATGAGTAAATCCTCAAGATGTCCTCAGCTACCACCTTAAATACCACCTTTAGCTAAAGATAAAGAAAAATGGGGGGGGCAGTGAGGCAGGAGGAGGGAGGCCAGTAGTAGGAGATTACCAAGAAAAGCAAGAGGGGAGGAAAAAAAAACAGGGGGTCTTACCATGCAGATCACCTCATCTTCCTTTATTGGCTGGAGAGGACCCACGTGACTAACTCAGCACTGACAATGACCTTCCTGACTGACCAATTAAGACTGCAGTTCTTAATTTAAATTAGGTGTTAAGCTCTGATTTAGGGATTTGCCCTAAGTGATGCCATTTTGGACCTGCGGTTTTCTTTTTCACACCTTCATAAAAAGACTGAAAAAGAAGTTAATGGGGGAAGGAGAGAGGATAGAGGAAGGCATCACAACTTCATCACAATTTGCCCAAATCCTCTTCTTTCCAGTGAATAGAAATAGTTGAATCTCTGGCTACACATTATGCTGGAATATAAAACATCCTAAGAACAAGCTGCATTCTCTTATTTGGGGATTGAGTGTGAAGATAACCCTCAATCAGCCCAAAGTCAGCACCTTCCCTCACCTGCCTTCAGGCTCTGTTTTATAAATTCCTATTAAGCTATATTCTTTATCCCAGAAGAATTGTTCTTAACCTTGGCTGCACATTAAAACCGTGGAGGGGAGGGAAGACGGGAGATTTTAAACTCTGAATGCCCAAGCCACACTCCAGACCATTTTAAATCAAAGTCTAGAGGAGTAGGGGGATGGGAGGAGATGTACTTTGTTAAATTAAAACTTGTAGCTAGATAATTGTAAATCGACATACAGTGGTTTTAATTTGCATTTCCCTAATGGCTGATGATACTGAATATATTTGCATTATTTGCTATTTATGTATCCTTGGTGAAATAGTTGTTCGTCTCTTTTACCCAACTTCTGACTAGACTATTTGTTGTTTTTGCTGTTGAGTTTTAGAAATCTTGGGTTGTCTAGGTACTTCAATAGATAAGGGGTTTGCCAATATTTTCTCTACTGCGGCTTGTCTTACCCTCTTCCCATGGGCATCCACAGAGCAAAAGCTTTTGGTTTTGATGAAGTCCAACTTGTCAGTTTTTTCTTTTATGGGTTGTATTTTTGGTATGAAGTCTAAAAATTTGCTGCCTAGCTGTGGATCCTGAAGATCTTCCCTGATATTCTAAAAGCTTTGCAGTTTTACATTTAAAACTGTTAAAAAATATTAAAGAAAATAAGTTGAGTGATACAAATAAACTTTAACACTTCAGAAAGTGGGCCTTACAAGGGCAGGAAAGTCCTCTAACTTCCGGTTTGCTGATGTGGTGACCTGAGCAAGAGCAGCTTTGTCTTGGGCCTAGAAATTGAGTTCAACAAACCTATAATCCTTTTTGAGTTAACTTTTGTGTAATATGTGGGGTTTAGGTCTAGGTTTTTGTTGTGTGTTGTTTTCTTTTTTTGTGTATGGATGTCCAAGCATCAGTAGTTTTTTTAACAGCACTCCAAGGTGACCTCAGTGTGCACCTAAGGTTGAGAACCAACCACCTGGTTGAGAACCTTGCCAACTGAAGGACGTGTGTGAGAGAAATCTGAACTCTGGGGTGCCTGGGTGGCTCAGTCCATTGAGCATCAACTCTTGACTTTGGCTCAGGTCATGATCTCAGGGTTGTGAGACTGAGCCCCGCATCAGGCTCCATGCTGGGCGTGCAGCCTGCTTCATATTCTCTCTTTCCCGCTCCTCCTTCCCCTCCCTGCGTGCGTGCGCGCTCTCTCTCAAAAAAAGAAATAAGTAAAAGAAATGTGAACTCTAAAGTCTTTTCTTGAACATGATAATAAGATTAAAAAAGTATGTCCAACCACTGTTGGACAGTGCTGTTATTATATATAATACATATATTAGTATATATTATATACACATATATAATTTAAAATTTTTTTACCAGCCACATCAATTTCACCTATTTCCTATTTTTTAAATTTTAAGAATATATTTAACTTGGGATGCCTGGGTAGCTCAGTCGGTTAAGCGTCCAACTCTTGGTTTCAGCTCAGGTCATGATCTTGTGGCTGTGGGATATCAGAGCCATCTCAGGTTCTGTGCTCAGTGTGGACTCTGCTTCAGATTCTCTCTCCCTCTCACTTACTCTCTCTCAAATAAATAAAATCTTTTTTAAAAAAATTTATTTGACAGAGAGCACAAACGGGGAGAATGGTAGAGGGAGAAGCAGGCTCCCAGCTGAGCAGGGATCCTGATGTGGGACTACATCCCAGGACCCTGGGATTATGACCTGACCCGAACGCAGATGCTTAACCAAGCCACCCAGGCATTCCAATAAATCCTTAAAAAAAAAAAATATTAAAAAAAAAATTTAACCCAATATAACCAAAAATTATTTCAACTCATAATCAAAACAAAGTAATTATAAACAAATTATTAATGAGGCCTTTTGATTTTTTCTGGAATAAGTCTTGGAAATCCTTTGTGTATTTTACATTACAGCACACCTCAGTTGGACCCCCCACATTTCCAATACTCAAGAGCTACATGTGATAAGTGGGTACCAAGTTAAAAAATACAGTTGTAGCCAAGAACAGTCTTGTTCCCCACCCCTGTTCTTTCCATGTTTGCTGACTGAATATTTCTGTTCAGTTTCTACCTGGTACAAATGGAGGACTTCTCCTTTTAAACAATACAGGCGGTATTTAGAAAAGTGGGCTTCTGCTTACAGAGGGAAAAAAACAAGTCTCTTTTAGACAATTGTGCTCATAGGACAGTGTGCCGTCATAAGTATTTACGTGGGACTGACAGTGATGGGCCCAGAGCCTTGGAGCTTTGATGTCCTCCCCCTATGCTTTGATTCTTAATCTTATTTCCCCACAACTAACATTATTAAATTCATATGATTTTGCGCGGTGTTCTAAATTCATGGGGGCTTTGTTTCAAGATGGAGCTGTGCAGCAGTGAGGGTGGGACAAGGTAAATATTACATGTTATTATTTAAACTGTCTAAGGAACAAAGAGCTTGAGTAGGACTGATTTCCATTCCACAAATGAAAGCATACCAGTTTAAATAAATGTACCCTTAGCCATATGGCATGGACTAGAACAGAGTTCCTCATTCTCATCACTGTTGACATTTTGGATTGGACCATTCTTTGTCGTGGGGGGCAGTGCTGCCCGCTGTAAGATGTTCGGCATCATCTCTGGTCTCTAGTGTCCCCATATTTCACAGCTGTAACAACCCCAAATGTCCTCAGACATGGCCAAATGTCCCCTGGGGGGTCAAAATCATCCCCAGTTAAATCACTGGGTTAGAATGAAATAAAGTTGATTCATAAATTTCTTTTTCTTTTTTTTGGCCTAATTTGAAGTTTTATAGGACGACTTGCCTTCAGATGGTTTAAAGATAAACTGAGGCATATTAAAAATTTTAAGAGATTTCTTTGAGCAAAAAAACGATTTGAACCAGGCAGAATCCAATTTGGCAGATAGAAAGGAGCTCTGCAGAGCTGTACAAAATGAAAGACTTTTATAGGCAGGAGGGAGCGGGAACAAGAAAATTACACTGGCTTTTTTAGCAGGTTAGTTATTGCAAGATTACTTTCCCTTAGGGGATGGCAGGGGTCAATCAGGCGTATTACCCAGCTCCTGCTGACTGGATGATTCCTGATTGATTTGTTACAGAATGATCTATCATAGCTGCGAACTCAGGAAACAAAGGGATGAGCCCCGGCACTGCCTTAGCCAACCGCTCTGCCGTGGGAATTCTGAGAGGGCTGGTCAAACCGAAAGCACAGCTTGTGTCTAGGTTTGCCATCACTGTTGCTGCAAAAACTCAGATAAACTTGTTACGCGAGGAGCCTAACAGTCAGGAAATGAAGAGTTTGGAAAAGAGAAAGGGAGAGATTTTGGGTTCTCACAGCTGGGGGAGAGGGCAGGCTCAATCCTTAACCGACCTCTCCTGGCAACATGGGCACCTAGAGAGAGAACCTCTCTCTGTAAGAGAGGTTCATGGGGTACCGTGCAAGAGAGCCAGCAGGGAGCACGTGATCGTGGGTGGAGGTCTATATGTGTTCAGCATGTGATCTTGGGCAGGGAAGGGGATGGAATGTGGTCATCTAGATGACTGACCTGGTGGTTAGAATGGTCCAGTCACTGTAAAATATCTTTGCCAATGCCTCAAGAAAGTGCAATAATAAGAAGGTTTGGTTTCAGTTAGGGCGTGAATTAAGTGGTCTTGTCTTTCTCTGGTTTTAACTGTTGGGGTCTATAGTTGAGCAAGAGGGCTCACTGACAGATTGGTTTAAGATTCTGTTTCTGGGAGAGCTGAATCTTTTTAATTTTCATTAAGTCCCAGTTTGGTGATGCAGGGCTTAGCGTAAGTTACTCCATTCGGGACCTGTCGTCTTGTTTTTCCAACCACTTCAGTATTATGAAATATTCTACTGGGGAGGACATCTCTTTTAATCATTGAGAAATGGCACTCTTAGTTTCAGGTCACGGTGCTGTGAACTCCTTGAGACCCAGAAATAGGAAAGACTCTCACCTAATCTTTGATAGTAGATTTGCCATCGAAAGAGACTTCTGTTCTCTGCTAGATGCACTCCTCTTCCACCTGTGAGGCCGGCTCAAGTGCCTCCTCATTTGTGAAGACTTTGCTAACGTAGAGGAGAAGAAAAATTCCTCTTTCCCTTCTAGGTTCTTTGGCTGGTCTAATAATTGACAGAAGGCCAATTAGGAGAAAAACAAATTTTCTATCTAGGAGAGCCGCGTTAGAAATAGGAGACCCAAAGGCCATCTGGTAATTGAAGCTTATATAACATCCTCAGCTAAAAGGTAGTGGTCTGGGGATGCAAGGGGGGAGAAAGGTCATTCACAGCAACAGATTTTTGGAAAATAAAGGCTGCCCTGTTATGCAATGTGTTTGTTAGGTTAAATATCTTTGATAATAGCTATTTCCTGGTACAGGCCCCCTTTCTGATAAAAAATCTAAGTGGTAGAGAGGGAGGCATAAAGAGCTTTTCCTGAATCTGTTGGGTTTTGATTGCCTTTATCTCCAAACAGTCCTCATGCCAAAGAAACATATTTTGGGGAGGCCAAATCTATTCCTTTCACTAATGTCCCAAGGCCGAAAAATGGCACCTTTTTTTAGTGGTGGTCTTGGTTTTTGCCAGAGTTCTGCTACAGGCATCTACTCATGGTCACAGTCATCCCTGCATAATGAGCGAATGCATGAGTGGTTACAGGTGACATAGGTAGAAGCTGCGGGTTGAGGCACAGCCAACTCCGGTTAAACCAAGAAGCATGTTTCATGTACACCCAGACGATGGACAGACCCAAAGTAACTAGTAAGTAGATGCCTGCTTGGAACACGGCCAAGAAGCTCTACAAAAAAATTTTCAAAATTAACAGAAGATTAACAGCATCATAAAAGGAACTCCAAAAACCAAAGTAGCTGTGAAAACAGTCATTAGTGCTGCTCATACCCTTAAGTAAACTGGAATCAATATTATAAACTCCTGTGATCAGTGACTTTCAAGATGTATAAATGGACATTCACAGTGAATGTCCTCTACAGTCAAGAATCTCTGAATAAAAAGTTAATGTGTTGGTGCTGAAACACTCATTTATACAAAACATGACACTGCTGTCACTGGATTGAAATTTTATAGTTTTACTTGATCTCACCGCACACCTGGGAGAGGTCCAAATTCTCCAGGTGGGTCTGTGGCTAAACTGGAATCTTTGGAAGAACCATATATCAGTTCACTTCTACCTGTGGTAAAGAATAGGGTCCTTAACGAGCCAAACTTTGCTTTACTAAGTACCAAAGACAAATTCAACTTACCTTTAAGAAGAAATACTCAATTCAGTGGATCTCCAACTTAAAGGCATTTAAGAATTTCAGACACTAGCAAGTGTCCCTATTTCCTGAAGGATTTGGATCCGGGGGCCTGAATGGGGCTTAATAATCTCCTTTTAAAATAAGCCCTATAGGGGCGCCTGGGTGGCTCAGTCATTAAGCGTCTGCCTTCGGCTCAGGTCATGATTCCAGGGTCCTGGAGTTGAGCCCCACTTTGGGCTCCCTGCTTGGCAGGAACCCTGTTTTCCCTCTCCCACTCCCCCTGCTTGTGTTCCTGCTCTCACTCTCTCTCTCTGTCAAATAAAATCTTTAAAAATAAGTAGATAGGTCCTATAGATACTATGGCAATTAATAGCTCAGAAAATTGCAGATGGTACATTTCAAACACCAAGGTCTTTGCAAAGAAATGCACAAACCGAAGTGCATTGTTGCTTCAGATTTGGAAGAGCCTGCTTTATTTTAAAGATTATTTCCTTAGCATGCATGCCTTCCTGTATCTTCTCTGCTTATTTCAATAAACTAATTTCCATTAAGAAAAAAAAAAACACCGAACACAAGTGAGTTAATGAATGAATGTTTCTGATGTGAATTGGTCTATAATCATTGTTGGAGAGAGAATGATGACCTCTAGCCCAGTGGTTTTCTTCCCCCCCCCCCCCAAGATTTTATTTATTTACTTGAGAGAAAGAGAGAGAGTGAGCAAGAGAAAGCAGGAGTAGGGGCAGAGGGAGAGGGAGAAGCAGACTCCCCACTTAGCAGGGAGCCCGATGCAGAACTCGATCCCAGGACCCTGAGATCATGACCTGAGCTGAAAGCAGATGCTCAACCGACTGAGCCAAACTGGGGGTGATTTTTGCCCCTAGAGACATTGGCACTGTCTGGAGACAGTTTTGGTTGTGACATCTTTGGGAGGAGTTATCACTGGCCTCTAGTGAATAGAGGCCAGATGCTGCTAAGCATCCTACAATGCAAAGAACAGCCTCCCACAGTGAAGAATGATACAGCCCAAAATGTCAGTGTTGCCATGGTTGAGGAACCTTGGCTGCATTGTGGAATTACCTGGGAAGCTTTAAAAAAATCTTGTGCCTGTGTCTTACGTCCAGAAAGTCCAATTACTCTGGCCTACAGCTTGAACTTCTAGACTTTTACAACTCTGAAGTTGATTTTTATTTATCTTTTTATTATGTTAAGTTAGCCACCATACAGCACATCATTAGTTTTTGATGTACTCAATGATTCATTAGTTGTGTGTGACACCCAGTGTTCATCACAATACACGCCATCCTTAATTGAGAATCATGAATATGAGGCAGTGGTTCTCAAACCTGACCATGTATCAGAATCCCCAGGAGGATTTTTAGAAACACAGATCGCAGGACCCCAGCTTTGGAGTGACTCAGCAGGTCTGGGTGGGATCAGAGAATCTGCATTTCTACAAGTTCCTAGGGGCTGCTGCTACTGGTTTAGAGATGACCTTTCGAGGATATCTTGTGACTCACAGAAAAGTCACTCCTACTTTTTGGCCTCATTCTGACCTGCCATTTTTAACTTGGGGGCTGCTAAGCTTCAAATGGTGGGGATGACGTGAAAAGAAGAGGAGGAAGAGGACAGGGAGGAGAACAAAGAGGAGAGTGGGGAAGAAGAGGAGGGAAGTTGGGGGAGGGAACCGAAGACTTCCCATCTAGGGCTGAACAGCTAAGTTGCTCCAAATTTTGTCTTATAGTCTGCCTTGAACTTCACTCCCACTATCCCTGCGAAGGACAAACAGGCAGCTGGTAATAATTAGACCACAGTACAGATGTATGGCTGGCGCATGGGATGTCCTCGGGGGCTGCCCAGGGAAAGAATACATGGTTTTGCTGTTACTGGTTTCAGACCAAACTCAGAAATCACAAAGGGGAGAGTATAGGGTGAGTGGAGAAGAACAAATATGTAGGCGACCAGCTTCCAGCGTGGGGCAGATCTACAAATACCAACTGACCATTTAATCTGTGGGAGAAATAAGGATAGGTAAGATGCAATCTGAAAGATAGGGAACTTTATTACCTTAATTTCCATGTTGTGCTTCTCGTGAAAACCCAGAGAGCACACAAAGGATGGCTTCTGATTTCCTACTGCATTTGGATTTCTTATTCTTGAATTTGAATCTTAGCCCTGCTGCTTACTACTTTTATAACCTTGACCAATTCCATCACCTCTATGTGCCTGAGTTTCCTCATGTGTAAAAAGGCAACAATGGCAATGCCTATAGTGTGGGTTTGTCACCATGATTCAACGATATATTAATATATCATTATATTATTAAAGTGCTTAGAACAGGCTGGCCCATAGTAAACACTCAGTGTTAGTTCTTATATCAGAACTTTAATTGTGGAATATAAGCTTTATAACCAGTATTTTAGTAAAGCACCAAAATAAAACAGTTATCTCCTTTATAAAAAATAATACCAGGCAACAACAGGAGAAGGAAGATTATTTTTAAGTTGGCTTTAATAAAGATTGCAAAGACCTCACTTATATAAAAGAACTTTACGAAATATGTTAGGTTCAATTTAATTATTCACGTACAGTTTAGCCCAATTGCCGAAGACCGTGTTCATCTATAAATAGCCAGTTGATCCTGCCAGAATGAAAAAGAATCAAGTCATTGAATGAGAACTGAAATTAAATGATTTCTAGTAGCAACGCACATAAGCATAAACAACAGCAGATACATTGCTTTGTGTTTTCCTTCAGCAAAACTTGTGAGAGCCTGTTTACATGTGTTTGAAAAGTTATTTTCCAAAAAGCTTGAACAGCAACTTCAACAAGGAGAGTTTTAATTTAATCCTGTAAGAGATGGTGGCCAGAAAGGTCAGCCGAGAAGTTTTTGTCATGTGAACATCTCAGCATTGCTTTCACATTAGTGCTAACACACATTCCGAATGCAAGATTGAGGGACCAAAGAGCTAACTGTCAGAAAAACTGATCATAGGGGAAAAGAGGCACGAGACCCTCTTGCAGCAGAATAATTCTATTGTGCTTCTCTTTTTGTTCTGCCATTAAGGAATCAAGGGTGTCAGGAGGAAGAGGGAAGAATCTTTGAGCCTAAGAAGAGCGGAAAGTTCTTATCAAATCTAACTATGCTTTAGATGGTGTGACCCCGATTAGAAGATTTAGAACAGTGGTTCTTGAATTATCTGTAGGGAAAAATGGATTTGAAAGAGAATTTCTAATCCATTGTGAACCAATATATTTTTGAAGCACGATAAAAATGAATTCTTTTTAAAAAGGAAAGTAACAAAAGGGCATAAAATCAAACGTCAATTTTTATGTTTGGAGTCAAATAAAATAAAATCATTCTGTAAAGTTAGCAAAAAGGTTCCCAGATGCTTAGTTTCCATTTCTGTACTTCTCTCACGTGGACCAGTACTGAACAGTAGATGGGCCCAGTCGTCAGTAACACTAATTTGGAGGACATTAGACTTAGAGAAAGAGAAAATGCCTTAAATCAAGTAATCTTGGCAGCATAGTAAGAAATAGTCCTTGAGTTTTCATATTTCTTCTGTTCAGCTCTTGTTAGCTTTAAATTATATGCCTTAGGTTAGCTTTAGTGGTTTTTCTTGGCAACTTCTATTTAATTTTTTAAAAGGAGTAAATACCTTTGGAAAAGCATGACAGTTTATAGCTGTTATCCATGGGAAAGCTGGCTATGAAGACTCCAGCTAAGACATTGGCTTATAAATATTTTATCATTTCTTGGATTCATTCATTGATTCATTTAACATGTATTTGTTCAACCACTGTGTCCCAGGCCTTGGGGATCCAAAGGACTGGGCCTGGGGGATCCAAAGATGAGTAAGGCAGAAATTCCCCCTAGGAAGGGGGGTAGTGGCATCCAGAAAATATTCCTGGAGAAAGTGATACCTAGTGGGACCCAAGGCATGAATAACAGCCCCCAGGGTGAAGCAGGGGAGGCTGAGAGCATGTTTCAGACAGAGGGTACTTCATGGGAGACAGTCTAGCAGTTAGTCATGACCCTTCCAGGGAACCGGAAGTAAATCATGGCTGGAGCTGAGTAGAGAGGAAGAGGCAAAAGGTGATGCTGTAAAAATAACACAGGGGTCAAATCATGAAGCCCTTGTCAGTTCCTTCCAGGCCAGGTATGGTGCCAAGGACCAGTAGCAGTAGCATCACCGGGGAGCTTTCTGGAAAGGCAGACTCTCAGGCCTACCCCAGGTCTGTTAAATCAGAGTCAGCACTTCAACAAGTACCCCAGGGGATCTATAAGCTCAGTAGAGCCTGAGAAACACTGTTCTGAGACCTACGAAGGTTACATTTTAATTGGCAGCTTTATCCTGAGAGATAATGGTTAATTATTACAAGGTCTTTAGGCGGTCAAGTTTGGCTAAACCAGTATCCCCTGGCACTCTTGCTGCCTTTTCTATAGGTACCAGGTAGATGAGCATGTAGCTCGATATTGGCTTTATTAGACTCTCTCGCAGCTGGAGAAAGGGCAGGGCACTTCAGTGGCAATCTACTAGGGTGATTTTTGAGAAAGCTACTGCTTTCCCAATTAAAATAATAGGTATGGTCTGCAGATCCTTTTGCCAGCTCTTCTTCTTCTCTTCTCTTTTCTTTTTTTAAAAGATTTTATTCATTTAACAGAGGAAGAGAAGGAGAGAGAAAGCACAGTGGGGGAGGGGGTGGTGGAGCAGATCCTTTTGCCAGTTCTTTATTTATTATTTGAGAGAGAGAGAGGGAGGGAGAAAGTGGGGGGAGAGGGTAGTCAGGGTAGTCAGAGGGAGAGGGAAAAGCAGACTCCCCACTGAGCAGGGAACCTGATATGGGGCTCGATCCCAGGACCCTGGGATCATGACCTGAGTGGAAGGCAGTTGCATAATGGACTGAGCCACCCAGGCACCCGCCTTTTGTTCTTTCTGCCTTTAATAGGGATGTGATTCCTGGAGCTGTGGCAGCCATCTTGATTATGGGAGAAAGGCCAGTGTTAGTCCTGACTTGTTGGACTACAGAACCTAAGCCAGGAAACAGTTCCTCCAGATACTATTTGTTGGTTTTTTGTTACTTGCAACTGAAAGCACTCCTATGACCAGCCCAGAAGGACAAGTCATTAATATATCTGTTAGCATTGTGTTTGGACATAGACAAAATTCAGAACAATATTTGCTTAAACAAGGTACATGTTTACTGCCTTCTTCCCTACAGAAAAATTCAGCAGTTTGTAGCCCAGGCTAGAATGACAGTTACCACAAAGCACCAGGAACTCTGCTATCTTTGCCATTCTTTTTTTTTTTTTATTTTAGAGATAGAGCACAGGTAGGGTGAGGAGCAGAGGGGGAGGGACAAGCATACCTTGCGCTGAGCACAGAGCCTGACCTGGGGCTCGATCTCACGACCCTGAGATCATGACCTGAGCTGAAATCAATAATTGGATGCTTAACTGACTGTGCCACCCAGGTGCCCCTACCTTTGTCATTCTTACTGCAGGACTTCCGTCCTCATGCTAGTTGCTGAAATTCCACCCAGTACATTTGCACTCCAGCTCATTAGGCCACTTCCTAATTGTTAAGAAATCTTTCTTGAAGTTCCACAGCACATTTGTGCATATAGCTCATTGGCCACGACTTGTTAAATATTTACACATTGCTGTAAAGGAGGCTGTAGTTTTGTTTTCTGGTTTGCCACGTACTGGGCTAAAAATCAGGACTCTATGCCGAAGTAAGAGGGAGAGAATCCATATTTGAAATCCATATTTTTCTGGAAGATGCCATCACAGTCAGCTTTGCATTGCAGGAAGATGATTCTGATAGTAGCGTGGAGAGCAGGTTGTAGGGAAAGGAGACTGGAGGTAGGCAGGCAGAAGAGTACTGTAGGAGTTGGCCAACTACAGACCATGAGCTGGTCTGACCAAATCTAGCCCACTAATTATTTTTGCAAATAAAGTTATATTACAACCGAGGAAGACCATAAACTTAGATATAGTTTATGTCTGTGTACAGATAGAAAATCATCTTCCCGCTATCCTCTGAGTTCTTGGCTGAGAACCCTATAATCAAACACAAAGACAGTAGTTTAATAACCTGTATACCTATGCGGCACATGGGAGAGACCCAGGAAGACTGAGTAAAACTCCCTGAAATGGCCCAAGCTACTACTTCATTTTTTTAAAAGATTTATTTATTTGCAAGAGAGAGAGAGCATGTGCGCGCCACACACACCCACCGGAACATAGAGAGGGGCAGAGGCAGAGAGTCTCAAGCCGACTCTGCACTGAGTATGGAACCTGACATGGCTTCCCAACACATGAGATCACCACCATGAGATCACGACCTGAGCAGAAACCAAGAGTCAGAGGCTCAACCGACTGAGCCACCCAGGTGTCCCCCAAGCCCCTACTTTAAATGCCAACTTCAGCTAAAAACGAAAGATTGGAGGTTGGGGAGGAAGCCAGTTCTGGAAGGTTAGCAGGAAAAGCACAGTAAACAATGGTCAGATTTGTTATGCAGATTTAAGTCCCTGCCTTCTCCACTGCTAAGAGTCTCTGGAAATTTAGAGTTACTCATCTCTTCCTAGTACGGAGAGAGGGAACTTAAAAATGGTACTTTCCTTTATAAATGTAAATGTCCCTTAGAAAAAGGTGAATATCTGTGTTTCCAGAGATTCCCCTGTGTCTACTGCTGCTCCAAAATAATCAGCTCAAAATCATCCTTCTATCAAAGAGACACATTTAGGGGTGACAGCTTCCCTCCTTCAGCTACATTCTCTCTGTGACGGCGGAGTTGAGTAGTTTTGACGGAGATCATCTGGACCTAACAAACCCTAAAGTCCTTACAATTTGGGCCTTGACAGCAAAAACTTGCCAACTTCTGCTCAAGAGGAGCAGCAAGTAGGGTTGGAGAAATTGAGCACTTTCAGAGGACATTAAGGAGTTAGGAAGGGCAGGTGATTTTTCAGTGTGGGGGATCAGAAACAGAGTAGGGCTCTGGCTTGAGTAGGCAGAATACTAAGTCCTAAGCAGTGCCTAGGTGACTGCCTGGCAAATGCAAATTTATTTTAATTGAAGTATAATTGAATGTACAATATCATTTTAGTTTCAGGTGTACAACATAGTGACTCAACATTTATCTACATTACTCACTGCTCACTACAGTAAGTGCAGTTACCATCTGTCGCTATACAACGTCATTACAGTGTTATTGACTATATTCCCTATGCTTACTTCTCTGTGACTTATTTATTTTATAGCTGGAGTTTTGTACCTCTTAATCACCTTCATCTACTTCCCCTATCCCCTCCTCCTCCCTGGCAACCACCAGCTCTCTGTATTCATTAGTCTGTCTTTTGTTTTGTCCATGTTTTGTTTTGTTTTTTTATATTCCACATATAAGTGAAATCATAGGGTGTTTGTCTTTCTCTTAGCATAGTGCTCTCAAGGTCCATCCATGTAGTCACAAATGGCAAGATTTCAGTTTTTATGACTAATATTCTGTTATGAGTATATACCCCTCCTCCCCCTTTATTAATTCATCTGGCAGTGGATATTTAGGTTCTTTCATGTCTTGGCTCTTATAAGAAATGCAGCAATGAACACAGGGGTACACATAGCTTCTCAAATTGTTTTCTTTGGATAAATATCCAGAGATAGAGCTGCTGGATGAAATGGTAGTTCTATTTTTAATTTTTTGAGGAACCTCCTAGTATTTTGCATAGTGGCTACCCCAGTATACATTACTACAATCAGTGAACTAGGGTTCTCTTTTCTCTACAATTTTGTCAACACTTGTTATCTCTTGCGTGTTTGATACTAGCCATTCTGACAGGTGCGAAGTACTATCTCGTTGTGGTTTTGATTTTCATTTCTCTGAAGAGAAGTGTTGTGCATCTGTTTATGTACCTGTTGGTCCATGTAGATGTCGTCTTTGGGAAAATGTGTGTTCAGATCTTCTGTCCATTTTTTAATTTTTTAGCACCGAGTTATAGGAGTCCTTTATATACCTTGGATATTAACACCTTATCCATAGCACATATCTTCTCCCATTCAGTAGGTTGCTTTTTTGTTTTGATGGTTTTCTTCAGTGTGCAGAAGCTTTTTGGTTGGATGTAGTCTAAATTGTTTGCTTTTAGCAAATACAACTTTATATAGGAAGGTTCTTGAGAGACTTAAGGTTTATCATTATTTGTAGTCCCTGAGCTGAAGAACCATAAATAGTAATTCAGGTTTTGAGATCTTGGCTTTGATGAATAAAAATGAAAGGTGACCAGTGTCCACCTGAAAAGGGAAGAGAATGAACATGGGAATGTGGAGTGTCTATAACGTGTCAGACATTGTGCTAGAAGTATATTTGTTAATAGCCCATGACAGTTCATTTTAATTTGATTTTTGATGTTTGGTGGTTAAACACATTTTTAAGGTATCAAATAAAAAATTATGTAATGTAAGTTATAATTGTTTTTATTTTGTACCCTTATTAAAGTTTTTTTAAAAAGATTTTGCTTATGTATTTGTCAGAGAAGGAGAGAGAGAGAGAGAGAGAGAGCGCGCACGAACAGGGGGAGCAGCAGGCAGAGGGAGAGGCAGGTTCCCCACTGAGCAGGGAGCCCAATGTGGGACTTGATCCCAGGACCCTGGGATCATGACCTGAGCTGAAGGCAGATGCTTAACTGACTGAGCCACCCAGGCATCCCATCTTTATAAAAGTTTTTAATTAAAACATTTTAGAGATATCATAAGCTCATTTTTAAAAATTGGAAAAGAGAAAAAAATGGGAAAAAGCCATACTTTACTATCAGATATAATTGCTATTAATTCAAGATGTATTTTCTTTTTATCCTCCTCTCTCACCCCCAAAGATTAAACATTAACTTTTTTTTCCTCCAAATATGTTTAATTTTTCAGTGTTACAAGATTGATTGTTCATGCACCACACCCAGTGCTCCATGCAATACGTGCCCTTCTCAACACCCACCACCAGGCTCG
>CM052801.1:9210777-9244920 GCA_028533885.1 Nasua narica | reverse complement strand
CGTCCATGTTGATACAAAAGTTGGGTATTCATCCTTTTAAACTGTATTTTTCATATACTCGTATATACTGCTTCTTCACTTAAATATATCACAACTGTTTTGTAACTATGTGTTCGTTGTGTCATTTTGGGTTTTGTTAAAAAAAATTCAACTGACTAAATTTTAAAGATCTTATTGGCTTTTTTCAATGACTAATGAATGGCAGCATCCAGTCTAGTAGATAGGAAAGAGCTACAAGGAGCTGTACAAAATGACAGACTTTTAGAGGCAGAAGGGAGTATAACTGAACCAGTGCGAGTTTGCCATGAGTCCTAGAGCAAGGATAGATGGGTTCCTCTTATTTAGGGTTAGGACGAATATTTAAACAGAAGATTTTTGTCGTCATATGTAGAGGCAGACATAAGGTTGCCCATGTGCATTAAGGAAACATGCCTATACATCTACATGTATGTTATGTAAATGAGGCTTGTGCTCCTCCTTCGGTGAAGATTTTTATGTATGCATGTATGTATATTTCAAGTTTTTATTTAAATTCTAGTTAGTTAACATATAGCATAATACTGGTTTCAGGAGTAGAATTTAGTTGTAACACCCAGTGCTCATCACAAGTGCCCTCCTTAATACCCATCACCCATTTAGCCCATCCCCCACCCATCTCCCTGCCAGCAACCCTGTTTGTTCTCTATAGTTAATAATCTCTCACAGTTTGCCTCCTTTTCTTCTTTGTTTTTTTTTCTCTTTCCCTTATGTTAATCCATTTTGTTTCTTAAATTCCACATATGAGTGAAATCATATGGTATTTATCTTTCTCTGACAGACTTACTTGACTTGGCATAATACAGTCAGATCCATCCACATTGTGGCAAATGGCAAGATTTCATTCCTATTGATGGCTGAGTAATTGTATATATTGTCCATTGTATACAATTGTATACAATTGTCCATTGTATATATTTACCACATCTTCTTTATCCATTCATCAGTGGGTGGACATTTGGGCTCTTTCTGAAATTTGGCTATTGTTGATAATGTTGCTATAAACGTCAGAGTGCATATATACGTTTGAATCAGTATTTTTGTAGCCTTTGGGTAAATACCTAATCGTGCAGTTGCTGGGTCATAGGGTAGCTCTATTTTTAATTCTTTGAGGAACCTCCATACTGTTCTCCAGAGTGGCTGCACCAATTTCCATTCCCACCAACAGTGTAAGAGGGCTCCCCTCTCTCCACATCCTTGCCAACATCTGTTGTTTCCTGTGGTGTTAATTTCAACAATTCTGGCAGCTGTGAGGTAATATCTCATTGTAGTCTTAATTTGTATTTCCCTGATGATAGTGATGTTCAGCATCTTTTTATGTGCCTATTAGCCATCTGTATGTCTTCTTGGAAAAATGTCTATTCATGTCTTCTGCCCATCTTTACCTGGATTATTTGGTTTTGGGGGGCTGAATTTGATAAGTTCTTTATATTTTGGATACTAACCCTTTATCACATATGTCATTTGCAAATGGCTTCTCCTATTCCATAGGTTGCCTTTTAGTTTTCTTGATTGTTTCCTTCACCGTGGGGAAGAATTGTGTCTTAATAAAGTCCCGCTAGTTCATTTTTGCTTTTGTTTCCCTTGCCTCTAGAGACGTGTCTAGTAATAAGTTGCTAGGGCTGATGGCAAAGAGGTTGCTGCCTATGTTCTCCTCTGGGATTTTGATGGTTTCTTGCCTCACATTTAAGTGTTCGATCCATTTAGAATTTATTTTTGTGTGTGGTGTAAGAAAGTGGGCCGGTTCTGCATGTCACTGTCCAGTTTCCCAACACCATTTTTTGAAGAAACTATATTTTTTCCATTGGCTATTCTCCCCTGCCTTTTGAGGATTAGTTGACCATACAGCTGTAGGTTCACTTCTGGGTTTTCTGTTGTGTGCCACTGATCTCTGTGTCTGGTTTTTATGCCTATACCATACTGTCTTGATGACTACAGCTTTGTCATATAGCTTGAGGTCCAGAATTGTGATGCTTCGAGCTTTGCTTTTCTTTTTCAAGATTGCTTTGGCTATTTGGGGTCTCTTGTGGTTCCAGATAAACTTTAGGAACTGTTTGTTCTAGTTCTGTGAAGAATACTGGGGGTATTTTGATAGGGATTGCATTCAGTGTGTAGACTGCCGTGAGTAGTATAGATATTTTAACAATATTTATTCTTCTCAGCCATGAGCGTGGAATGCTTTTTGTCTCTTTGTATCTTCAATTTCTTTCATAAGTGTTCTATAGTTTTCAGTGTACAGGTCTTTTACCTCTTTGGTTAGGTTTATTCCTAGGTATCTTATGGTTTTGGGTGTAACTATAAATGGGATCAGTTCCTTTATTTCTCTTTCTGTTGCTTCATTATTGTTGTATAGAAATGCAAGTTTTGGGCGCCTGAGTGGCTCAGTAGGTTGAGCGCCTGCCTTTGGCTCAGGTCATGATCCCAGGATCCTGGGATCGAGTCCCACATCGGTCTTCCTGCTCAGTAGGGAGTCCGCTTCTCCCTCTGCCTGCTGCTCCCCCCATCCCAGCTCCTGTACTCTCTCTCACTCCACTCTCTTTCCCTCAAATAAGTAAATAAAATCTTAAAAAAAAAAAAGAAATGCAAGATTTATGTACCTCGATTTTGTACCCTGTGATTTTACTGAATTCATGCAATTCTAACAATGTTTTTGGTGAAGTTTTTGGATTTTCTACATAGAGTATCATGTCATCTGCAAAAAGTGAAAGTTTGATCTCTTCCTTGCCAATTCGGATGTCTTTTATTTCTTTTTGTTGTCTGATTCCTGAGGCTAGGACTTCAGTACTATGTTAAATAACAATGGTGAGAGTGGACGTCCCTCCTGACCATAGAGGAAAAACTTTCAGTTCTTCTGCATTGATATTAGCTGTGGGTCTTTTGTATGTGGCCTTTATGATGTTTAGATGTGTTCCCTCTATGCCTACTTTGTTGAGGGTTTTTATCGAGGATGGATGCTATACTTTGTCAAATGCTTTTTCTGCATCCATTGAGAGGATCATGTGGTTCTTATCCTTTCTTTTATTAACGTGGTGTGTCATGTTGATTGATTTGCAAATCTTGAACCACCCCTGCAGCCCAGGAATAAATCCCATTTAATAATGGTGAATAATTCTTTTAATGTATTGTTGGAATTGATTTTCTAGTATCTTGTTGAGAATTTTTGCATCCGCATTTATCAGGGATATTGGCCTGTAAGTCTCCTTTGTCGTGGGATCCTTGTCTGGTTTTGGAATCAAGGTAATATTGGCCTTGTAGAATAAATTGGGAAGTATTTGACAGAATTCCCCTGGGAAGCCTTCTGGCTCTGGATTTTTTTCTTGGGAAATTTTTGATTACTGATTCAGTTTCTTTGCTGCTTATGAGTTTGTTCAAATTTTCTATGTCTTCCTGTTTCAGTTTTGATTGTATGTTTTTAGGAATTTACTCATTTCTTCCAGATTGCCCTATTTGTTGGTGTATACTTTTCCATAATATTCTCATAATTGTATTTCTGTGGTGTTGGTAGTGATCTCTCTCATTCATGGTTTTATTTATTTGGGTCCTTTTTTCTTTCTGATAAGTCTGGCTAGAGGTTTATCAATTTATTCTTTCAAAGAATCAGCTTCTAGTTTCACTGATATGTTCTACTGGGTTTTTTTTGTTGTGTTGTTATTTTTGTTTGTTTTTTTAAAGATTTATTTATTTTAGAGAGAGCAAGCAGGGAGAGGGGCAGGGGGAGAGAGAGAATCCTGAAGCAGGCTCTCCACTGAGCGTAGAGCCTAAGGCAGTGTTCGATCCCAGGACCCTGAGCTCATGACATAAGCCAAGTTATTATTAGGGAAGTTTCCAGCTATAAATTGTTCAAATAAATCTTCTGCCCCCTTTTCCCCCTCTCTTCTTCTGGGACTTCTATGATACGAATGTTACTATGCTTTATGGAGTTGCCAAGTTCACTAAGTCTACCTTTGTGATCCAATGTTTTTTCCCTCTTCTTTTCAGCTTTGTTATTTTCCATAATTTCGTATTCTATATTCCTTATTTGTTCATCTGCTTCTACCATCCTTGTGGTTATTATATCCAGTTGGTTTCACATCTCAGTTATAGCATTTTTAATTTCAGCCTGACTAGTTTTTTTAGGTCTTTTATCTTTGCAATAAAGTGCTACCTGGTGTCTACTATGTGTTTTTCTAGCCCAGCTGGTATCCTTATGATTGTTGTTTTAAATCCTGGATCAGGCATATTACTTATATCTGTTTTTTTTTTCTTTCTTTCTTTCTTATATCTGTTTTGATTAAATCTTTGGCCAAAATCTTTCCTTATTCTTTTGGGATGAATTCCTCCATCTATTATTTTGTTTAGGTCTCTGTCTTCTTCTTTGTGTTAGGAAAGCATGTTATGTTTCCTGCTCCTGAGAGTAACGGCTTTATTTAGAAGAGGTCATATACTGTCCAGGACCTGGCACTTGAAGTGTTTCTGGTATATGCTGTGTGGACTCTGCTATTGTGTTTTGACTGTTCTTTCTCTCAGGTCAGTCCTCTGCAGAGTTTCTCCTTGCCTGCAGCGGGGAGTGTTTGGACCTTGTCCCGTGTGTGGCAAGTTTTCAGTAGGTGTGCTTTGGTCTGCTTGTTAAAAGAAGCCAGATCCTGTTTCCACTAAGACTGAAGCTTTGCAACAATGTATGGTCAGTGGGCTTGGTGCGTGTGTGGGATTTGTTCTGGTCTTCTGGGAGAGGGGCCTGTCGCTAGCTCTGGCTCTCAGGCCCACTTGCCCTAGTAAAACACCTGCCGAGCAAGGGTGGGGGGGCAGGGCTTGGTGTAAGTGGCTGAAGCCTCCAACGTGGGCACTGTGCTACTCACTGAAGTCCGTCCTTGCTAATGGGTAGGGGATAAAAATGGTTTAAGCCCACTCTTTCTTCCCTGAAGAGGGGAGTTTTGTACCCACCACTGTCCAGGAAGCCCTCACAGGAGAGCAAGCAATCTCCCCTCGTGTGCCCCCGGCATCCCTCAGATTCCTGCTTTCACCCCGTCTGTGTCTGGGCTCTCTGCCCACCTGGCAGCACAGCCCACCTCTCCTGTGTTGTATCTCAGGCATGCCAGCCGAGTTTCAGAATTCTAAATTTTAGGGACCTGGTGCAGCACAGACCTGTGCTGACCCTCGGGGGAGGGTCTTGCCACACTGTGGCTGGTGCTGATTTGTTCCAGAAGGGAGGTTGCATGCACACATAGGGGCTTGGGGTTTATAGAAAAGCACAGCAAAAAAGCCAGCGTCCAGGTTAGCTGCCTTCAGCGGGTGCCTCGGGCGCCATGCTAGTGAACAGGGCAGAACGATGGCGCTTGCCAGCTCTTCTGTCTCAGGAGAGACAGTACCACCTCTCTCAAATGCGCTCCAAGAATGGGACCAGTTCAACCCAGGGAACCCTCAGACCAAGCTGTCTGCTCCCAAGCCTCTGCCCTCCTTCTCCACGGGAGCACTGCTAGGCCTGCCAAGCTCCGCACCTACCTTGGTGCAAACTTCTAAAGCTTCAGTCTTTGAGTCCCATTGCTCGTAGAAACTCGAAATAATTAGCCCCTCTCTTTTTGCCCAGTAAGTGGTTTGGGAGAAGTGTTTTTCTTGTGCAATCCCCTGTGTGTTGCTCCCTCACTCTCCTGCTCTCCCCCTCTCCTCTCTCCATGATCAGGGCCCCCTCCCCTCCATAGCACCTGCGGTTCTGTTCTCCCCCACATCATGTCTCTGCACCTCCTACCTTCCATGATGTTGCCTCTTTTTTTCTTTCTAGTTGGGTAGTTTGTTCTCTCAGTCCTCAGACCGACTTCTTGGGTGTTGAGAATGATTTGGTACTTATCTGTGTTCGAGGGATGAAGCAAACATAAGGTCCCCCTGCTCCTCAGCCATCTTAACTCCTCTATCCAAGATTTTAGTAGTACAGTGGGGTGAAGGTAATGGTCAGTCATTCTCGAGGTCACCCCATGGTCCATCTGTGCAGTTGGGTGTTGTGCTCAAACGAGTCTGGGTGGTCTGGCTCGAAGGGTGGTTTGGATTTCCATTTGCTTGAGTGAAGAGAGACGCCGTAAAGAAGAGCTTATGGAAGAATGTGGGACAAAAGTCAGGGAATGTACGCAGGTGGGCAATACAGATCAGGTCTTGGGGTCTAGCTGGTGACAAATCCATCCGCTAGTTTTATTGGGCTCATTCTCATGGGGCACAGCATGAAGGTCGGTCTGCTGTAGCTTCTTCCTACCGGACGTGGGCATAGTCATAGGGATTGAGGTGTAGAATTTTACCTCAGCTAGTTTTAGATATGTGTGTGGGTTACCAGGCTTAACCCCGAGCTGCTCATATCCTTGTGTTACTACCATTTGTAGTTTTCTGGCCTCCCCGCATTTGGATATATGATATATGCATGCCTAACTGTCTGGTACAATTTGGAAGGTCTGAATGGCAATAAGAGCAGTAGGTTATTAGTGGGTCCAGGAAGGGGAGAAGCCATGTAATATAGGTAAGGCTGTTTATTATTATTATTATTATTATTATTATTATTATTATTATTATTATTATTATTATTATTTTGGTAAGGCTGTTTTAATAGCCTGCCAGACCTCATCAGGGGATCTTCTTTTTTGACTGAATGTATATAGCCATGCTTTCTGGTTGAAGTTTTTTTTAAATATCTATCTCCATTTCATTTCAAGTATTAATCCAGGTGTAGCATGAAGTATTCATTACTGCACATACCCCTCCTTATTCTGCTAATAGGTAGCCGGGAGTTAATGAGTTGTGTGGCACTATGTTGGCCAAAGATGTTGGGAAATTTTGAAGGTTTTGAGAGCATTTCCTGTATTTTTAGCTGAAGTTCCTCTGGCATCAGTTAGGTTCCTTAGAGTGACTTCATGATCTATAAAACCTCTCCAAGGGGCAGCAAGTCCAACAGCCAATCCAACACCCGCCAGAATCAGTCTCGGGCTCTTATTTCCCGATGGGAAGACGGAGTATGATTATTTATGGTAGTTCCTCTGGGGCTCATTCGTCCCAAAATGCATTGTCAAACAAACTGGACATTATCAACGAGTACATGAGCCGCGACAAGAAGTGGGGAAAGAAAAGTTCCAGCTGGGGATGAGTCCCTTGTGGGTTTACGATGCGCTGATCCACAAGTAAAGAAAACATACCCTGGGGGTGCACAGGCAATGTGGGCCTCATTTGAATTAAGCCAGTTAAGCAGTGTGGGGCCCCAGCTTGGAGTGTCTTTCCATGCAGGGGACATGGGTCCATTCCATGTAACTGCACCATTTACTTGATCCCAGGCCATCATTCTGAATACCTTGGGTGGTAAAATGAAGCAGCCTCCAGTATCCCCTAGGTTTGGCCAGTCCCGTTCATGCTCTACATTGATTTTTTTCCATGTCTCAGAAGTACTGTGGCATTTCTTTACTGGATACAAATGAGTTTCATTTGGAGAGAAATTGTCATTAATATTAAAAGTAAGAGGAACAATAGGAGTTGGGGGCCGGGTGTCATTCCCTATCTCGGGAGTGCGTGGATAGGATGGCTTTGGCTTTCAGGTGCAATTCAAGTGTCCTCTTCTTCTCCTCTCCATATCATTAACAGCTAGAGGAAGATGGACCCACTGAATTTCTCTGTGGGAATGGCTTAGTTGTATAGTTACAGGAGGGGAGTTTTCAAGGGATCTAGGGGAGCTCAAAATGCGGTTAATGCCATGGTCATTTTGCATCATATGGAATATAGGCCATCCAGTTTTGGTGTGCGGGTGCTGGTGACATACCCAACAGTTCTTTAGTTTGTTTCTCTTCTGCTGTGATCCTACTGATATTTACTAGGGAATTTAGCTTCCCTAGGGAGGCTTTAATGTGTTTATAGTTTCTCAGATCAAGAGGATAATAGTGACTAGTACTAATATGGAGAAGGTGTTTGTTTTATTTGTTTCAATTTAAAGATTTATTTATTTTAGAGAGAGGGCGAGCGAGCAGTGGGGAAGGGCAGAGGGAGAGGGAGAGAGAGAATCCTTGAGCAGACTCCTCCTTGAGCCCAGAACCTGTCATGGGGCTCGATCCTAGGACCCTGAGACCATGACCTGAGCCCAAACCAAGAATTGGGTGCTGAACTGGCTGAGCCACCCAGGAGCCCCGAGAAGGTGTTCACTTTAAAATCAGACCAAGGTAGAGATTAGAACATTAGCTATTTTGCCATATACTAACAATAAGCTGTGGCATTTAGAACTGAAAAGTCACAAAATGACTTAATGTATTTAAGGGGCCTGGCAGCAAACAGTAAGGTAGAAGAAATGATAAGACCAGAAGAGCAGAACTAGTATTCTACAGATAAAGATTATTGTAATTTAAATTTGCGAACACTTTCTTAATGAGGCTCTACTTACCTTGTGAGTGTCTCTGAACTCTGAAATAGAAGTTTCAGGTCAGTAAGTGGCTCACAGGAATATTTGTTGTCATCTGATACTGGTGGGGTTTCTTCCTGGGCCTCTGGTACATATACCTTTTGACTCTAGTCTGGTGGATCCAAGGTACAGTTCTCGGTAACTTTAAGGAAGAGTGTGTGGTTAGTAGTACTAGGCAGGGCCCTGTCCATGCGGGGTGTAGTTGGATCCTGGGGTGACCCATTTTTCTAAGTTTCAATGTACACCCAATCCCCGTGTCCATATGGGTGAGGCTTAATTACAGGAGGGAAAAAATTCTCATATTTGTGAGCGTATCCACCCCCTGTTGGAGATGAATGATATGCTCAACGTTAGAGAAATCTCTGGCGGTAAGAAGGAGTCAGAGACTTTTGGAAAGGGCCTCACATAAATTATTTCAGATGAGCTGAGCTTTTAGTTTGCCCTTTGGGCCAGCTCTCATTCTTGTGAGAGCTGTTGGCAATAACTTTAACCAATTTGCCTGTGTTTCCTGGCATAACTTTGCCAGGGTCTTTTCCAGGGTTCTGTTAGCACTTAGGTCTTCCCAGAAGATTGAGGCCTCCAGCAAGCTGTAATCTCAACTTGATATTTAAGGCATTGGCTACGTCAGAAATAATTCTTGGTATGAAGATTGATTGGCCTGTTAATATTTTGGATTGACCTTGGCAATCCAAATCGAGGAATTACGTCTTTTTTTCTTAAGGTCTTCCTTACATTATTAGCTCTTTCTGTCCTACAGGGAAGGCCTCAATCCATACAGTAAATAATTCTACAAACACCAAAAGGTATTTAAACCCTCCAGGGCCTACTGGCATTACAGTAAACTCTGCTTTTCGGTCCCCTGGCCTTGTCCCCTGGATTTGAGTTACTCTAACCAGAGGGGGTAATGGAGGTCTGGTTTGTACAATATTTGTCTGGCAAAAGTCACATTGGTTTGTTATTTTCTCGATAATTTTTTCATCCCTGGGGCGCTCATAATCATTATTGGCCATAGGTATAAACCTTCTTTACCATAATGGGTTGAGTCGTGTGCACTCTTAGGCAGGCCCCTACCAGTCTGATTAGGCACCCAGATTCTCCCATTGCTGTTTATCATCTGTTCTTCGATTACCGGAGACCGCTGATAGCCCAATTTTACAGCCTCTGCTCTCTCCTCCTGGGAGTAGGATGGAATAAACTTAGTGATAGAGAGTGAACTACTGGTACTTACAAAATCTCCCCAGACTTGGCAGTGCTTTTTGCGACTGCATCAAATTATTTCCCTTTGTTACTTTTGAATTTCCTTTTTAATGGCCTGTACGATGAACCACGGCCACTTCTTTAGGCTTATGTACAGCTTTCAGTAGCCTGTGGATTCCCTTGGCATATTTAATTTCTCTATTCTTGCTATTTAGCAGTACTCTTCCCCTCCATGCGTCTCCGTGGGCAGGAATTACAGAGAAGGCTTATTTAGAATCAGTGTAAATGGTTAACACCTTGCCTCTACCCACTTTTAACACTCTGGTTTGTGCAGTTATTTCTGCCTTTTTTTTGTCTGGGATCCCTGGGGCCAGTCTTTTAGCCTTTACATGAGTATCTAGGGATACTACTGCATATCTTGCCCTTTTTAGTCCATTTCCTATAAAACTGCTTCCATCTGTAAGTCAGAGAGCTTCTGCATTGGACAGAGGTTCGCTCTGGAGACCTTTGCTGCTAGAGTAAATTTGATCAAGTATTTCATGATCAGGGAGCAGGATGGCAGCTATATCCGAGAGGTGACTAAGAGCATGACCTGATGTTGTAATGTTCTGTTTTGGGACAGCCACAGATGTCCCTAGGTTTCCAGAAAACTAGAAATCTGTGGGGTCCAAACAGTCATAGGTTGGCTCATAGTTTTTATCAAGAGGCAAGTAGCTGCTGTAGCTCTTGGGCAAGGGGAGCGAAGCCTTAGCCACCATGTCCAAGCCCAGTTGTTTAGAAAAGCAAGCTACCATTCTTTTGCAGGGCCTCAGCATTTGGGTTAACGTGACCGCAGCTCTTCCTCGCCTTTCCTGTACGTACGAATCAAATAGCTTGTCAAAATCGGGTAATGCTAAGGCTGGAGCCTTCTTAAGTAAAGATTTAATTTGCCCAGCTTCAGTTCACAGGGCTTCAGGAAAAAGGGCAGTTTTAGTTCTCAGTGATTCCAAGTCAAGAGAATGAAAGAAAATGAGAAACCTTAGTCAGGGGAGTCGTGGCCAGATACTCAAGGAAACCAGAAGAATTGAGGATCTAGCCCAGTTTTATAGGCAAATAACAAACTGAGATAATCAGAACTAGAATCTAACATCCACTAAGACATGTTATTGATAGATGATTTTTCTCTAAAATCACCCTCATTTCCATCAAAGATAGTCAGATCAAGACTAAGTTGTTTGTAAAACAAGTCCAGTCTTGGCAAACGTGGCCTAATTATTGGCATAAGCTCAGCAAGAGTAGTGATTGACCATATAAGTTTTCTTAATCTGCTTTGCTGGAACTTTTTTTTTAAAAAAGATTTTATTTATTTATTTGACAGAGAGCGAGCACAAGCAGGGAGAGCTGCAGGCAGAGGGAGAAGCAGGCTCCCCACTGAGCAGGGAGCCCAATGTGGGACTTGATCCCAGGGTCCTGGGATCATGACTTGAGCTGAAGGCAGATGCTTAACCGACTGAGCCCCCGCAGGCGTCCCTTGCTGGAACTTTTATAAGGAATTTCAGATTGAACATGTAATAAGCTTAAGTCCAGAAGCCAAACCAAATACCTGCCCATCAGATTTGCCTGCAATACCTATAGATTTGGGTGAATTCCTCTTCTCAGGGTCCCTAAGCTATCCTGAGGTTCCTGTAGTTGCTAGGAAGTGAATTCTTTACTCACCCGGTAGGGCTGCTGGGAACTCTATAAGCAAGGTATCTGGCCAACATTTTCAAGGAGCTTTACTGGCTCCATAAAGTCAACCTTAGTTCCTTAAAGCTGTTTGGTCATATCTGAGTCTATGCATATCTCTGTCAAATAATATATTTCAGTCAAAACCTTGGTAATATAATTAGTGTTTCCAATGGTTTCCTGTCAAAAGAAGAACATATTCTCATTGAATTGATGCAAATAATTGTAATTGCCATAAAAGGAAGAATACTCACTATAATCATCTTCCTCAATTCAGTCAGTCCCATGTTGCTAATTCTTGTTCCATTTGAGTGCAGCTTTTCCATTAGTTCTAGAAATTCTTAGCTTATTTTTATGATCTTAAAGATATCAAAAACATGTATTTGTATTTACAAAAACATGTAAAGTTCTTTTTATGAATCTCATGGAAAACAACACATTTTGCAAGAGCATCAGAACAATAATTAGAAATGACAAAGAAAAATTCAAAAATGAACATGGTTAAATACCTGATGAGAATTCATTATAATGCAGTTGACAAGGACATCCAGTTACATCTGTGACATACAACATTTTAATAATTAGAATGTCAACTAATGGCTTTATACCAAAACATAGTAAAACTTTAGGGATTTTGTAAAATTTCTAGAATTGTTATAGCATTTACCCACACAAGACAACCTAAGGTGTATCATCGTTTGCTTGACAATATTTCCCATGTGATCTAACATACCAAGTAAATAAGCCTAGTCAAAAGACTTCATTTATTTTTTCCAATTTTTATTGTTTTTTATTTTAATTCCAGTACAGTTAAAACATAGTGTTATATTAGTCTCAGGTGTACAGTGTAGTGATTCAACAATTCTATACATTTCTCAGTGCTTACCATGATAAGTGTACTCTTCATCCCCATCACCTGTTTCACCCATCCCACCCTTCCCTTCCCTTCTGGTAACCATCCTTTTGTTCTCTAGGGTTAAGAGTCTGTTTCTTGGTCTGTCTCTTTTTTTTTTTTCCTTTGCTCATTTGCTTTGTTTCTTAAATTCTACATAGGAATGAAATCATGTTTGTCTTTCTCTGACTGACTTCACTTACTGTTATACTCTCTAGCTCCATCCATACTGTTGCAAATGGCAAGACTTATTTTTTCTTATGGCTGAACTATATTCCATTGTGTATCTATACCACATGTTCTTTATCCATTCATCTATCGGTGGATACTTGGGCTGCTTCCATAGTTTGGCTACTATAAATAATGCTGCTGTAAACATAGGGGTGCATGTTTCTCTTTGAATTAGTGGTTTTTTTGTGGGGGGTTAAATACCCATTAGTGTGATTATTGGATCACAGAGTAGTTCTATTTTTTTATTGTTTTTAAATTTTATTTTTATTTATTTTATTTTATTTTATTTTAATCAATGTATTTTATTTAATGGCATGGAAACTCCATGCCATTTTCCACAGTGGCTGTACCCATTTGCATTCCCACCAACAATTCACAAAGCTTCCTTTTTCTCCACATCCTTGTCAACACATTTCTTGTGTTTTTGATTTTAGCCATTCTGACCGCTGTGGTTTGATATCTCATTGTAGTTTTGATTTGCATTTCTCTGATGCTGAGTGATGTTAAGCATCCTTTCATGTGTCTGTTAGCCATCTGCATGTTGTCTTTGGACAAATATCTGTTCGTGTCTTCAGCCCATTTTTTAATTGGATTATTTGTTTTTGGGTGTTGAGTTGTATCAGTTCTTTATATATTTTGCATACTAACCTTTTATCACAAATGTCATTTGCAAAAATCTTCTCCCACCCGGTAGGTTGCTTGCCTTTTAGTTTGGTTGGTTATTTCTTTCGCTATACAGAGCTCTTTATTTTGGTGTAGTCCCAATAGTTTACTTTTGCTTTTGTTTCCCTTTCTTTAGGAGACATATCTAGAAAAATGTTGCTATGGCTGATGTCAGAAAAATTACTGCCTGTGCTCTCTTCTAGGATTTTTATGGTTTCAGGTCTCACATTTAGGTCTTTAATCCATTTTAAGTTTATTTTATTTTTATTTATTTATTTTTAAATTTTATTTTATTTTTTCAGTGTTCCAAGATTCGTTGTTAAGTTTCTTTTGTGTATGGTGTAAGGAAGGGATCCAGCTTCATTCTTTTGCATGTAGCTGTCCAGTATTCCCAACACCATTTGTTGAAGAGACTTTTTCCCATTGTATATTCTTCCCTCTTTTGTCAGAGATTAATTGACCATTTAATTGCGGGTTTATTTCTGGGTTTTCCATTCTGTTCCATTGATCTATGTGTCTGTTTTTTTTAAATTAATTTTTTAAAGTAATTTCTGCACCCAGAGTGAGGCTCAAACTCATGACTCAGAAACCAGGAGTTGCATGCTCTATCATATGTGTCTATTTTTATGCCAGTACCATACTGTTTTGATTAATATAGTTCTGTTCTATAATGTGAAGTCTGGAACTGTGATGCCTCCAGTTTTTTCTTTTTCAAGATTACTTTGGCTATTCAGGGTCTTTCGTAGTTCGATACAAATTTTAGGAGAGTTTATTCTAGTTTTGTAAAAAAGCAAAACAAAACAACAACTGGTATTTTGATGAGAATTGCATTAAAGCTGTAGATTGCTTTGGAGAGTATAGACATTTTAACAGTATTCTTCCAATCCATGAGCACAGAATGTCTTTCCATTTCTTTGTGATGTCTTGAATTTCTTTCATCAGTGTTTTATAGTTTTCAGAGTACAGGTCTTTCACCTCTTTGGTTGGAAGTTTATTCCTAGATATTTTATTATATTTAGATATTTTATGATTTTTGGTGCATTGTAAATGGGATTGCTTTCTTAATTTCTCTTTGTGCTGCTTCATTATTAGTGTATAAGAATGCAGCAGATTTGTGTACATTGATTTTGTATCCTGCAACTGTACTGAATTCATTTATTCTAGTATTAGTTTTCTGGTGGAGTCTTTAGGGATTTCTATATGTAGTATCATGTCATTGGCAAATAGTGAAAGTTTTACTTTTTACTTGCCAATTTGGATTCCATTTATTTATTTATTTATTTATTTATTTATTTAGTTGTTGTTGTTGTTGCCGCCTGATTCCTGTGGCTAGGACTTCCAGTACTATGTTGAATAAAAGATTCGAGAGTGAACATCCTTGTCTTGTTCCTGCCGTTAGGGAAAGACTTCTCAGTTTTTGGCCATTGAGTATGATTTTGCTGTGGATATTTCATATAAGGCCTTAATTATGTTGATTTATGTTCCCTCTAGACATACTTGGTTGAGGGTTTTGATCATGAATGGAAGTTGTACTTTGTCAAGTGCTTTTTCTGCATGTATTCACATGATCATATGGTTTTTACCCTTATTGATGTAGTGTATCATATTGATTGATTTGTGAATATTGAACCACACTTGCATCCTGGGAATAAATCCCACTTGATCATGGTGAATGATTTATTTAAGATATTGATGAATTTGGTTTGCTGGTATTTTGTTGAGGATTTTTGCATGTATGTTCATCAGAAATATTGGCCTTTAGTTCTCTTTTTGCTGTCTTTATCTGGTTTTTGTGTCAGGGTGATACTGGCTTCATAGAATGAATTTGGACGTTTTCCTTCCTTTCTATTTTTTGAAATAGTTTGAAAAGAATAGGTATTGATACTTCTTGAAATATTTGGTAGAATTCACCTGTGAAGCTGTCCTGGAGTTTTGTTTGTTGGGATTTTTTTGATGGCTGGTTCAATCTCACTGTTGGTAATTGGTCTGCTCAATGTCCTATTTCTTTCTGTTTCAGTTTTGCTGGTTATGTGTTTCTAGGAAGTCATCCATTTCTTCCAGGTTGTCCATTTTGTTGACATATAATTTTTCATAATACTCTCTTATAATTGTATTTCTGTGGTGTCAGTTATTTCTTCTCTCATTTGTGATTTTGTTTATTTGGGTGTCTCTCTTTCTTTCTCTCTCTCATATGACTAGCTAGAGGTTTATCTGTTTTGTTGATCTTTTCAAAGAACCAGCTTCTGGTTTCATTGATCTGTTCTATTGGTTTTTTAGTTTCTATATCATTTATTTCAGCTCTGATCTTTACTATTTTCTCCCTTCTGCTGGTTTTGGGTTTTGTTTGTTCTTTTTCTAGTTCTTCTGGTATAAGGTTAGGTTGTGTATTTGACATTTTTCTTGCTTCTTGAGGTAAGCCTCTGTTGCTCTACACTTCCTTCTTAGAACTGTCCAAAAACCTTGATTTAGAATTCAAATCTTGGGAAGTTCATTAAAAACCTCAGAAGGTTTTAAAGGGAATGCCTAAATAGGATTAAAGGGTATTAAAGACTTTATATTTAATTAAGATGGCAATAAGAGGTATTACAGAAGGTTACATAGTTGTTAGCAAAACATCTCCTTTGATAGTAAAAAGTTTCAGCGTTCTTAAGTAATCAAAGACCTGATAAAGACAAAGCATAGAAACTTTGGCTTTCTGGGCAGATAATGAATAGGAAAAAGGAAAACTTTCTTTACAGTTTCTTATTAAGGGCACACCGGTAGTCCAAGAAAACATTGTCTTTTTAGTAGTGAGAGGAGCCAAATTTCAATCTTATACCAGTGCATTTTTAAAATCCATTCACTTCAACCTTAGTCTTGACCACACATAAAATTCTTTTCTAAAGTTTTTTTGTTCACAAACCTACAACTTTCTTTTTATGTTCAGATTTTATCCTAAGCCCCCTTTGTCTAAGTTTCACTGTAGGACAAAATTACATTCTTTTCCCTCAACAAAAATGTATTCCCATTCCTCATATCTTATCAAAAACACATCTTCCTTTTCTTACAAGCAGAGTTGCTGCCCTTATTTCTAGCAGTCTAAATTACATTTATTGGAATTTTTACTTTTAGGAACCTTAGTTTCAAGTGAAAACTAAGTAGTAACCAATTGTGAACTGCCTGTTGCACCAGAATTCTTTGGATTGACAAATTTATGAATATATTTTACAAATTCTTTAGATTGACAATTTATGAATATATTCTAGCTTCTAGAAACATATTTTTATAGGGCAGTTTTCAATAAAGTATAAAATATGTTCACTGAGAGAATCAAGTATCCTCAGTTTCTCTGCAGCAAGAAGCCCAAAGCAGACAAACCTACATTCAGTGAGCAATGCTATCTTATTTGGAAACGAGTTAAGTATCCCGTGAAATCAGACCAATATATCATTTAACTTAGCAAAACTTCACAGTTTCAGATTACCGAAGATTTTGAAAGCTATCTGGAAGTTTGCCTATGAACCTTTTTATCTATTCAACGTACTTGTTCTTAACAACTACCCAGGAAAACTTCACGAGACAGACAAAATCCACCATCCTTTTAAGTCACTTTTGCTGTCAAGTTGCAGTAGATACAATATGAATGTAACTCATAAATTCAGGTGGGATAAAAGTTTGCTAGTCTATTTGATGTCGATTACTCCAAAAGACATGTCTGTTTGAATTTACCAAGGATGATCCCAGATCTTGTGAACTTGACAAGCACTGGGGCTAGTTTTTATCTTCCTCATTTTTAGAATGATCAATTTTTACGAGCACTTGTCTTTTAACTGATTAAAGAGAGGTCTTGTCTGCTCCCAGTACATGCTTCCATCGACCCAGACCGCTGCCGCCTCCTTTGTCCGCGGTTGCAAGGGAAGGAGGAGGTGCACAGGGGCCAAGCAGCCAGGGTGGAGATTTAAGCAGGGAACAACAACAAAGAGACCGAACAACCAGGCGGGAAGATTTCTTTCAGTCTCCCTCGCCCTAGACTAGTGTCTGTTAGATCACTCCCATTTCGCCAGATTGGAGCCTCCAGGCCCCCGAACAGCTGCATCCTTCCATCACCTGGGGATGTCTAGATCTGACTCTAATGGAGTGTTCTGTCCCCCAGAGTGTTTACCTGCCAGTTCTCCAGAGTATTCTGTTACACCAGCTTGCCTAGACTTCACGAGACAACTCTAGTTTTAGCTCTAAAAGCTGCACCACAGACCTGGCGTAGCTCACCCCGACAGAAGTCCTTCTGAGTAGAAGTAATCAGGGTGCCATTGGATTTCAGGTGAGGGCAGAATGCCAGGCTGGCAGCCAGAAGAACCAGGAAGGGAGTGTTCCCTCCAAAGAATGTGGCCCTAGCCCCATTAGCCTGAATGGGATAGCCTGCGTGAGCCGCCACTGCGCATTGCTCCAGCCCTGGAAAACCAGGCTCAGAACCTCAGAAGGACAACTGTCTCCTCTGGGTCACGGAATTTGTTACTGAAGCAACACGAGTGGGTTCCATGATGAGTGACCGATATACCACAGTTGTGGCACAAAGTAAACTTTATTTGCAACAAATAAGGAGATCACTGGCAATGACTTCCAAAGCAATGACTCCCTCAGCAGCAATGGATGGTTTCCTTTTATTTAGGGTTCGAATGACTATAAATGGGGAGTCCTTGTCGTCATGTAGAGGCAGGCGTAACGTTGCCCATGAGCCTTAAGGAAACATGCCTATACATACATTGCATGTTATGTAAATGCGGCTCGTGCTCCTTTTTGGGTGGAGATTTTATTATTATAATGGGGTAAAGGTAATTGTCGGTCATTCGAGGGGTCACTCCGTGGTCTGTCTCTGTAGTCACGGGCTCAGGAGTCGCACTCAAACTGGTCTAGTCGGTCTGGGCCGGCTAGTGGTCTTGTCCGAGCACTCACTGCTTGAGGGGTGGTTTTGATTTCCATTTGCCTGAGTTAAGAGACAAGTTACAAAGAAGAGCTTAAGGAAAAACATGTGGCGAAGGTCGGTGAATATGAGCTGGCGGGCAGTAAAAGTCAGGTCTTGGGGTCTCGCTGGTGACAGGAGTAGGAATGGGAACTTATACTAGGTGAAAAAACGGATTGGTTATGGCAAGGTTACTTTCCTTTGGGGGATGCCAGACGTGTCTATCGGGAAGTTGACCTAACTAGTGCTGACCAGGCAATTCCTGATCGCCTGCTTTAAGATTCCATTTCTGGGAGAACCCAAGTTGTAATTAAGTCTCGGTTTAGTTATATGGGGGCTTAGCATAAGCAACTCCATTTTGATTCTGTTGTCTTATTTTTAACAGTTCAAAACCATTCTAAGTATTTGGGGGAGATGCCTGGATTTGCAGGCATGTGTGAATTTCAAAGGTCCCATATTTCCTCATCTGAACAGATGAATGTCTGACATAATATTCCGAGCATCCCACTGTCGACTCAAAGGACTTTTTGAGCCATGAGGCCTTTCCAGTACAACCCAGCACTTTTGTCATTTGAGAAGAGGCAATCTAACCTTCGTGTTGCCCGCAGAGCCTGAGAGTTGCTGCTTTTGTTCAGTGACTATTTGTAGAACCTATTTGTAAATGCAAACTTGCCCTTTTACTCTCACTCTACGAGTGGCAGGCAAAGTTGTTATACTACACAGAACTACTCTTCTTTCCCCATCTGCTTCCCAGTGACATTTCTTTGGGCCTAATCATAATCTATAAGACCTGCCCTTTTCTCCCGTCCTGGGAATACTTGGTAGTTAGCCCTAGTTTTAAGAGTCTTTGTTTAAAAGAAACTAGAAGAAAACAAGTTAGTAGTACAGTTATGGTTTATCTAAAGGAGCTAAACAAACAAACAAACAAACAAACAAAAAAACCCAGTGATTTCACAGATCGGACAGAGCAAAATGCATTTAATTCACACCCAAATGGAATTTCTTCACTTAAGAGGAATGATTGCTGGGAGACAGTCTGGGTAGTATTTTCTGTTTCCAAGGACCATCCTATTGTGGGAAGAAGTCGTAAAAGGCACCTGTTGAAGTGTCTTTTTTCACATGTGCTCTGGAAAGCCTCCGGGTGTTGAATGATTGGTCCCCAGAATAAACTCTCTTGTGTCAATGGGTTTCAAACACTAAGTGAATCCATTAATTCTTGGTGGAGCATTAAACATCCGAATTAGTTTTGCAAAGCTAAATATCAAAGTGATTTTTGAAATGAGAATAAACCTAGAGCCACTTACTACCACTGATCATGCCAGCAGTTCTAACAACCGAATTATGCCAGGTAGAAGTCAGGGGCGCACTCTGCATTTTTGACTGTGGAGGATGAACCCTGCACAGGGTATGCTCCCGCCAGGAAGGCAATGGGTTCATCATTAATGTCCTCAAGCCTCGTGTAGGGATGTGTCACGGTTAGTGTCAGAAGTTGTTTGCCCTTAGGCATATTTACTTTTTCATTTATTTATTTGTTAAATAAATAAACAAATATTCATTGAGTGCCTCCCCTGCTTCCGATGCTACACTTCCAGGATGAGTTTTGTTAGAATATCAGTCATATTCCACGTAAGCCTTTTAGAAACTTGCCTCCCCTGTCATCTCAAGTCTGAAAAGCCCACACTTGAGACAGTGTGCTTCCTCAGCCAGCTCCCAGCATGTCCCATCTACGCAAGTGGGAGGAAAAGACTGAGCAGCTGGTCAGCAATCCAGCTTTTCCCACCCTGTGGACGCATCAGGGAGAAATGACCTGAGCAACTCTTAGAGATTTGCTGGTTGGAATTCTTGATGGTGTTTGCTCCTGGGGAGCCCTTACCTATGCAGTGTTTTTATCAGGATGTACCAGGTTCATGTAGGGTTACTTACGGTAACCGTACCTGGAATTTACAGATTTCTGGGGCATGACCAGCTAGAAAATGTCCGTGTCATCTTTTTAATTATCAAAGCATAAAATGAAGAAGTTTCGTGACAAACCTATCTCCGTTTGTGTAAGGGGTGCTTCGTGTATTGAGTCTGGGCCAGGGCTACCCCACTGAAGGCTGTGAGTCCTTGAGGCTAGAGAGCACATCTTACTCCTCTTCGTAACATTGTGCCCAGCACAGTGTATGGCGTCTAGAGGACACTCAGTACGTATTTAATTCATGTTAAAGCATATACATACGTAACACAAATGGCCACAAGCCAGTTATCTAGCAAAATTCACAAAAGATCCTACAGCTCCTAATCACAACTGTTGGAGCCAAGGGGATGATAAATAGTCAAAAAAAAACAAAAACAAAAAAACGGGGAGGCCCTTAGGAAAAGGGACTTTGGAATAAGAGGTAGGAGTCCTTTAGATCAGGGCTTTTCAAACTTTATTTTTTTTAAAAGATTTTATTTATTTATTTGACATGGAGAGAGAGATCACAAGTAGGCAGAGAGGGAGAGGGGGAGAGAGAGAGAGAGGGAGAGGGAGAGGGAGAGGGAGAGGGAGGAAGGAGGCTCCCTGCTGAGCAGAGAGCCCGATGCGGGGCTCGATCCCAGGACCCTGAGATCATGACCTGAGCCGAAGGCAGAGGCTTTAACCCACTGAGCCACCCAGGTGCCCCAAGGGCTTTTCAAACTTTAATGTGCATATGAACCACTTGGGGACCTGGGATCTTGTCTACATGCAACTTCTGATGCAGCAAATCTATGATGGGACTTGAGATGGTCTTTTCTAACATTTCTAAAGCCCTGTTAGCCTAACTATGGTCTGGGCACTGCAGCATCAGCATGACCTGGGCTGTTTGAAATGCAGAATCTTCGGCCCTGCCCCAGCCTTTCCTGACCAGAGTTTGCCTCCTCTTTCATCAGATTCCTGATTCCTTTGAATTTCCTCTTTGAAAAGGTCCAAGGAGTACTTACTGATTTCTCTCTAAAGTTACCAGGCTCTACTTAAGTGCTTTTTTTTTTTTTTTTTTTTTCTGGTGCCTCTATGTCTCCATCATAATCAGCTGGCTTTTCTAATCTCATTGCTAGGGGGCAACTGAGCAGATTTCTATCCCTTGTACCTTTCTGAAGCCATCAAAATTTGAACTTTCAATCCATGTTTGTTGGGACTGCCTGGTAAATAGTCTAATACTGTTATGCATGCTGTTTACTGGAGGGCAGGAAAATACAATACTGAATAATGAATCCTGTGGACAAGAAAAGGAATGTGGAAATTTCTCCTATAATGAAGTCAAAATACTAGATTCAGTAGGTATAGAGAGATGTGCCACGAGTAAATAAAATGCATTTACATATAGGTAACTCACAGAGTCACTTCTTTTTCTGTCCCCTGAGAATCTTTAACAAATGTGTATGGATTTCAAGAAATGGAAGGGTTTATAGGTACAAGTCACCAAAGACCATGACTAGCACCACTGAAATTCAAAGATGTAAGGGAAGAAGAAAATACTACTGACATGAAGTGAGATACTCTGCAGAATTTCTGTCTTCAGAGAAACACCGAGATGGAAGAGAAGACTCAAAAAGGCAATGCCATTAACACAGAAGCAGGCTGAGATGAAAAGGATTATATGCAGTTACATCCAAGTCTGCCAGCACTTAGGGAATGCCATTAATTTTAAACATACTTACATTTAATGTCTATAATAGACTCTCCTAAATTAGGATTCTCGTAATGCCCTTGAGGTCTTCTTGGATTTACCCTTAGTGAGGGAAAGCCAACAAAGGCGGATGTGTTTCCTGGAGGTATAACTGCGCATAGGTCATGAGCTAGGCCCAAAGCCGTGTGTGAGTTGGCTAAAATCCTGCTGGGCAGATAGCTGGCACGCTCTCGTGAGCTTCCATCTGAGTGAGTTGCAAACACATTTCGCATCCTTAACTGATCTACGTTAAGGCAACAGGCAAATATTGGTGCAGATAGGGGTAAGAAGGAAGGGAGAGTCAGACCTAGGCAATCTGGCCATAAGTAAACTATAAACTAGCCGTCAAGAGTAAAATGGAATGTGGAAATGTAAATCCACAGAAAGGTCTCTGAGATTGAAGGCAGCTTTTAGTTAAAATGCACGCTCCGCCATATTGGAACATGGAAGTTAGAAAGAGAGACTATGAAGAGCTATACTAGAGCTTTATTGAAAAATATCCCCTCCTTTATTTACAAGTGTCCTGGCCTTTTAACTTTGAAACATCATCTTTGGCTCCAACTTAAATTTCACTTGCAGGCTCGCAATGTCCTTTAAAACTCCCAACACCGTGTTTTCCCAAGTGTGTTCTTAGGTGACTCAGTCCCAAAATATATTGCTTGAAAAGAGGATTTCATGGTTTCAAAAATTGAAGAAATAGATAGAATAGTGTCAGATTTGTTATGCACATTAGTACACTGAAGATTCTGAGAACTTCTATGGAGGAAAACTCTGATTTTGTTTAATGCAGCGTTTCTCAAAATTATGAGATGAGGGAGACCTTTTAGCCCAGAGTAAGTGGTGGAATGAGTAGTGTAAGGGATCTCCGTGGGGAAATGCAGACCTGTAGACCTAGGGAACAGCACCCGAGAGCCACTGTGGCACGATGTTCATGGAGCTGTAGTCCTCTTGGGGGCTGTGATGTAAGTCGGGTAAGAAAAGTGGGGGAAGCTCCCTCCCTTATCAACTTTTGAACGAGCCCAAACACTATCCTGCTCCTGTGAGTCCGTGACAAATGACAGAAGGAATGTCGTTGTGACGCTTAAAGAGAAAATGGCCTTTTTTTTTTTTTTTAAAGATTTTATTTATTTATTTGACAGAGAGATCACAAGTAGAGAGGCAGGCAGAGAGAGAGGGGGAAGCAGGCTCCCTGCTGAGCAGAGAGCCCGATGTGGGGCTTGATCCCAGGACCCCGAGATCATAACCTGAGCCGAAGGCAGAGGCTTAACCCACTGAGCCACCCAGGTGCCCCTGACTGTACAGTTCCCATCGGGGCTGAAGACCAGATATTCTGGGTTCTTTGCAAATCATCGCTGTCTTTTTCACTTGATATTTTCCCAATAGAATCAGGTTATTTGCTTTGCCTAAGCTATGTTTGGTAAATGTTAATTTATTGATGTATATGGGGGGATATCTAGAAATTAGAGAGGGGAAGGTTAGCCTAGAAATTGAGTAGTCTATTTCTTAAAAAAAATTTTAAAAGATTTTATTTATTGAGAGAGAGCATGAGCAAGTGGCGGGAGTGGGAGGACAGGCAGAGGCAGAGAGAGAATCTCAAACAGACTCCATGCTTCTCATGGAGCCTGACGAGGGGCTCGAACCCACAATCCTGAGATCATGACCTGAGCCAAAATCAGAGTCCAGAGTGCTCACCATAGACGCTTAACCAACTGAGCCACGCAGGCACCCCCAGCAGCGTCTGTTTTTTAAACCCCAGGAAGTAATTCCTTCTCATCAGGTAGGCTCCAGCCACGTGGTTCGTATGTGCTAGGTGCCCGAGAAGCAAGGGCGAATACCACCCCTTCCCTTGTGAAGTTTATAGTCCAATGGGGAGAAAGGCATTGATAAGAATCATACAAGTGTCTGAATATAAGCTATAATAGGGGCTATGAAGAAAATGTGCTGGTGTCCTGGGAATATCTAATGAAACCTAACTACATCCTTCAAATGAAAGATACCTTTTTCTTTTTTTATTGAGGTATAATTGACATAAAACATTATATTAGTTTCAGGTGTACAACATAGTGATTTCATGTTTGTGTATATAGCAAAATGATCACAGTAATTCTGGTTAACATTCATTATCACACAGTTACAATTTATTTTCTTGTGATGAGTACTTTCAAGATTTTCTCTTAGTAACCTCTTTAAAAATTTATTTTATCTTTTTAGTTTTTATTAACATAATGCATTATTTGTTTCAGGGGTTCTCTTAGTAACTTTCAAATCTGCAGTACAGTGTTATCAACTACAATCACTATGCTGTATTATATCCCCATGATATTTATAACTGGAAATCTGTACCTTTTAAACCCCCCCCCCCCGCCTTATTCATTTTGCCTACCCCTCTCCACCATCCACCTCTGGCAAGCACAGAATTTGTGCTCTGTATCTATGAGGTCAGTTTTTCTTTGTTGTTTTCTTCTTCTGTTTTGTTTTTAGATTCCTTCCACGCATAAGTGAGATCTTAGCATATTTGTTTTTGTCTGACATATTTCACTTAGCATAAGGCTCTCAGGGTCCATCCATGTTGCCGTAAATGGCAAGATGTCATTTCTGTTACTTTACAGCTGAATAATAATGCGTTATATACGCACCGCATCTTCTTGATCCATTTTTCTGTTGATGGACATTTAGGTGGTTTCCATGTCTTGGCTATTGTAGATAGTGCTGCAGTGGAACATAGGGGGCAGCTATCTTTCCAAATTCATGTTTCTGTTTTCTTCAGATAAATACTCGGAGGTGGAGTTGCCGCATCAAATGGTAGTTCTATTCTAGAGTTTTTTGAGGAACCTCCATACTGCTTTCCATAGTGGCTGTACCACGTTATGTTTCTACCAAGAGTGAACAAGGGTTCCCTTATTTCCACATCCTTGCCAATGCTTGTGATCTCGTCTTTTTGATACTAGCTATTCTAACAGGTATCAGGTGGTATCTCATTATGGTTGTGATTTGCATCTCCCTGATGATGAGTGTTGAGCATCTTTTTATGTACTTGCTGGGCACCTGTATATCTTTTTTGAAGAAAATGGACAATCCGAATAGACATTTTTTTGGTCTATTTTTTAAATCTGATGGTTTCGGGGTTTTTGTTTGTTATTGAGTTGTATGAGTTCTTTATATATTTTGGATATTTTCCCCTTATACATGACTTACAAATATTTTCTCCCTTTCTGTAGGTTGCCTTTTCATTTGTCGATGGTTTCTTTTGCTGTGCAGAAACTTCTTAGTTTGAGATAGTCCCACTGGGGTATTTTTACCTTTGGTGTCAAATCCAAAAGAAAAATCATTGCCAAGACCAATGTCTAGAAACTTACTGCCTATGTTTTCTTCTAGGAATTTTATGGTTTCAATTCTTATATTCCAGTCATTAATCCATTTTTAGTTAATTTTTATATGTAGTATAAGATGGTTATCTGGTTTCATTCTTTTGCATGTGGCTGTCCAGTATTCCCAACACCATTTATTGAAGAGACTGTTCTTTCCTCATTTTTTATTCTTGGCTCCTTTGTTGTAACTTAATCGATGATCTATGTGTGTGTTTATTTCTGGGCTCTCTAGTCTGTGTCATTGATTTATGTGTCTGTTTTTATACCAATACCATACAGATTTGATTGCTATAGCTTTGTAATATAGTCTGAAATCAAAAGCCTGGTGCCTCCGGCTTTGTTCTTTCTCAGGATTGGTTTGGCTATTCGGGGTCTTTTGTGGTTCCACATAAATTTTAGGATTGTTTATTCTGTGAAAAATGCCATTGGAATTTTGGTAGGAATTGCATTGAATCTGTAGATTGCTTTGGGTAGTATCAGCGTCTTAACACAATTAATTCTTCCAAATGATGAGTACAACATACTTTCCATTTATTTGTGTCTTTGGTTTTTTTCAATAATGCCTTATAGTTATTAGTGTGTGGGTTTTTCTCTTCCTTGGTTATGTTTATTCCTAGGTATTTTTTGATGCAGTTGTAAATGCAGTTCTCATTTCTCTTTCTGGTAGTTCATTATACCAGTGTATAAAAATGCAACAGATTTTTGTATATTGATTTTGTATCCTGCAACTTTATTAAATTTGTTGTTCAATTCTAACAGGTTTTTAATGAAGTCTTTCAGGCTTTCTGTACATGATGTCATATCATATGATATGCAGACACACTGTCATGTCTACATATAGTAACAGTTTTACTTTCTCCTGTCCCAATTTGGATACCCTCTACTTTTTCCCTTGCTTTTCTTTCTTTCTCGCTCTGGCTAGGACTTAAAATGCCATGTTGAATGAAAGTGACAAGAGGCGTGTGTGTATGGGCCGGGGGTGGGGGACTGTGCAGAGAGAGAGGGGGAGAGAGAACGAACCTTGAGCACACTGCACACCCAGCACTAGCCAATCTCATGACCCCGAGACCATGACCTGAGCGAAATCAAGAGTAGGATGCTTAGCTGACTGAGCTAGCCAGGCGCCCCTGAGAGATGACTTTTATTCCCATGAGACCTGCTTTTATAGCCCTAGAGGCTGTGGAGTAGGTGCTGGGAGACCACATAGATTGGAGAATGTCTGAGAACATGTTAGTGTCCTAGTCATATCTCTAAGGCAGATCAAGGACATTATGCCCCAAGGGTACACTTCCCGATGTGGATAAATAAAGGAAAGAATGTGGGAGTGGGGCTGTGCTCTAGAAGGTTTTAGGTCAGAGTGCTCATCGTGGAGGATTTGATCAAGATGGCATTAGTCTGGTTCATACCGGACCAAACCATAAAGAGGGAGGAAGAGGGGGAAAGTGAGGCTGTGAAGTTAGGCAAGAGCCACATCTTCCAGGAGCTGGTAGGCCAAATTAGGAAGTGTAATCATGGGCTGAGTCATGGAAGCCATTCGAGGGTTTTGATGTGGGGAGTGATATGATAGGATATGCATTTTCAATGAGTCCTGAATACCCCTGGATGCCATATGGGGAAAGGACTATAGAGAGTCAAAGTGGATGTCCAGATACTGCCCGAGATTATTGCAGAAGTCAAGGAAGAGTGCTATGGATTAAAGAAGGGGAGTGGCAGTGGAGAGGGGGAGAAGTGGAGAGTGGAGGGGCCCCGTGGGGTCAAGGGTAAAGGTCAGGTTTCTAAGTGGTATAAATGAATGGAGGGTGGTGCCATTCATTGAGAAGGGGACTGGAAGACCAGGTCTGGGGGAAGATCAGGAGTTGTGTTTGACATTTGGTGGTGGACATCTGGAACTGCTAAGTAGACAGTGGATACATACGTCCAGACTTGGAACAGGAGGTCTAGTTACATTGTCCCAGGCTTAATGACTTACCAACGCTAATTGCAGCCCTGGGTATTGAGGAGATCACCTGTGAGGAGAAAGGAAAAGGAGCCCAGTTGTATATTAACATCTTAAAGACGTGGTGGAGGAAGATCAGCCAGAAAAGGACACTAGAGAGTATTAGTGCGGGAAGAAGAAGAAGAAACCCGGTAGTTGGTGTAGCCAAATGCTGCTTTGTAAGAACTCACGTCAAATTCCAACTGAAGCAAGTCCATTGGATGAAGTGACAAGGAGGTCATTGTTGGACCTTAGCAAGTACTGTTTTTCTGGAGTGATGGGAATAGACACTAAAATGGGGTCACATCATAGGGAGCAAGAGGGAAGTCGAGATGTGGTGAGGACCCTTCCTAAAGATGTTTGTTGAAGAGGGAGGCCAGATTTCAGTTCTGATTTTGGCCTCACCTATGTGATCAACCTCCCTTATATCTGGCCCTCCACTCAGAGAGTCAAGGGGGTCTATTCTACTCAGTGTAGAATGGTAGATGTGAATTTTTTTTTCCTCGTTCATTCTCATTTCTCTTGTGCCTCTTAAGAGACTCTTGATGGTGATTCTAGGAAGACACAATATGTATATTTATTGTATATATATTGTACTACATCTCCTTCCCAAATAAAGCCAACTATTTTATCAATACAATACTTTATTGTATTGTATCAATACTATATGTATGTACTATACAATACTTTTTGTATTAAAATGAAGGTTTGGACTCACCAAGGTAGGACTTACGATGTGGCATCTCTCTTGTGGGAACTTTCTAATGAATTCTCAGGGGAAATACTGAGTACGCTCAGAATTTAGATACAACTTTAGATATGACCTTAGATATAACTCCTCTATAAGATGCATCTCCACCTTTAATGACTAAGATCTTAGAGTAGTTTACATGATCCCAGAGTAGTAAATACTGAATTTGAAAGGAAGCTTTGCTTTTTGTATCCATTGCCTTTTACCTCACCTTTTTAGCAACTTACTAGTTCAGCCACATTAAAAAACAGTTAAATTTTGCTTGACTGTCCTACTATTGTTATTCCTCCCAATAATAACCTCATCCCTCTTCACTCCCTTAAAAGGAAGTGGCTTGAGTCATAGAGTTAGACTATCGGAAAAGTGCCCCAAACACATTTTTGGCATTTAGTTTATGACAGAGAAGAGCGATTTGGTATTTGACTCAAGTTGTTCAAGCACATTTGCCTGTCAGCGGGCAAAAGCAATTCAGGGCAAATCTAACTGCAAATAGTAATCGTCCTGAGTCTGTATGCTAGTATTAGAGCAATGGCCTGCTGCCCAAAAGGTAGAGGATTATTGGAGTGGGAGAGACAAATGATTCCCTTCTTTGTTATTGTCCCAGATCCAGCAACAGGAGACAGGCATTATATGAGGAGTTTGGTGGATTCTTGCCATCAGAAACCAGAAGACCTACATAGAAGAGGGAAGCAAGTCTGAATTTTGAGGCAATAGCAAGGCAATGCAGGATAGTTTTAGAGGCCTTCTAAAAACGAGTGAAATTTTCATAGCGCACACGCGCACACACACACACACACACACACACACACACACACACCCCACTCTAGTATGACCTGAAATTTTGCAGGGAACTTTCTGGAATAATAGAATTCAGTGTGCTAGAATTTGATCCAAAGTCGGTTGGACAGTACAAATGCTGGGAATCATGATGTAAGCTTCTGTAAGAAAAGAATTTTTCCCCTTTCTTACAGTTTTAAACCTTCTCATGTAGCTACCTTCACAGAGCATCTTTTTTTTTTTTAAAGGTTTATTTATTTATTTGAGAGAGATCACAAGTAGGCAGAGAGGCAGGCAGAGAGAGAGGGAGAAGCAGGCCTCCCGCTGAGCAGAGAGCCCGATGTGGGGCTCGATCCCAGGACCCTGAGATCATGACCTGAGCTGAAGGCAGAGGCTTTAACCCACTGAGCCACCCAGGCGCCCCCACAGAGCATCTTTATGTTCAAGAAAACTAACGTAATTAAACTAATTGAAGTGAATGGGTTATTCTGAAAGAGAAGAAAAGTTGAAAAACCGTTTTTCACTAGAGCTTTGTTTACAAAAGCACACAATTGCTGGAAGGCCCCTTTGCCCTAGCACGTTAATCCATCGTAAGGTTGTATCTGGGGTGTATAATGAACAAATGTTGAAAAATACTGGTTACATACTTTCCCTTAAGTTTCTTTATAAAGGGGTGCTTGGGTGGATGAGTGGGTTGAGGCCTCTGCCTTCAGCTCAGGTCATGATCTCAGGGTCCTAGGATCGAGCCCCGCATCGGGCTCTCTGCTCAGCGGGGAGCCTGCTTCCCCCCCCCACCCCCCGCCGCCTGCCTCTCTGCCTACTTGTCATCTCTCTCCTCTCTGTCAAATATATAGATAGGATCTTTAAAAAAAATTATTTATAAAAGCCTGAGTATGTGTGTGCACTGAAGCTGCAAGACTGGAGAAGGCCAACTGGGTGAGAGACCGGCTGTCCCCATGCGTTTCCTTCAGTGCCTAACACAATTCTAGGCAATTTTCTTTCATGTGCGGGACATCCGTGAATTCAGAGCAGTCAGTCAGACTGGGTAAGGTTGGTTTAGCTTTATGACCCTCTGTCTCCTCATCTGTAAAACGGGGGGACCAGATTGGATGTGCTTGCAGATCCCACCCAACGCACCCTGTGTAAACGTCTACCCTTGAGTGGGGGGCAGAGCTAGTGAATATGATAGGATAGCACTCTCATAATCCAAGTTAGCCTATACAGCAGAAGGGATTTTGCAGATGTCATTAAGGTTCTTCATCAGCTACCTCTGAGCTCATCAGGAGGGAGATTGTCCTGGGTGGGCCTGACCTAATCAGGTGAGCCCTTAACTGGGCTGGGCCCTCCCTGAAAGAAGAGAGTTGAAGTGAGAACAGCCATGTTGGGAACTGCCTATCCAGGAGGCCATTTAGCAAAGACCTGGGAGTGGCCTCTAGTTGAGAGCAGCCCCCGGCTGATAGCCAGCAAAAACTTGAGGACCTTAGTCCTACGGCCCCAAGAAAAGGGATTCCACCAAGACCTGAAGGCACTTGGAAGTGGATCTTGATCCGGTTGAGAGCCTCCAGGGAGGATGCAGTTGGCTGACAGCACAGTTATCATGTTGTAAGACCTTGAGCCAAGAACAACACAGCCCTGCTGTGCCAGGCTCGACGCGTGCACACTGTGAGATAATTTGCGTGCTTTTCAGATGGTAGATTTGCGGCCATTTGTCACATGGAGACGGAAAAGGTAAATGCTCTGATTTTATTGGACACAAAACTCCTTGAGGTGTGTGTCAATAGATGGGCTGAGACAGCTAGGAGCCACACAGGTAGGAGAGGCCCTTCTCTGGAATGCTAGGTTGAGGGTGCAAGCCTGAGCCCTCCACCCAAGTTCATAGTCCATTAACCTGTAGGTTTCAGACCTTTCTCAAAGTATGGTCTGTAGCTTAAAGTACCAAGAAACTTACTTTTCCAGCCAAGGGTCTTGAGCGGCAATTGTGTCTTATCACCTCTGCTTCTCTTGGAGTAGTTTATCTTCTCCTTTCCTCTCCTTGTTTGGTGAAGGTAAAGTTCTCAGATCTGTTCTTTGAACATTTTAAACTATCACTCAGCTGGGCTCTGGGTGGTTGTAAGATAAGCATTAGACCTGGGAGACTAGTTGAACTCTTGGCTCTGAAAGCAGCTAGCCACATGACCTTGGGACGGAGAACTATTTCTCTGGCCCTGGGTTTCCTTCAGTGTAAAACACAAGACCTTATTATGTATTCCCAGAGCCCCGAGGACAAAGGAGCATGGGCCAACTGCTAGAGTTTCAAGAACCACTCAAATTCTCCCTTTAGAAAGACTTGGAAATGTGTACCTATTTTGCCCCTCTGGGTCAAGGAGATGTTCCTCTATATTCTTGCCTGTTGAGCGAGTTGTCTCGAATACTCTAACGTGTGTAGGAGAATAGTTTTATTTCACGTGGCAGGGGGCACCAGTGGGTAGGGACAGGAAGAGAATCTTTAGACAATACAGGGAGGTAATTTTATTCCATGGAAGGACAAAATCACGAAGATGTGAAAGAGCCTATATAATATTTTTATTGAATTGTTACAAATTTAAGGGAAACTTAGGGGTGGAATATTGCAAGATCAATTCCGTGTGTGTGTGTGTGTGTGTGTGTGTGTGTGTGCGCGCGCACGTGCACATTGTGGTGTTTTGAAGGGGTGTGGGTGCAATGGTGGAAGGAGATACCTGACCAAAGTATTTTTCGGAAGTGATGCTCCTTCAGAGGACTCAAGGCAGCCAGTCATCACTACCCTTCTAAAGTACGTCCCTTGACCTGGGCACTAGAATTAAGAGTGGGGTAGCAAGAAGGCAAGGGTAGGAGTACAAAGCAGGGAAAGGTTTGGAGAACTGATGATTGGCTTTGAATGAGAAGGGATATTCAGTAAGATCAACCCAAGTGTGGAAAGTTCTAGGAAGCTGGGATGGAAGGTGGTGGTGGCAACAGCAGCCAAGCAAGGCCAGCCTCTCTAGGGCTGCTTCAAGGGCATTCTTTCCCCTCATTGTCACACTCGTCCTGCACAGCGGCACTAGGATTATCAGCCTCAGAGATGAGGAAACTGAGTCCCAAGGAGGTCACTTAACATTGCTGTCACACAGGCAGCAGGTGGCGCGGAAGGCAGCCGCACCCAGCTAGTCTGACCGCAGAGCCCTTGCTTCTAGCCACCTTCGCCTCCAATGGAACAGATGGGACAACTTCCATTCTGTCTTCCTGGGGTGGGGAGAGAACGGAAGCCCAATGCCCCAGGGGGCTGATGTTGTTTGGACATCAAGGAACTTCGAGTCATCGGAGAAAACTTAGGAGAGAAAGCCGAAGATAGGTGTAAAGGAACCAGCCCTTCCCTAGCTGGAACTTTCCCCACGGGAGCTTTTGTTTCCTAGAAAATCGTATCTTTTAGGAAAGGAGGATACAGCCTCACAGTCCTAGGTAGATGTGCTGCTTCTTGGTAGGTTACCATTTGGTCTTTGTTGTAGCTCTGTTCTGAATTTCTCTCGTTTTGTATTTTCACCTTTTTCCATTTAGAAGATGGATCTGTCCTATTCCTATTTTTCTGGAGTGGTAGCTGCCACGTGGGGGTTTGTCTTCCAGGGGCGAGGGGACCACGCCAGTAATCCTCAGGCCCCTCCCACCCACACGCACACCGTGTGGGTGCCTGGCCCGGGCACTGCCTGCCGGGACCCAGGAGCCAGCTAGGGCTGCTTCCTTGCTGGTTCCTGTCAGGCAGGAGGGTGAACCTGGACTGAGGGGTCACCGGGCGGTTCTGGCTTGCGTGGGGCAGCTTGAGAGAAGGTTCCGCGACGGAGCCCCCAGTCCTGACAGTGAGTCCAGTGTTCAGTTGAGGGAAAACGAGAGAGCTCTACTGAAGAGTAGCCAGACCCTGACCTGGGTTGAGGAGAAATGGGACACACAAAGGACAGGTTCCCCTGATACCACAACTGTTTAACTCTGGAAGCTTATGGCGGTGTCCTTATAAAAATGCAAAGCAGGTCCAAAAGAAATTAATGTGATCTTTGAAAGGTCAGAGTGTGCCTGAACATTGATTTTAAGATGCTTTATCAATTAGAGACCAGAGGTTTTTCCTGATGATATTTATTTCGTAAATGTAATTACTTTTCTAAAACATATTAAAATAGAAAACATGTTCTTTTGATCAATTATACAAAGAAAATACCAATATAGTAATAAAAATACTGAAAATATAGGAAAAGCACCAGAATATTAGAGAAATTACACTGGCAACAATTCTAGGAATATATTTTTTTTTTTGCAGTTGTACAATAAAGTGCTATTAAATCCAGTCAAAATTAGTGGCAAGATATAAAAACAGTTATGGTATTATGAAATTTGAGGCTAGGTTTAACCGCAATTGCATTTTTAGGCTACTTTCAGATCAAGCTAATGATATTTTATTAATATTTTCATGGAAAGTCTATTTCCATTCTCAAGTGAAAACAATCAATCTCAATGTTGATCCTTGGTAATTTGGTCATAAATAGCTAATGACAAGATAAAAAATAAAATTATCAGCGTCCTTAGTAATAATCATACAAAGTGTGATGAAATAAAATCAAAAGGAGACAGAAGAAAATCAAATGTAAATAGATGATTAGTTAAGAACAAAAGTTTAGATGCCTTTGATGTTGTGGTTAATTTTCCGTAATCTTGCATAGTCACATTGAATAGACACACAAACATCAACAAGATAGGTTATTCATTTGAACTGGCCAGACATCAGGGAAGAACAACTTAGCAAGTCAATGTCATTTTCATCGGAAACATTAAAGGGACACTGTTAGGACAGCATGCTTCCAATTCTGACCAATGAGTTCCTCGTGTCTTTGCTGAGGAACAAGAAACATACACAAATGCTTTGGGGTTAGAGGCTAGTCAGGCTGGGGATGTGACACAGGGGACACCGCTGTGCACACACACAGGGAGATAATATGGCCAGTATTTAGGGTGTACTGAAGTCACTTTCACGTCTGGAGTTGGCAAACTGCAATAGAAAAACCCAAATTAAGACAAAGTATCAGACCAGTGTCCTTTTAAGGTTTTATTTCTAGGCCAATTTTGAAGGGACTCTATCGTATCATTCTTCACAATGCAGCTTTGGAATCCTCAGCTTCTCCAGATGAAAGCCGCCAACACTGCACTTCAGAAGAAAACATTCTCCAAGCACGGCTCAATCAAAACTCAACATTTATTTAACAGGCAGACTCTTTCTTTCATATCAAGGAGATTTACACTTGGACCAACACGGACTGAAACTGGCTGTGTAAATGAGACATCAGGCTAATGTCATCCACCTCTGCGACCCTGCGAGTTGGATCCTCTTAGGAACTCAGGAACCGTCCCTGGGATTCCCGTGACAAAGGGGGAGGACCCAGCAAGCCCATCGGCCCCGCTCTGGAGGAGGTACAAGTGGACCATGAGTTCCACTTTTCACTTGGAAATGGAGACTTGACACTTGAGTTTTGATGGGGGGGGGGGGGGGGGGGGGGGGGGGGGGGGGGGGGGGGGGGGGGG
>CM052801.1:9154699-9210677 GCA_028533885.1 Nasua narica | reverse complement strand
CTCAGTGTCCGGCCACCGTGAGCAATGTGGACCCCGCATAAAAAAGACTGGGACGTGGGACCGAAAGGATTTTTCTTCTCCGTGCCACGGACAGAACTCAAGGAAAACTCAACCCAACTTAGTTTCTCAAATTCTACCTAAACGTGAGTGTTCATTAAAAAGTCTGAGATTAATAAAAGGCAGACTTTAAGTTAAGGAAGACAGATAAGAAACAAAGGCTACATGTGGTTTGGCATTAAATAGTTTTACATACCCAAAGAATATTGACTAGCATCTGGAAGTAATTCTCAAAATTACAAAGTCATGTTTACAGAAATTACTCTGTATAAGTATGGTGTTTTCAATATACATGTTCTATATACATAGTATAGAAAAGCTAGTAAGTTGGCTCAGCTATAATGATTTTGTCATTAAAAAAAAAAGCAGATGACTTTTTTTGGCTGCGACAAAGCTTGTTATGTACACGTTTCAGTTCAGCTAATGTAGGTATATAATAAAACTTAAACTTTAGAAGTCTTCAAATCAAAAGGAAAAAATAAGTTATTATCTAAAGTATTAATTTACACACGGCTATGCCTTGAGGTGGCTAACTATAGCTATAGTCTCTTATAATCAATGTCTCCAGTGTTTCCTTATTCTAACAGACTTTATTTTCAAGACATGGATTTGTTCCCCTCTTAAGTGTCAGCACGTTTCCTTTCAGGAAGCGCAGATGTGCGACACTTTTAGTAGCAAGAAGTTCTGGGTCTTTTTCCAGCTAATGAACGAAACAGCCATGTTTCCTACCGAATGCCACTTCTTTAACTGTACAACAAATAGAAGAAAGAGATGACAAAAGCAAGCAAGAGCATTGTTAAGGAAAGCAGCAGCTGCTGGAACCAGATACAACGCTGAACTTGGTCTTCAAGCTTCCTATTGCTTTCTAGTAAACGATTGAGCTATAGAGGGAAAAAAGGATGAAAGATTGATATCAGTAAACCAGCACATGAATCATGGGCATGACAAGTAGGAATATTAGAAAACCAAACATTTACAGGATGGGGGTCCATCTGCTCTGAGCAGCTGGGAGCTGGAAACGCAACGAAGGGTTACATTTGTTTGGTGAACAGCTGTGCGCCTGCTTACTCTTGTTTGGGAAAAGTCTGATTTTCTAGTGGAGAGGGAGCGAAGCAAATACCTTCCTGGAGGTACCGAAACCAGCTACTCAGAAAGAGAGCCCCTCCATCTTTTCGTGAGATCCGATTCTTTGATACCCCCCAAGGCACCATACACCTTGTCCAAATTAAAATGGCCAGAGCTTTTCAAAAGTTAATAGATCTCCAAGAGGAACTCACCACTTACGATTTTGGATTTGGCTTCCCCTTCACAAAGAAAAGAGCCTTTCTGTCATGTCTATGCCAAAGGTCTTCCTTATATCCGTGGGGGAAAAAGTGGATTTCTAATGCTGGTTAGCATAACAACTCTGTTTTAGTTAGGGAGAGAGAGCACTTACTTGTAGATAAAGATCTTCACTGGTTTTATCGGACATGTTAAGAGCGTTATCTTTTAATGTCAGAGTGGTTGGTTTACTGCTCTCGACAATATGGCATCTTAACCTATGAAAATCCAAAGGAAACAGAACCTCTTAAAATTTTTAATGAAATTTTTTTTATAAAAACCGTAATGTGAGAAAAGTCAAACACGGTTGATGTAACCGAGATGAAAGTACTCCTCCTCCTTCCCCAGATACACATGCGGTGGCAGCTTGACGGGCTACCCCCCACGTATGCCTCCCTGACGTAAAGGTTATCTGGGGCTGGTTATTTTCGAAGAAACAGCAGACCTGAGAAAAGCTTTGGAAACCTTTTGTCAGCGTCACTGACATCAGTAAGGGAAGGAAATGCCCCTCTGTAAGAGTGTCTTCCTCTCCATGCCAGGATGAGGGCATGAGAGACATCTCTAAGAACTCTTAATGGAGAAGGGACCAATTCACATCCGAATGACCTCCCCCTTGTTTACCGTGATTTTCCTGACAGCCCCCCTTACCCCTAACATCTTGTCTTGAGCTGGAGATGGTATTTAAGGTGGTGTCTTGGGCCATTTTTGGGGAGTTTATATACAGGAAGTATACACGATATTAAACTTCTGCTTTTCTCATATTAATCTGCCTTTTATTACAGGGGGTGGGGGTCTCAGCCAAGAACTGAGCATGGTAGACAAGAAATTATTTCTCCTTTCCTCCATTTTGGCAGCCTACCCTGGGACCTGCTGATACACCGTACTCGCCTGGGAGCCTACAGCTGGGAGCCTGGAAAACTGGCAGAAGCTGGCAAAGGTAAGAATTCTTACCAAAGCCCGCTTTCCTGGATCTACTCTCTGGTGCCAGGTTGAGAGAGAAAGGTCAAAATTTGACCTTGTCCCTTCCTTGCATCTTGTTCTGGGTGTTGAGAGCTTGGCTCTGGGACCAGCGAGAATAATCTTTTTGGTCTCTGTCAGCTGGAGGATTACGTGTCCACAGGCGTCTGGCAGCGAGGGAACGGTGGTGGGGGGGGGGGGGGCGGGCATCTGAGGCACAAAGGGACAGCATCCTCTGTCTAGCTGTGCCAGCTCTCGGGGAAGTTTGTCGTGAGGGGCCTTAGTCCTCTCAGCTTTTGTGGTCATTAGTGCTGGAAAAGTCCAATCCAGTAAGTCCTTCCCTGATGTCACAGATGAGGGTCTTCGACCTCTCACATTCTTGTGGGAAACCGGAGACAGCATCTTCACTACACCATTCTTACCACTTGGGGCAGTGGAGGTCTTTGCTTTCTTAAGCGAACTCTCGGGATCCTCTGAGGACTGCATTTTTGGCACTCTCTCTGGGGATGCCTCTTGTGTCCGTGGTTGAGCCATACAAAGGCCTATTGGCTTGAGTCGCTATAGAGGTTAATATAAGATACTACTCGTCAATGCCAGATGATGGATCTTTTGAATTGGAAGTTTCTATGTTTAAAAACCTTTGAGAGCTCTCGTCCTAAACAACTGCCTTAGTGCTATCTCTGGAAAGACCGAGCTGAAAGGAGAATACGAAGGAGTAGGGTCGCTAGCCTGCAGGACTAATTTTGCCTTCGGCGGAATTAGGACGTTCTTTCTACCTCCACGTTCCAAACATAGAGAAGAGGTAAAAAGATGACTGGCCACTCACTCCCCCCTCACAGGGACCGCGACTGGCCGCCAAGGGCTGCTCTTCCCTCCTGTGGCCAGACTGTAGTTGTCAGACAAGACACTTAGCTCCCCTGCGGGAAAACTCTCCTCACTGCAAACACGACCAGAATTTCTCCTAGGCCCTCCTACAAATGTTCAGGAAATAGATGAGCTGACGGCTGAAGGCTGGGAGCTGGTAGAAGCAACGGTACAGGGTTTTTCCCCCTCAAAGGCTTTTGTGGAATACTTGATATCAACTTTTTAAAGGCATAGTGCATTAAACCCTGAAACTCCAGAATATAGAGATCACTTCATCTCCCTCCCCGGTATAGAGCAAACTGAAGTAAATGTGGTTGTTGCGTGGGTGCTATCAGTCCCTTGTTACCATTCAGGCTGCAAGAGAATTACTGGATTAATTAAAAGCCACCGTCTTTGACTTGCAAATCTTAACAAAAGCGGAAATGCAACATTGAAGCCCTTCAAAGTCCACTTAACCTTCCAGACCCTGAAACCTCCCCCAGTCATCTCAAAATACGCGTAGGTACTGTAAAAGATTAGGATCTTGGAAACAGAACTGTCCTGTGCTTGAGGAGGAGCACAGAAACAGAAATTACTTTAGACATCTGATAATAGGCAAGTATATATCCCTCAACTCCTAGAAAAAAAATCCTTGATACTTTCTCTGTGCCTTTGAGGTACAGATTTTCTCTAGGACCTGACATACACATGTTAGGGAAGGGATTTTCATCGGAAGGAAAAAAGGGAGTTATTTGGGATTTTGGCAAGTGAAAAAAAAAAAATAGTAAAAAGCTTTTAGCTACCTGAGCAGGCAAACGGATTCCAACGGCCAGAAACACAATTTGAAACTACATGTTCTTTTACATAAACTAGTGAGTTTTGTGTTATTGTACCTGATTCATGGCTAAAATTTTAGAGCTATAGCCAAAAGGTCTCTGTGTCTGTATGTTATATATGTGTAATATTTTTCCACCTTGGGATGGTATTGCAAAAATCACTTTGTAAAAGCTCGCTGATTGGCTTAAAGAGAAATAAGCACTTAACCAAATTAAGTATTCCTAAGCCTCTTAGAAATATACTAGTTGTCTTTCGAGTTCATGCGATGTAGATTAATCCTAGGTAAAATAAAAGCTAAGTTTGTTGGTTTACTTAACTTGAAGACATGCCTATTTTATCAGTATTAGATGTAATGCAGATATGTAATTTTTCTTCTGGAGTTTACGATTCAAAAAGGTTCATGTTACCTGGGGTACATTATGTCAGCACGAAACACAGCCTGGGCCACTGGCTGTTTCAGGAAGCCGGCCTCAACAGTCAAGCTATTTGTCAAGCTCATTGTTGGAAGCCAGTGATTTAGACTAAGCTGGATAAGTTTTTAGGTGAAGGCTACTTAAAAACCAGTTTTCCAATCTCTTTGGTAACTTGAAACTTTAGTTTTGCTAACTTAAACGGGAAATTCACAAGTAAGATAAAATACTGAAGCATTCATTACTGAACATTGGTTTATCTACTTTTGGCTACAGAGGAACTAAAAATATGTAGTCTGTTAGTAAACATAAATTTACCAAAACAGATCACAATTGCTTACCACTTAGTTGTCACTAGAAATCATGGTTTCTAAGGGTTAAGAGCTTTAATTCATATATGTAATTACTAGAAATAATAACAGAAGCAACTAACTCCATGTGGACGGAAAGTAGAATGTGTTTTTGGCCGAGGAAAGGTATGAAGTAGGGACATGTATTTTTGTTAAGGGGAATGAAAGTTTCTCCTGCATTAAAGCTGGTTATTTCAGAATAGGGAAGACAATAAAGGACGAACTAAATGGATATAGACAGCTGGAAAGAGACAGAAAATTTCACTTTGTGTAGTCAAGCTGGCTAAAATTGAATGAATTTGTTGGGTTATACAAATAAGCTTCAGTATCAGTATGTAAAACTAAAAATTAATTTCATCTGCTAAAAGGACAACCTTTTCTTGGACTATCAGTCAGCTACTGACAACGGATTGCAAAACCCTTTTCTTTAGCTTTTAAGTAATCTGCCTAGAAAGCAAAGATATGGGGTGTTTTATCAAAATGATTTCCTGTGCCCCACGCTATCTTCATCAACAGCTTTTTGACTGCTTAGCTCTTTTCATCTTTAGAAGACTATTTTTCTAAGTTTTACTCACAACTATGTAACTTTCTGCATTTGCTTTTGATACTTTATTGTCAATATGGTTAAATGGATAATTATTTCATGATGATTTATGACCCCATTTAGTCAAGTGTCTAAAACCTTCTGACGTTTTTGACAAACCCCAACTCAAATTCCAAATGAAGTCTTTTTGACCTTGAACTATCTCTGAAATTTTTCAGAGGGCCCCTGGAACATATCAAAAGATTTGTTCTCTCTTCTTATAAAAAGAGATATAAAACTAATTAGGCTTATTTGCTATGTTGAATTACATGGGAAGCACTGTCAAGTAAGTAATACTATACCTTCTTCAGATTATATTTGTATAGATGTTATTAATGTAAGTGTTCCAGAAACTATATAAAATTCCTAGAAATCGGCTATATCCTGGTATAATGCTATGGCTTGTAATTCTAGTTATTATCTACAATGCTGTATGTTACAGAAATAACTAAATTTCCTTGTCAGAAGCATTACAATCAACTCTCATCAGAGCTGTAACCATGGCCATTTTTAAGCCTTTTTGTCACTTACAGAAGCTATCGTTTGACAAGTACTCCAGAAAACAGGTTTCTAATAACTTTCAGATCATAAAACTGAACTGGGTAAGAACGTCCAGAACTAATAAAAAAGCAGGATTCAAGCTATCTATGATTGATAGCAATTTGGTAAACTATATCTTTATGAGCAGAACTGAAACAGTTTTTCTCCCTACCTGATTCCTCCGGAATTCAGAAACTTAGTATTCGTTCACGGAAATAGTTTTGTTTTGTTTTTTCACATAAGAATCTGTTCTCCTTGCAATAGGACACAATTGGCTGAAATGTCATATTTGAAAATGATGTGCATAAAATCAGGTATGACCAGGCCACTTTAAGAAACTAAGGTTGACTTTATGGAACCAATGAAGCCCCTTGGAAAAATGGACCAGTAACCTTGCTTGCCGGATTTTGGACAGCCTTACCAGGTGAGTAAGGAAGGTCCCTTACAACTTGGCAGGCTCAGGGACTTCGAGAAGAGAGGAATTCATCTAAATCTGTATAATAACCTTACCCTTGTTTACTGTGCTTTTCCAGATAAACTCTCCTAACTGGCTCCCCCGCCCCCATTGTTCTTTTGTCTTTCACTGGAGATGGTATTTAAGGTGGGAAGAGGCAAAGTTATTTTTCCTTCCCTACCTCTTCCTGCTTCTTAATGTACATATAGTAACACAAGCAATTCTAGATACCGCACCATAACCTAGGGAAAACTTTTTTTATGGTGTTCAGTAGAATTCACCCCATCTTACTACTTGAAGGAAACTACCCTTCATTTGGGCCTTCGGTACCAAAGCCCCAAGTCCCCCTCTTTGTATGAGATAAGTCATCCTCTCTTGCCTTACAGAAAACCAAGCCATGAGGGAATGATAAGAACTTCAAAGTAATATCTGTCTTTTATGGCAGTGTTTTCATAGCCCTGCCTTTGACAAAAATAAACTCTTGAGAAAGTAGATCCTGTTACAATACGGACATATGTAACTACTCCATTCTAAAAACAAAAGTCCAGCCCGCCACAAGCCTTAATGTAGGGCTGTGTTCCTTCCTTCTTCCGGACTAAACCTGATCACTACGTGGGCCTCCCCGGAAAGCCGAAGGGCCAGGCCCTAGCAGCGGTTTACCTTGCAGGGTTGGCTTCTCCCATTGACAACCTGCATCCAACAGTCCCTTGTCAACACCACATTCTTCCTTCCTCCAACAAGCCAAACCTCTAGGACAGTCTTCTTGCCTTTGTTTCTTGAGGACCCGGCTCCTGCCAACTGCAAACGCTCCCTCTGAGGTCAGTGATGACCTCTGTGATGTCACCAATGGCCACTGCTCCCATGTCAGCCTTCCTGATCGGACGGCAGTGCGGTACCACCAGTCCCTCCCTCTTTTGTCCAATAGGCTACTTTGAGGACACAGCTCACCTACTGGTTTCCCTCCTGCGGCCGCTAAATGTCCTCTAGGCTGGGGCAACTGAAACACAGCTGCTCTCCCCCGGCCCCCTGCTGTCGGCCTTCCGTCCGAACAAGCCTGCGCAGATTCGGGTCAGGTCCCCGCTCTCCCCGGGGCTCACCATGGTGACTGAGCTCCCCCTCTGGGCCCCGTCCGCCTCTCCCGCTTTTTTCTTACCCTGGATCCTTTCACCTCTGTGCTCCAGCTCCATCTGTATTCTTTCAATTCCTTTTGAAGATTTAACTGCACGACCATTCCGAGGCTTCCCGTTTACCAAGGGGGACAAAGAGCTACCTACCTCCTAGGGTCACCTGAATGACCAGGTGAATCGATCAGGACGGTGCAGGTGGGCAGCACGTGCTATTTGTGTTAACTTGGTGTCACGCTTTCACCTGCGTCTGCCTAGAGGCTGTTTTCCACGCAGCCCCCAGAAGAAGCCTTTCAAGAAAGAAAAAGCCAACTCCCTTCCTGACTTTGCTTAGCACCAGCTAATAGTTTTTCCTCTCAAAGTCAGAAGTCCTCACCTACTACCTCCTGGACCTCGTCTCCCCCGGCCCCCCTTCCTGGAGTCGAGCTCCACTTACTCCTTGCTGTAACTCACACGGGCCGAGCACGCCCCCGTTTCAGTTGGGGTTCCTTTGACCTGGAAAGCACTTTGTCCAGTTAGCGAGGTGGCTCACTCTCTCGTATCCCTCAGGTCCTACAGAGAGTACCCACCGCTGAGAAGCCTCAGTCGAGAGGCACTGTTGCCATTTTGAGCCAGATCTTTGTCTCAGGGGCCATTTGGCAGCGACTCTGGTCTCTAACTGCGGGACGCCACAGTCCCTCGCTGCCCCGCCGTGCAAATGACCAACATTCCCAGACACTGACAAGCGGCCCCTGGGAGGCAGAACTTGGGCGCGCTCCAAAATAAAACCGTACAGGCTTCTTCCATATCAGAACATACAGATTTACCACACTCTTGAATAGCTACATATTCAAGTGCGTTTGCCCATTACTTTACTGGGGTTCATTTAGGTTCGTTCTTTCCCATTTTTCACTAGCACAAACAATGCTGCAACATCCTAGTACCCAAGGCGAGTGAGTGTTCCTCCAAAGGGAACTGCTGCAACGGTTCGACACATCCGGATTCCCGCACTGGCCTGGAAGCAAGTCAGCTAGGAGCGCTCACCTTGACCTGGGCACCCTCGAGCCCTGTAGAACTTGAGGTCACACTAGAAGCCTAAACGTCTGCCGAATGCGGGAAGGACGAGACCCCTGCCTCGTCCTTGCGGGCACTTCTCTCTGATTCTTCCCATCCCGTTGGAGAGTTTGTGAGTAAACAGCGTACCTATGCTCCATCACTTTGTTTCTGGGAACTTCTTTCCAGAACTGAGTCAATTCTGCGGGGCCCGTGCCAGATGACTGTTCCATCTCTGTGGCCATTATCAGAAAACGGTCTTGGGCAGAGACTGTTAAACCTGCATGCCAAAAGGGTAACTTATTATATAAACAAGAACCTTTACAAAGGGCTGGACATGGGGTTTAAGGCATTAGTCCTGCAAACAATGGGAAAACAGTATGGAAGTACCTGAAAGAAAATATTTTTCTAAAAAGGACTTTTAAAAAAATTCACTTTCGGGGCACCTGGGTGGCTCAGCGGGTTAAAGCCTCTGCCTTCAGCTCAGGGTCCTGGGATCGAGCCCCGCATGGGGCTCTCTGCCTGCTTGTGACCCCTCTCTCTCTCTGTCAAATAAATAAATAAAAATCTTTAAAAAAAATTCACTTTCAAACTGGCATCAGTTTCAACAATTTTGTGTTAAACATTTTAGGGGCGCCTGGGTGGCTCAGTGGGTTAAGCCTCTGCCTTCAGCTCAGGTCATGATCTCAAGGTCCTGGGATGGAGTCCCGGGTCCGGCTCCCTGCCGCCTCCCCTGCTGCTGCCTGCTTGTTCTCCAGGTTAGATAAATGAAATCTTTACAAAAAATTTTAATGAGACCCATGGACCCATCTCATTTTACACATGAGAAAATAAATAGATGCCCAGAGTGCAGTGAGGTGACTTGTTGACACTCAGGTGATTTCTAGATTCTAGTCCGGCTCTACTGCCTCACCACCCAGCCCCTCGTCCCCCAGCACGCTCTCTGAGGCCATCAGGCCACAACTCACCCCCGTGGGGAGACACAACTATGTCAACTGATGCTCCAGGATCACAGCTGCTGTTGCTCGGCTTGACTCTGTATTTTTCTGGAGCAGTTGTTCTCACCTGTTTATAAATACAGTAGTCATAGAATAGGAACATGAGAAAAATGCTTCGTGAGGGTAGATGGCTTAAAAATGAGATTTAAAAAGTTAACAGTTAATAAAGTCTACAAGATAACCACGGTGGTTAGGCATAGAATGTATCTTTCCCCATCAACAGGAAAACAGTATCCCAATCTGTTTTCACTTAGTCTTCCTTTTAAATAAATAAATCTATGAAATATCCTGTGTCTGGTGATTTCTTAACTAAGTTTAATGCAAATTAAAAAAAAAAAACCTGTGGATCGGGACACGTTATAATAACGTTCACACATTAAAACACACTAGATATTCAAAGAACATCATAGTGGTTTAACTAAATTAAATAGATTTAATAACACAATATGCGGCAGTGGTAAACTCAGTCATTAGGTTAGTATCTAGTATAAAGTACGTTCCAAACTACATCACACGTGGAGGGGAAAATGCACTTTTTGATTTTATAGTTTTATTTTTGTACCGTTAATATGAATTATTTATATAATGAAGAGTGATTTTCCTTGGGTTTTTATTTACCATAAACATTAAAGCCTGGGATTAATTGGACATTAGCCTATTACGGCTCATTAAAGATTGAGCTACAGATCCCGGGGAATTGTAGATAAGCTAGGCCACGTGGTTAAAACTAGAAGGCAGTATAACATGCTGAAAAATATCAAAAACACCGTGCAAGTTAAAAATTCTCAATATTTCAATTAAAATGCCTGCAATCACTTCCCATATCAGATTTCCACATAGAATTTATCATATCTTTCTGATATTTACCTTAAATGCTACGATGTTTTTTGTTACATTTGTCAACACTATTAAAGTTTTCTTCTCTCCAGATTCTGTACTTCCGAAATACAGTTCTTCCGCTGGGCTAGGTGGTGACAAAAATATAAGGCATTTGTATTATTCAGAACAAATGACAATCTAATCATTAGCTGGAAGGAAAGTATTTGGTTAATATTTTCTGCTTATTTGTATAAAGAGATTTCATCAAACTAGAAAAGATTACAAAGCAACTACCTGATACAGTTTGTGTTTTAATCTTACTAATTCATTGCATGCTATTTAAAAGTCCTATGGTTTTTCCCAAGAATCAAAAGCAAAATGGGAAAAGGATAAGAGAGAATTAGGAAGATTCTGAATTAGCCTATAATCAGCACCATCTTCAGGTGCATTTAAACTCTTTGGAAGGTTACAGATAATCAAAACAAAGAAGAAACTGCTGTTTCAACTTTAATTACAAAGAGATTAGATGGGGGCATAATTTCATACACCAACAGAGAACACTGTAACTTAAAATTATAGATCATTAGAGATATATTTAAGTCAGAATAATTCCTTATGTAATTCCTTAATAATAATGGCCTTTTCTAATATGGAATACAAAGAGCATAAAAATAAAATTTGAGGTGGGAAGTACTGGTTAGGCAGTAAAATCAGTGAACCTCAAAATGCAAATTTTACTATTACTGGCCAGGGGAGTACTCATGACCTAAAATAAAAAAAGGCTGAAGCAAAGTTTGTGTAGCTTAATTACATTAGTCGAACTGTATCAGGTGCCTCTAAAAAATGGGCAGAACTGTTTCAGATAAAAAGGTGAATTCTTCAGACTGCCCTTCACTTTGAGCTATAAATGTAAGTAGATTGACTTTACGTCAGGAATGTCTACGTATATCAGAGCCATTCATCTGGTAGGCACACATTTTTAAGGATGTGCTTTCTGAGGAGGGCTTTGCCCAACTCCGGACAAGACAAATTAGCATGGCGGCTGGCTTCCTTTTAGAACCCAATGTCAAACAGACCACAGAAAAGAGGAGGTCATGCATCTCAAAACCGCTCTCAGGAACCAGCGCAAAAGCCGTGAGACGTGGTGGGCAGAGAGACGTTGGTGGGGGTCCAGCGCCTGTGCAGGAGCAGTGCTGGGACCCCCCCCCCCGGGGGGCGGGGGATGGAAAAGCCCAAACTGCAGCCCGACTCTGGCTCTGCTCTTTCTCCCCAGGCGGCTCTTCCAGCCAGCCCTTCACATTTCTAAGCCGACACCTATGGTTTTGACAGACTTCCAATGCAAAAACACTGTAACTTTTCAACCAGTAAAGGGAAAAATGGAAAACAAACTTCACAGGGGGGAAACCAGCAAAGAAAAACCACGACCAACAGAATATGTGTATGTTGTCCCCCCTCCTCGGCACCCCCCATACGCACACACACACAGATGGTAGAGACAAATGCGAATATAACAGTAATCAAAAATGTGTAGACAAACCAGACTTATCAATTAGAATATCAGATTTTTAAAAAGTCAGTCTGGCTGTATTATTCATAGGAATCACACCTAAAACAGTTACACAGAAAGATTTCGAGTATGGAATGGGAAATGATACATTAGGTCATCACTAAGTCAAGTCGCTATAGCAGTATTAACATAAGGCCATACAGGTTTACCAACGAAAAGAATCATGATTGAGAAAGAGATCTTTACAGAATGGTAATTACAAACAACCCTGAATCTTAAATTGAGTAACCCAGAAACAAAAATAGAGATGTACTGAAATCTGGCTTTGGTAAAAAGCCTATTTTTCTAGTTCAGCTTTAGCTTTTAAAAGGTCAAACTGATAAATGCTTAGTTCAATGTCATTTCTGGTATCCTTAAGCCAAACAGTTCCAGCAGAATGAGAAAAAATACATGTCACTCAGGTTAACTATTAATATATGAATATTCCCTTTTATTACCTGGTATGAAATGAGGGCCCTCTAAACACATTTAAGGAAATAAATAACAAAGAGGTAGCTAGAATATCTACTATGACTGGAAACCAAGGTGAGTCTCTGGATAACTTTTAATTTTGTATTTCCACAGTTTGAAAAACAGTAGTTTTCTTAATTTTGCAGTTCCTTCAAGATAATCAAGACAGGTTATGAAAGTATAGCTAATAAAATCAACTATGATTACCTGATGTGTAATAAGGGCCCTTTAAACACACTCAATGGTTTTTTGAAAGCTTTCATTTTGGAATCAACCTTTTCATTTTCTTCTGCTTTGGAAGTATTTTCAGTTAGGTTAATCTAGAGACCAAAAAGAAAAAAAAAAAGATAAAAAAAAATTTAGTTTCATCCTGATAGCTGGGCAGTTCATTAGGTCAAAAAGTAAACATTACACTGATTCAATCCAAATTACAATCTTTAACATAAGTTTAGCACACCTAAATTATGTACTTAACGTATGTTAACATGACCACGAACATATATTTGAGAGCATGCTTAAATAAGTCGCTACAGAAAATATAACAGGGTCTTTCCCTTATAGTCTTTATTTTTATTATTATTTTTTAGATTTTATTTATTTATTTGACAGAGAAAGAGAGAGAGAGAGAGATCACAAGTAGGCAGAGAAGCAGGCAGAGAGAAGGGGAAGCAAGCTCCCTGCTGAGCAGAGAGCCCAATGTGGGGCTCGATCCCAGGACCCTGAGGTCATGACCTGAGCTGAAGGCAGAGGCTTTAACCCACTGAGCTACCCGGGCGCCCCTCCCTTAGAGGCTTTAAATTTGCCCTAAGTTATAACATATTTATCCCTCTATCAAGCCCCTGATCACTCATAAAAAGATAAATAAGTGCTCTTTCAAAACAGAAACAGAGGAAGGAGACAGAAGGTTTTAAACTAATTATTTTTAGCCCAGTGAGGGGGATTAAGGAGTGCACGTATGGCAAGGAGCACTGGGTGTTACACGCCAACAATGAATCATGGAGCACAACATCAAAAACTAATGAAGTACTGATGGTGGCTAACATAAGAAAAAAATAATAAATGAATTATTTTATCTCAGATTAACCAAAAATATTTTCAATAAAATAGTTCCTTCGAAGTGCATTTGGTCAATTTTTATACAAACGCATGGAATCAGCCTTTTTAACCACCACAGTGACACTCCTGGTTAGCTTGTACCATCCTTCCTCTTTTCTTACAGACAAAGAAGTGGAAGGACAGCAAGTTAGGTGAATTACAATCACATACCTAGCTATTTCCAGAATGGTGGCCAGGCCACGGGTTTTGACTCCATTGTTAAAATTACCTTTTTTAGAAGAGTTGTTTGTTCTTCATTAGAAACTGTTTCCAAGGTTTCTTTGCCATCACTTTCTAGATCTTCTTTACTTGAAGCTTCATCCTCACTGGCAATAGGCCCATTTTCACACAACGGTGTCTGGAAGTCGTCATCTACTAGTGGTGGATAGCTGTACTTGAAAGGATCCTAAAAGAAAGGAATTTTATAACAGCCTGCTAAGAGGTGGTAGAGAAATAATTCTCTAAAATTAAAATCCACTCTCCTGGCCAAAACAAAACAAAACAACCAACCAACCAAAAAACCCCACAAACCCACCACCAAGAAAGAAAACCAGACTTAATTAGTGAAGTTTTTAAAAAAGGAAGCATTTCCAAACACAAAGGGAAAGAGCAGTTAAGTGGTATGGACAACAGGCTAGCCATCTGTGAAAGCACCGACTTGGATCTTTAGCTCATTCTTTGCACCAGAAGATTTTCAGAGGGATAAAAACTTGGAGGTGTGTATTTTTTAAAAGTTTATTTAGTTATTTTTAGTAATCTCTGCCCTCAACGTGGGGCTCAAGCCCACGACCTCGAGATCAAGAGTAGCACACTCTTCCGATGGAACTAGCCAGGCACTCCAAAAGTGTGTATTTTTAAAAACCCATGTAAGCTTAAAAAAAAAAAAAAAAAAGCTTCAGAACAACACACAGGATTAAAAAAACAGACAACAAAACACAAAACCTAAGTAATGAAGACCTTTCTAATCATAGCACAAAACCTAGCTGGCATAAAAATATTGATAAAAATGGAGAACGCTAAAATGAAACATCTCTGAATTGCAAAAAATAAAATCCAGCAATCAACCAGCCAACCACAATCCCCCGCCAAGAAAACCCCCTAAAAAGCCAAGTTTTCTTCTTTAAAGCCGCAACTGGGAAAATTATGTACCACATGTATCAGAAACCAGACAGCTTTTGTTGATGTAAATCAACAAAAGTAGTAACAGAAAAATAAAGGAATGATAGAGTTCATAGAAAAAGAACAGACTACCTTTTTAAATCAGAAAAAAAAATGCTCAACATCACTTACAATAACAGAAACGCAAAGCCACAGTATTTTTCACCCAAGACTGGCAAAGATTACAAAAACGAGAGTATGTGATGTAGGCATGGAAGTGGTTGGAGCGTTGCCACACATTATTGGGAAATGAGCACAATCTCTTTAGAGGGAAACTGGCAACAGATCACAAGATTTAAGCTACAAATACCCACTGACCTGATGATTTTACCTCTAGGAGTTCATCTTCTACTTATGCGGCTGTACCCATGTACCCAGAGTTATTTACAAGGATAGTCACTGCAGCACTATTTATAATGGCCAGATTAGGAAACAACTACTAGTCCCTCAAAAGAGAACTGACTAAAATACAGGCTGTGACATCCGTACAGTGGAACAGCCTGTAATGGTTTAAAGACTCAGGTAGACCTCTAAGAATCAATGTGGTATAACCTAACAAGAAATGATGTGGAAAAATCAGCAAAACAGCATACATGAAAAAATAAATAAGGGCCCCTGGGTGGCGCAGTTGATTGAGCGACTGCCTTCAGCTCAGGTCATGATCCCGGAGTCCCGGGATCGAGTCCCACATCGGGCTCCCGGCTCCGCGGGGAGTCCGCTTCTCACTCTGACCTTCTCCCTTCTCATGCTCTCTCTCACTCTCTAAATAAATAAATAAATAAATAAAGAAATAAAGAAATAAAGAAATAAATAAATAAATAAATAAATAAATAAATAAAATATTTTTAATAAATAAATAAATAAATAAATAAAACAGACAGAATATCTCCAGAGGAGAAAACCCGGAAACAGTGACTGCCTGCCTTTGGAGAGCGGCAGTGGGGAGTAACGTGGGGAGGGAGACATGCTCTCCACCAAACTGTTGTACTTTTCAGTCTTTTGGTACTGTTTGCTTTGAAAAAAAATGGTGTCTAGGTATTACTTTGGGGGAAAAATTATGTTAAAGAATAGTAGTCCCACTACAAGTTGAGTACAGTCTTGAAAAAATACACCATTAATGACAGAGAAGGGAGATATTCTTTTCTACCCCTAAAAATAATTTTTCCTAGACGCCATTAATTTTAAGATGCAACAATTCTATGGGCAAATTGTTAAAAACAAGTCAACTAGCTCGCTTAACTAAAGGTAGTACCTGAAATGAACCGGTCTGTGTTCTGCTGTTAAAATGTAAAATACAAAGCCTCAAAATAGGAAAGTTCCGAATTTCAAAGTAAAAATACTGCTTCGGGATTTTTCTAATCAAAGAAAATGAAAGGACATACCAAAACTTTTTATCTTGCTAGTCACTTGATTCTGGTTGAATATCATTATACCAGGTAAGACAGTATATGAAGTAGACTGTAAAAATCAAACAACTGAAATATCAAGCAAGTTAACCCAAAGCACACCACATCCACAGACTTTCATAGTTTAGAAGAAAAATCATTATCAAAGTAGGTTTGATTGTTATGTAGTATTAAAAATTTAACACATACATACTTATTCCTGGTCTCTTATTTGTAAGTAGCAAAAGCATTTCAAAAAAACTTGTTTATATATGATCTTTTAAATTAAAAAGATTGTTTGGCAGTAAACAAATGGAAGCAAACTAAAGGTACGTGAAAAACAATTCAATAACTCAGTTACTGATGAAATAATTTATGGTTCATCTCTAGATACAGGACTACTATGTCACCATAAACAAGAGTAAAACAGCCTGTCATATTGATTCGGAATGATCTCTAAGACATGTCGTAAAGAAAAACTAGGATGCACAATGGTGTAAAAATACACTACTTGTTTAAAAGAGACGGGAGGAAGAATTACATATATATTTGCTTACATGAATTACATATAGACTGTACTGCTTACATGGGCAATACAGATTCGTGGAAATAAATAGAAGACATGGAACTGGGCAGAGGAAGACAGTGAATGGGACAGCAGGACAAAGCCTTTCTACTGAATATTGTTTCTGGATATTTGTACTGAATACCGAATACTTCTCAGTTTAGAACCATGTAAATACAGAACCTACTCAAAATGAAAACTGAACTTGAAAACTTACATAAAAATGTCTATAATGGCGTTATTTTGGAGTATCTATGATCTTTCTCTGGACGTTAAGATACTGCTTTTTCATTTTCCCTAAGGAAAGAAGATAGCCTAATGTGCCGTGATGCGGTCTTATTTTAGAAACACATTTCAAGGACGATACTTACAGTCCCGCCCATGTGGGGAGGCAGGTACTCCACACTGACATAGTCCTGGACTTCATTTTTACTGGTAAACTTCAACAAACTCACTGCTTCTGGACCAAGCCAGGATTTCACAATTTTGAAAGCAGCTAAAGAAAAAATGGTCACTTGATTAAATTCATTCTCTTTCTCAATTAATCTACTGCATGTGCTAATATAGGTCTTCTGAAATTAGTCTGGGTGAAACTCTGTTACTATGTATCTTTCCGTGGTATGAAAATCAACATTCACTAATTCCTGTAGGCATTTACATTGTGACTATCTGTTACGAATTTCAAATGTTCCATGAAGATTCAGGAAGATGAAATTACCTTGAGGTGCACCAAGAAACTTATCAAGGTCTGGCCTCTCTACAAATCTGTCAATGATCCCCACTACCCAGATTCCTAGACACGGAATCAAATAGCACTGTGGTTTGAGGAATAACCGCACAATAGAATGTAGTCATTTTTCCTTACACTCCTGAGCAACCCTCAACCTGAAAAATCTTCCCAAATGGGAAGTTGACAAGAGAAGGAAGTATCCTCCTTCCTCGTGGGTTTGAGCTAGACTCAGACTTCATCCTAACCCTAAACTTCTTGGCCTTTCCTCCCAAGCCATGCAGCTTATATAATTATGAGGAACTTATTTATGGAATCTACAAGAATACACCATTATCAAACACAGCTGTTTAGTAATTACAATCTTGTTCTTTCATGCTATTGAATTTATACTTAATTTCTTTAAACCTTATTTCTGTTCTGACATTCTAAACACATTTTAAAGAAATTAAAAGAGGAATCTTGCATTAAATTTGCAAAAGCATCAATGAAAAAAATCAGGAAATAAAACAGTATGATAAAAATTAAACAGTGGTTCAGAAAACTGCATTTTTACTTTGGCTAATTATGCTTAAATTTTACATAAGATTTACATTTTCATTAATTTCAATTTAAAAAGTCTGTGAGTTGACATGTTTGAAGCTATGCTACTTGAATTAACCAAAGTGCTAAATCTAATTTTTATAACAGCTTTGTTGAGATATAATTTACATATCATAAAAATCACCCTTTTAAAGTGTGCCCAGCAAAGGCTTTTAGTTTATTCAGAGGGTTGTATAACCATCACCACAATCTAATTTTAGAACATGTTCCTAACACCAAAAAGAAACCCCTGCCTATAAGCAATCTCTTCTTATCCTCCCTACCCCATTCCCTGGCAACCACTAATCTACTTTCTGGATTTGCCTATTTTGGATATTCCATATAAATGCCATCATACAACATGTGGAGCTTTTTTATTGGCTTTGTTCTCTCAGCATGCTTTCACGGGTCATCTATGATGTTGCATGTGTTGGTATTTAATTCCTTTTTATGGCCGAATATTTTTCCATTTTATGGATCTACAACATTTGTTTATCCATTCATCAACCGATAAACATTTGAGTAGTTTCCACTTTTTACTGTTAGGGGTAATACTGCTATGAACATCTGCGTACAAGTTTTTATGTAGACGCATGCTTTCAATTCTCTTGGGAGTACACTTAACAAATGGCATTGTTGGATTATATGGTAATTCTATCTTTAACTTTTTGAGGAACTGCCAAACTGTTTTCCAGAGTGGCCGCACCATTTTACATTCTCACCAGTAACGTATCAGGATTCCCATTTCTCCATATCCTTTACACTTGCTACTGTCTTTTTGATTAGAGCCATCCTAGTTGGTGAGAAGTAGTACCTCATTTGGTTTTGACTTGTAGTTCTCTAATAACTAATGGTGTTGAGCATCTTTTTATGTGTTTATTGCCCATTTGCATATCTTCTTTGGAAAAATGTCTATTCAAATCTTTTGCCCCTTTTAATTGGGCCATTTGTCTTTTTACTGTTGTGCTGTAAAAGCTACTTATATATTCTAAATGTAAGTCCCTTATCAGATGTAGGATTTGTAAATATTTTATTCCATTCCGAGAGTTGTCTTTTCACCTTTTGGATGGTGTCCTTTGAAGTACAAAATTTTAAATTTTAATGAAGTCCAGTCTATCTGTTCTTTTGTTGCTTGTGTTTTTTGGTATCATATCAAGAAACCACTGCCTAATCTCAGGCCACAAAGATTTATTCCTATGGTTTCTTCTGAGTTTTATCGTTCTAACCCTTATGTTCAGGTCTCTGATCCACTTTGAGCTTGATTTTGTATTTGAAGGGAGGTAGAGCTCTAACTTCATTCTTTTGAATATGGATATTCAATTATCCCAGTATCATTTATTAAAGAGACTATTCTTTCCGAAGAGAAACCTTGGAAGACAGTGGCAGAGGAGACGAGCCCTAAGGCTGGCCTCCTCCCACAAATACAGCTAGATAACTATCAACTCATCCTAAATGCCCCGGAGACTTATCTGAAGCCTGGCAGAACGAACTCTGCAAGTAAAGGTAGAGAAAAAGCCACACTGAAGAAGGTAGGAAGTACAGAGACCTGGCTTGGGAAAGAAACAGATTATGGCTGCTGCAGTGGGGAGGGAGCCTTGGTCACGGAGAAGGGCAAGAGACAGACTAGCACACAGGGGAGCACGTGGGGACAACAAATCCCCTCTAGCAACTGGCCTGGAAAGCGAGAGGGCCTGAATTTTGGAAGTTCTTGCAATCAGTAGGGCTTAAAGCCTGGGGGTTTAAACGTCAGTGTGCTTGGCTCTGGGAGAGCTCAGAGGACACTGGGGCGGCTCTTGGGGAGAAGGCAGGACAAAGAGCCCACGGATGTACAGCGTGGAAACAGAGATCTGAAGAGCGCCCGGGGCACACTGTATGGAGGTCATTTGCTCATCTTGGAGCACGTCTCAGACAGGCAGCATTCATGGAGAGACCCCTCGGGGAACAAAGCCGGTACCATTTCACTCACCCACTCCTCAGCATTGAGCCCAGGGCCACCTGCAGGAACCAGCAGAGCAGGGACACATGCTACCTAACTTGCTTACACCCAAGCTCTTCCACACCCCCACACCCTCACGCTCTAGAAGAAATGCCCTCCCCGGTCACGCTTGCCTCAGCCCCAGGTCTACAGGTCCCCTCCCCCCGAAGACCGGCCCAAACCCTTGCCGACACTGCCTCTCCTGCCCCAGGAGTTTTGTGAGGCCTCGGATCCTGTGGCAGCACCGACAGGTCTCACTTCACAAACAGACCAGAGCACGTCTAGGTACAATGGGCCACATTCAGGCCAGGGACCAAACTCTGCCCACAGCAGGCAAAGAGAGCCTCTGCAGATGACTGGCCGGAAGGATCCAGTGGCCAGGACAAAGAGCAGAGTCCCCACAGCACACGCTGAAGACACTCCCGGAAGCGCCAGGCCCTGGGGAACAGGGGACACCACACGGCAGGCTGCTGCAGGACCTCTTCTTCACAAAGCCTTTACCCTCAAGAGCAGGAGATGGACCTGCCTTTCCTAATGTATAGAAACAGGCAGAGAAGACATGGAAAATAAGACAGAGGAATCTGCCCCAAGTGAAGGAACAGGACAAGGCCCCAGCTAGAGATGTAAGTGAAATAGATAGAAGTAACATGTCCGGTGGAGAACTTATTTTTATTTTTCAAAAAAAAATTATTTTAGAGAGACAGTATGAACAGGGGTAGGGGCAGAGGGAGAGAGAATCCCAAGCAGATTCCACACTGAGCATGGAGCCTAACCAGGGGCCTGATCTCATGACCTCGAGGCCACAACCCAAGCAGAAACCAAGAGTCAGATGCTCAATTGACTGAGCCAGCCAGGCGCCCGCTGATGGAGAATTTAAAGCAATGATCACAAGGATACTCACTGGACTTGATAAAAGAGTAGAAGGCAACAGTGAGATAAGGAATAACAAAGCAGAGATAAAGGGCTCAATAAACAAAATGAGAAACACACTTGATGGAATGAACAACAGGCTGAAAGAAGCAGAGGAATGAATTAGTGACCTAGAAGACAGAATAATGGAAAATAATCAAGATGAACAAAAGAGAGAAAAAAGAATTATGCAAAATGAGAATAGACTTAGGGAACTCAGTGACTCTATCAAACATAATAACATTCATATTATAGGAGTCCCAGAAAAAGAATAAAGAGAAAAGGGGGCAAAGAATTTATTTGAAGAAATAGTAGCTGAAAACTTCCCTAATCTGGGGAAGGAAACAGATATCCAGATCCAGGTGGCACAGAGAACCCCTAACAAAATTAACAAAAGCAGATCCACATCAAGACATATTGTAGGGGTGCCTGGGTGGCTCAATCAGTTAAGCATTTGAGTCGTGGTTTTGGCTCAGGTCGTGGTCTCAGGGTCATGAGATTGAGCCCTGGATCAGGCTCTGCACTCTGCAGTCTGCTTGTCCCTCTCCTCAACTCTTAAGTAAATAAATAAATAAATAAATAAATAAAATCTTTTTAAAAAGACATTGTAATTAACATGGCAAAATATGAAAAAATATTAAAAACAGCAAGACATAAGAAGACACTTACATACAAAGGGAATCTCATAAGGCTATCAGTGGATTTTCAGCACAAACTTTATAAGCCAGAAGGGAATGGTATGATATATTCAAAACGCAAAATGGGAAAAACCTACAGCCAAGAATACTCTATCAGCAAGGCTGTCATTCAGAATAGAAGGAGAGATAAAGAGCTTCCCAGACAAACAAAAACTAAAGGAGTTCATGACTATTACTAACTCAGCCCTGGGAGAAATATTAGAGGGGACTCTAACTGGAAGAGAGCCTAAAGTGACAGTAAAAGGCAGGAAACACTGAAGCAGTAGAAATGAATATTTCTGTAAGACATCAGTCAAGGAACTCACAAAATAAAAGGATGTAAAATATGACATCCTATACTTCAAATATGGGGAGAGAGGAACAAAGAATGCGTTCAAACTTAAAAGACCATCAACTTAATATAGACTGCTATATGCAGAAAAGGTTATTTATATACAAACATAATGGTAGCCATAAATCAAATACCATTAATAAGTATGCAAAGAATAAAGAGAAAGAAATCCAAGAATACCACTAAAGAAAACCAGCAAACCATGAAAGACAAAAAAGGGATTAGAGAATATCTTCAGAAACAACCACAAAACAAGTAAATGGCAAGTAAATAAATACATATCTATCAGTAATTACTCTGAATGTAAATGAACTAAATGTTCCAATCAAAAGATCCATTTTGATAGAATGGGTAATATGGGTGTGTGATAGAAGGGGTAAAAAAAACCAAGGCCCTGTCTACGAGAGACTCATTTTAGACCTAAGGACACCTGCAGATTGAAAGTGAGGGGATGGAGAAATATTTTTCATGCAAATGGCTGTCAAAAAAAAAAGCTAGAGTAGCAATACTTATATTGAACAAACTTGATTTTAAAACAAAGACTAACAAGGGCGCTTGGGTGGCTCAATGGGTTAAGCCTCTGCCTTTGGCTCAGGTCATGATCTCAGGGTCCTGGGATCGAGCCCCACATTAGGCTCTCCACTCAGGAGGGAGCCTGCTTTCCCCTCTCTCTCTGCCTGCCTCTCTGCCTACTTATGATCTCTGTCAAATAAATAAAATCTTAAAAAAAAAATAAAACAAAGACTAACAAGAGACAAAGGAGGACAGTGAATAATCATAAGGGGGATAACCCAAAAAGAAGAAATATCAATTATAAATATTTATGCACTCAGCATGGGAGCACCCAAATACACAAAATAGTTAATAAGAAACATACAGGAACTAGTCAATACAATAGAGTTAAGACTTTAACACCCCACTTATATCGATGGACAGATCATCTAAACAGAAAATAAACAAGGAAACAATGGCTTTGAGTGTCACACTGGACCATATGGACTGAACAGATATATTCAAAACATTCTGTCCAAAGACCGCAGAATACACATTTTTTTTGTCAGGTGCACATGGAACGTTCTCCAGAACAGATCACATATTAGGCCACAAAACACGCCTCAACAAATCAAAAAAGATCAAAGTCATATCATGCATCTTTTCTGACCACAATGCTATGAAACTAGAATTCCACGAGAAAAAAATCTGGAAAGAGCACAAATACATAGAGGTCAAATAACAAAGTTACTAAACAATGACTGGGTCAACCAGGAAATCAAAGAAATAAAAAAGTACATGGAAACAAATGAAAATGAAAACACAATGATTTAATACCTTTGGGACACAATAGAAGCAGTTCTAAGAGGGAAGTTTATAGCCATACAGGCCCACCTCAAGCAGCAAGAAAAATCACAAATAAACAACCTGACTATACACCTAAAGGACCTGGAAAAAGAACAATAAACAAAACCTAAAACCAACAGAAGGAAGGAAATAATCAAGATCAGAGCAGAAACAAATGATATAGAAACTAAAGAAGGACAGATCGATGAAACCAGAAACTGATTCTCTGAAAAAACCAGTAAGATAGCCAGACTGACCAAAAAGAAGAGAAAGGACCCAAATGAATAAAATCACAAATAAGAGAAATAACAACAAACACCAGAGAAATATAAACAGTTATAAGAGAATATTATGAAAAACTATATGGCAGCAAATTGGACAACCCAGAACATTCCTAGAAACATATAAATGAACAAGCCTGAAAGAGGAAGAAATAGAAAATGTGAACAGACCAATTATCAGCAAAGAAATTGAATCAGTAATCAAAAAACTCCCAATAAACAAAAGTCCAGGACCAGACTGCTGCACAGGCAAATCTTATCAAACATTTAAAGAAGAGTTAATATGTAGTCTTCTCAGACTCTTCCGGAAAAAAAAAAAAAAAAAGGAAAACTTCCAAATTTATCCTATGAAGCCACTATTTCCCCGATACCAAAACCAGATAAAGATACCACAAAAAAGGGGTGCCTGGGTGGCTCAGGGGTTAAAGCTTCTGCCTTCAGCTCAGGTCATGATCTCAGGGTCCTGGGATAGAGCCCCACATCGGGCTCTCTGCTCAGCAGGGAGGCTGCTTCCCCGCTCTTTCTGCCTGCCTCTCTGCCTACTTGTGATCTGTCAAATAAATAAATCAAATCTTAAAAAAAAAAAGATACAAAAAAAGAACTACAGTCCAGTATCTCTGATGAACATAGATGCAAAAATCCTCAACACTAGCAAACCAAATTCAACAATACATTAAAAAAATCACTCACCACAATCAAGTGGGAGTTGCAAGGGTGGTTCTATATTTGCAAATCAATGTGATGCATCACATCAATAAGAGAAAAGCTAAGAACCATGTGATCATTTTTTTCTTTTTTAAAGATTTTTATTTATTTGACAGAGAGATACAGAGAGCACAAGTAGACAGAGCAGCAGGCAGAGGGAGAGGGAGAAGCAGGCTCTCCGCGGAGCAGGGAGCCCGATGCGGGGCTCAATTCCAGGACCCTGGGATCATGACCTGAGCCAAAGGCAGCCGCCCAACCAACTGAGCCACCCAGGCGCCACCCCCCCATGTGATCATTTCAATAGATGCAGGAAAAGTATTTGACAAGGTACAGTATCTGTTCATGATAAAAATCCTCAGCAAGGGTGCCTGGGTGGCTCAGTTGGTTAAGCAACTGCCTTCAGCTCAGGTCATGATCCCGGAGTCCTAGGATCGAGTCCCACATCCGGCTCCCAGCTCCACAGGGAGTCTGCTTCTCCCTCTGACCTTCTCCCCTCTCATGCTCTCTCTCTCTCACTGTCTCTATCTCAAATAAATAAATAAAATCTTAAAAAAAAATCCTCAGCAAAGTAAGTTTAGAGATAAAAACTTGACATAATAAAGGCCAAATATGAAAACCCACAGCTAACATCATCCTCAGTGGGGAAGAGCCTTTCCCTTAAGGTCGGGAAAAAGACAAGGATGTCCACTCTTACCACTTTTATTTGACACAGGACTGGAAGCCCTAGCCACACGTAATCAGACAACAAAAAGAAATAAAAGGCATCCAAATTGGCAAGGAAGTAGTAAAACTTTCACTACTTGCAGATGACATGATACTATATATAGAAAACCTGAAAGACTCCACAAAAAACTGCCAGGACTGATACACAAATTCAGTAAAGTCGCAGGATACAAAATCAATGCAGAGAAATCTGTTGCAATTCTATATGCCAATAATGAGTCAGCAGAAAGAGAAATTAAAGATAACAATCCTATTTACAATTACACCAAAAATAATAAGATAACTAGGGATAAACTTAACCAAAGAGGTGAAAGACCTGTACCCTGAAAACTATAAAAACGTTGATGAAAGAAATTCAAGACAACACAAAGAAATGGAAAGACATTCCGTGCTCATGGATTAGAAGAACAAATATTGTTAAAATGTCTATACTACCCAAAGCAATCTACACAATTAATGCAATCCCTAATCAAAGTACCAACAGCATTTTTCACAGAACTAGAACAAATAATACTACACTTGTGTGGAACCACAAAAGTCCCTGTAGCCAAAGCATCCGTGAAAAAGAAATGCCAAAGGTGGAGGCATCATAATTGCAGGCTTCAAGTTATATTACAAAGATGTAGTAATCAAAACAGTATAGTACTGGTATAAAAACACAGACATTGTTCAATAGAACAGAACAGAAAATTCAGAAATAAACCCACAACTATATGGTCAATTAATCTTTGACACAGCAGGAAAGAATATCCAATGGGAAAAAGATGGTCTCTTCAACAAATGGTGCTGGGAAAACCGGACAGCAACATGCAGAAGAATGAAACTGGACCACTTTCTAACACCATACACAAAAATAAATTCAAAATGGATTAAAGGCTTAATTAAATGCGAGACTTGAAAGCATAAGAATCCTAGAATAGCGGACAGGCAGTAACTTCTCTGACATTGTCTGTAACAACTTTTTTCTAGATAGGTCCCCCAGAGGCAAGGGAAAAAGAACCAAAAATAAACTATTGGGACTATACCCAAAAAAAAAAAAAAAAAACAAAAAAAAACCCACCAAAACCCTTCTTCAGAGTAAAGGAAACAATCAACAAAATTGAAAGGCAACTTACTGAATGGGAGAAGATATTTGCAAGCTGTAGATCTTTTTTTTTTTTTTTAAAGATTATTTGAGAGAGGGAGAGGGAAGGAGGGAGAGAATGTGTGAAAGAGTATGTGGGGGGGGAGGGGCAGAGGGAAAGAAGAGAGAGAATCTCATGCAGACTCCCTGCTGAGCATGGAGTCCAACTCAGGACTTGATATCACAACCCTGAGATCGTGACCTGAGCTGAAATCAAGAGTTGGACACTTAACTGACTGAGCCACCCAGGCACCCTGCAAAGGATATATCTGATAAGGGGTTAGTATCCAAAATACTTAAAGAACTTATAAAACTCAATACCCAAAAAGTATTCCAACTAAGAATGGGCAAAAGACATGAATAAACATTTCTCCAAAGACATCTAGATGGCCAACAGACACATGAAAAGATGCCCATCATCACAGACATGCAAATCAAAACCACAATGAGATATCACTTCACACCTGTCAGAATGGCTAAGATCAACACAAGAAACAACAGGCATTGGCGAGGATATGGAGAAAAAGGAACCCCCATGCACTGTTGGAGGGAATGCAAACTGGTGCAGCCACTGTAAAAAAACAGTATGGAGGTTCCTCAAAGGTTAAAAATAAAACTACGCTATGATTCATCAATTGCACTACTGGGTATTTACCCAAAGAATACAAAAACGCTAATTCAAAGGGATACATTCACCCTTATGTTGATAGCATTATTTACAACATCCAAGATATGGAAGCGGTCCAAGTGTCCATCAATTAATGAATGAATAGAGAAGATGTGGTATATATATACAATGGGATATTACTCAGCCATGAGAAATAAAGAAATCTTGCCATTTGTAGTGGCATGGATGGAGCTAGAGAACATTATGCTAGGTGAAGTAAGCGAGTCAGAGAAAGGCAAATACCATATGATTTCACTCATATGTGGAATTTAAGAAACAGATGAACAAAGGGAAAAAAAGAGACACACATCAAGGAACATATTCTTAATTATAGAGAACTGATGGTTACCAGAAGGGAGGGAGTGGGTTAAATAGGTGACGGGGATTAAGGTATGCACTTGTCATGATGAGCACTGCCTGATTAAAATAAAAACTTAAAAAAGACTATTCTGTCTCCACTGAAATGCCTTGGTACTCTTGTCCAAAAAAGCAATTATTCATAAATACTAGGGCTGACTTCTGGATTCTCAACACCATTTCATTGATCTACATGTTTATGTCTATACTGCGACATCTTAATTACTATAGCTTTGTATTGAGTTTTGAAACTAAGAAGAGTCAGCCCTTTAATTTCACTGTTCTTTTTCAAGATTATCTTTACTACTTTTGGTCTCCTGCACATCTATGTGCACTTAAGAACAAGCTAGTCAATTTTCATTAAAAAAAAAAAAGGAACTGGGATTTTGACAGGGACTGCACTGAATTGGCAGATCAATTCAGGAAGTACTGCCATCTTGCCAATATTAGGTCTTCTAATCTATGAACAGGAGATGTCTGTTTACCTAGCTCTTGAATTTCCTTCAATGGTGTTTCATAGTTTTCAGTGTATGAGTCTTGAACTTCTTTTACTTCTAAGTATTTTATTCTCTGTGATGCTATTATAAATGGAATTTTTTTTCTTAATTTCATTTTTGGATTATTCCTTGCTAATGTGTAAAATACAGTTGAGTTTGTATGTTGATTTGTATCATGCCATCTTGCTAAGCTCATTTATTAGTTCTAACAGGGATTTTTTTTTTTTTTGGTGTGTATATTCCTTAAAATTGTCCATATAGAAGACTGTCACCTGCAAATATAAACAGCATTACTTCTTTTCCAATATGGATGCCTTTTATTTCACTTTCTTGTCTAAGTGCCCTGGCAATGTAAGTGGTGAGAGCAGACTACTCTGTCTTGTTCCTGATCTTAGGGGGAAAGCAATCCTTCTCTCACTGCTAAGTATGATGTTAGCTCGGAGTTTTCACTGATGCAAGTTCTATATAAATGCCCTTCATCAGGCCGAGAAAGTTCTCTTCTGTATATTTAAGAATTAACTCTACCCAAAGAGAGGTCTGGCCTTTGCACCCTCAGCTTCTGGAAGGTCATCTTCAGGCCTGATGGGAGTGTCCTTGTTTGCCTGAGGGCCTTGGGTCGCACTAACACAATCTGATTTAGGGTGGGGACGTTGGTCACACAGTACGAGTAGATCTCTGGAGCGAATGGAGACTGAGCTCAAGCATGTGATTAATCAGTCGGGCCTATGTAACTGGCTCTAATTCAAACTCTGAACTGCGGGGTTTGGGCGAGCTCCCCTGGTTGGCAATGCTGGGAACTAATGTGTTCCACACTGGGTACTGTCCTGCATTCCAGCCTATGTTTTCTTCCCTTGGCTGATTTAAATCTGAATCCTTGTCCTGTAGTAAACCATAACTGTGAGTCTAAAAGCTTTCAGTGAGGTCTATGAGTAATTCTAGAGGACCGAAAGGTGGTTTGGGGAACCCACTGAACTTACAGGTGGTGTCAGAAGTGAGACTAGTCTTGTGTGGACTACCGTGGTCTCCCTAACTCTGCCGGTATTACAACTCTTTGCACCTTTTATTCCTAGTTTCTTGAGTGCTTTTATCATGAGAATGTACTAACTAGGTTTTGTCAAATGCTTTTTCTGTGTCTGAAATGATCATGTGCTTTTTTCCCTTTAATATATTGAATACGCTGAATAACATGGATTGATTTTCGTATGTTGAACCAACTTTGCATTCCTGAGATAAATCCCGCTTGGCCACAGTGTATAATCCTTTTTATATGCTGCTAGGTTCGGTTAGTACTTTATTGTGGGTTGGTCCATCTATATTCATAAGGAATAATGGTCTCTAGTTTTCTTTTTCTGTGATGTTACTACAATATACCTGCCTCATAAGACGAGTTGGGGAGTATTCCCTCTTTTATCTTTTGGAAGAGTTTGCAAAGGTTTGGTGTTGATTCTTATTTATGTTTGGTAGAATTTACCAGTGAAGTCATTTAGGCCTGGACTTTTCTTTTTTAATTTTAGTTTACTTACTTGAGAGAGAGAGAGAGAGACTGAGAGAGCACATGAGAGGAGAGAAGGTCAGAGAGAGAAGCAGACTCCCCAGGGAGCTGGGAGCCTGATGTGGGACTCAATCCCAGAACTCCGGGATCATGACCTGAGCCAAAGGCAGTCGCCCAACCAACCAAGCCACCCAGGCGCCCTAGGCCTGGACTTTTCTTTGTGGAAAGTTTTTTGATTACTAATTCAAGGTCTTATGTTATACTTCTATTCAGATTCTTCTTGAATTATTTCTGTATTTTGTCTTTCTAGGAACTTATCCATTTTATCTATATCTAATTTCTTGGCATACAAGTTTCACAGTTTTCCCTTATTATCTTTTTAATTTCTGTAAGGTCAGCAGTGATGTCTCTTATTTCATTCCTGATTTTCATCACTGGAATCTTTTTTTTCTTTATTGGCTTAGCTACAGTTTTGTCAATTTTATTTAACTTTTCAAAGAACCAAGGTTTAGTTTCATTGGTTTCTCTCTACTGCTTTCTATATAACTGACTCTGGCAAACACAAATGAAAATGTACATTCTGAAAATAACATTAAATTTACAATCATGTTAAAGTTGGTAAAGTGTTTTTCCACTCTTTCAATAATTTTTTTTTTTTTTTTTTTACCAAAAAATGTATCATGACTGCCTTACAGAAGGATAATGTGCCTACAGAGATTTGGAGTAAATTTCAGATTCATCCCACCTTCTTCCTCAACACCCATAGCCCTTGAGAAAATCTAGGCAAGGCCTGTGTCCTCTGACACGCCCATCTGTGGGTGACAGCCTGAGGCATCTGGCTCTAGTTTTACCTGAATGGCTGAACATCTTGACACTGTTTTTTGAGAAGACTAATGCAGGTCCTGTCCAGAACCTGGGAGTAGAACGTTAACCAGGTTTGCTTAGGAACAGCCTTTGAGTGTTCTAGTTCCAGCCTCTTCAGAGTACACACCAAGCACAACACAAACTTTTTTTCTTAAACCGCCATAGAAATATGGCCAAATTGGAAAAAAGGAATCAGACATTTTGTTTTACCAAAGTATAAGTAATATACTCACCGTTCATTATCCAAGGCATATCGAAGATCACCATTTTTGCTAAAAGACAAAAAAAAAAAAAAAAATTCATTGAATGTGATTTAGTACCACTGTAGTAATATCACTTATACCTGATCTAGAAAAAGCTTGTGGTTTAAACCTAACCAAAAACTGAGCTAGCTGACTCCATTCTAATTCAGTGAAGTGCGAGTGGTGCTCCAACCAAGTTAACTAACTTCTCACACTGATGAGGGGCCCACCCAGGGCAGCTGTTTGGAAATGACCACTGCATTATCACTGTCCTTTCGCAAAGAGCCTGTTCTCTTGCTTATTTATTGCTTTTGCTGTTTGCAGAAAGGTACAAAAGAAAGCAGTTAAATGGGTAAGTGGTGCCTTTAGATGTGGCATATCATCTTAGTGCTGAAGCTCCGTGAACTTCAAAATGATTTCAATGTCTATAGGTTAATCGAATTTAAATAAAAAATTTTTAAAAAAATGATTTCAATGTCTAATTTATTAGTTTTGATAATTTTCTAGAGATTATATTGTTAAACGACTCACACATTTCCCCTCACCCCAACTCTAATACACTATTATGTTTTTAAGAAACAGAGTTTATACTTTTCTTCATATTATAAGCCCCAGGAAGCCAATAATTCCCAAGTATACAGAAATATTATTTGCATATTCAGATGAAGACTTGAATAGCCCTATTAACAGTTATGAGAAAGAACCAGAAACCACAAAGGGAAGTTTTGATATCTGATTCATTGTTCTATTTCAAATGACTCAAAATGTAATTTCATTCTTCTCTGAGCAGAGGACCTCCTAGAATGATTATATTAATGTAAGACGAATAAAGTACGTGTAAAAAACAAGGTCTCTTCACAGAGGTAGCCTGGTGCTTAAGACCTCAGTCTTCATCTGTGATATGCCTAAAAACATGTGGACTTAAGGTTTTATGAAATAATGGTTGTGTTTCATGACAGATTTTGAAGCATAATCAGTTTAAGGTTTTATAAAACTTAATGTCTGCAAAACTACATTATATAGACAGTATATATACACATGACATCTAGTTACTTGGAATGAATAGTGTTCCAATTCATCTTTATATTGACCCATGAATTTATTAATAGTTCTCTCAAAAGAATCTTAGATATGTTTTATAAGGTAATAATATTTATACTACTTATAAATGGCTCTTCACAAACTTTTAGATATTTCAATAAACAAATGGCTATTTTATTTCCATTCTGTATATAAAAGGGACAAGCTAATAATATGGGGTTGAGATTCCCTACTGACCACTTGATTGACACTATAAAACTTAATGAATCAGGGTACATGGTGGATCCAGGAAGAATTCAGAAGGAACAGCAGATCCTCCAGGTTTCCCAACCAGACATTCTCTTTACCTTGAAAGGTTCATGAATACGCCCTCTGGAGACAGGAGAGTACAGGGGTAGCAATGGCACTGAGCTCTATCATGCTTGCTGTCTGTTCCTTACTTCACATGAATAATAATGTGAAAGCACGCCAAAGTAAGATGACTTAGGGATCTTAAGCTTTAATACCACCCAAGTCAGGAGTCTCAAAAGACCCTAATGTGGTATTTGCCAGGGCTGTGCCCAGACAGACCTGTGAGTTTCCATTTTTTTGATATCCCTGTTGTCTGTCTTCTGTTTTTTTCACTTTCAGTCCACTGGAGCTAAAATATATGACTGTTTATACGTGGGACAGCATCTTGATTTCTCTAGAGGGAGACCATCATATAAATCCAATAAATCAAAAATGAATACATAAGATTTAGGAGTTCTTCATCCAGGTAATTAACGTAAGAATCACCATTAAAAAGAAACTCTAAATGCCAGATTTAAATGCAGTGTATGCTAGTCTAATTTTTTAAAAGATTTTATTTATTTATTTGAGAGAGAGTGTGCATGAGCAGAGAGAGAGGGAGAAGCAGACTCCCCACTGAGCAGGGAGCCTGATGTGGGACTTGATCCCAGGACCCTGAGATCATGAGCCTGAGCCGAAGGCGGACGCTTAACTGACTGAGCTGCCCAGGCACCTAAGGCTAATGTTTTCTTAATGATGATTTTAAAATAACAATTAGTAACACAGAATATTTTATGTATGAGTACTGCTTATCACACAGTGTATTTTATCAATATTGCTTTTCTGTTTCTTATATGTAAGAAGTTCCATATAATATTATTTTAAATACACTGAATAAAAATGGGATAATCTTTGAAATAAAGGTATGTTTTTATGTACTTATATATGTGTGTGTATTATAGGATGCCATCTATACAGTTTAGAACTTAAATTCTTAAAACTATAAAGAACAATGATTATGAAAATTTTCCCTTATATCTAATAGGATACGCACTTAAACTTCTATTCACACATTTAAGCTCCTCATCAGAAAATTAACACTTTAGGTATTGAAGTCTATATTAATATAAAGCAATCTCAGTCATTGTTTATAGCTTCTATATATTGTATTTTTATAAAGGAGTAAGTTACTTACAGAGGTATTTAGGATAATAAACCTTAAAGCAGTTGATGATAAAGCGTACAAAGTCCATGTCCTAAAACAAAGATTATACATTTAAATCTTTAAGACTGTCTATGTTAGAGAATTTTAAATCGCATATTTCTAAAGGTGATCAACTATTAAATACAAATGAGACAATTCTTTAAAAGATAAGCTCATATATAAATACCTATCTATATTACCAGGGATTAAAGTTTTAAGTCATTAAGCTACTTAACAATAATCAGTCCTAAAATCAAGTAAAAGAAATCAGATGCTTAAACATCATTCAGGTTACTCTAACTAGTGAGATACTTCAGGCTACTTAAGTAACATGGCATTATAAAGTGGAGCTAAAAGCAATGCCTATAGAGAAATTCTAAAAATCTGTTAAACAATTAAGGAATTACTGAAACAAGTATACAGTTTACCATCTCACTACTTGGAATGATAATACATACAACGTCAATTCTGGTATATGTGCTTTTTAAACCTGATTTCTACACCTTGTAATAGTTTCAATAAAATATGTTTTATCAATCTTTCACACAACAGCTAATCTGAACATACTGCTGTGCTGTATCTACTTCACTTTTAGCTTTTTTCCTCTTATTTAGGGACCCTAGAATTAGACTACGAATTTTTTAGTTTATATTTGAGTGTTGTTCATCGACCCCAATTCCTGGGAAACTTTATGAACATAACTGTCTGTTGGTTCTACCGCACTGAACACAGCAACATGAAATAGGTTATGAGGGTCACTAGTCACACGGATCATTTCATTCCATGTTATTCCACGGCTGCAAGCCAATTTACTAATCCTGATCGGCCGTCTTCTAAGGATGGTAGGATGAAAGATAATCAGGCAAACTTAAATCAATTACTGAAAGGTGAGTTGTCCAGAGATGAGTCTATAAAGTCATTTCTAGGATGTGAGTTGCAGCATCTTTAATTTCAGTAAACTGAAAGTAAGCATCCTTAAGTGTCTTAAGTATTTTTTATGGACTAAAATCCTAGTATATAATAGTACCTTTATAACTAATCATTACATCCACTGTGCACCGAGTTTAATAATTTAAGAGTCAAAGAAATATCTCAAAATAACTAGTTGTATAAAAATTTGGTTACCTAGCATATGACCTGTGGCCCCCAGAGACTTTGCCCAAAAAGTCTTCATCCAATATTCTTGTTTTCATCTTTTAATTGAATAGCCTTGCTTATAAAATCCCAAGTTACTCCTAAGTGGGTTTGATAGGATACCACTGGTTTTAAGTGTATTAGTGGGCACTACATTAAAAAGTTCCATGAAACCTATTGCTCTGCGTTCTGTGAGGATGTCTTCAAGGACTATTTATTATCTTGCAAAATGTCCTCCCTTTGGGGACCCCTGAAATACGTTTCTCTCTAGTTCAAGTATTAGGAATGAATATACTTCTCCTAAGACACTGGTTTTAAAGTATGACCACTGACATAATTTTAAATGATTCCATTTCTTTCAGGCAGGCAGATTAAAGACAGGACTCCAATTAGTGACCCAACTGTAACAAATAGCTTTTAATTTTTTGCCTTGCAATTCTGCATATTGTTTATAAGCCAACTTAAATCCTTTGTGAATCATGAGAGAGTCATATATAAAAATAACTCAATTGGGATTCAGTATTTTAAAACATTAATAACGGTTTAAATACTTAGTAATGCAAATAAACCTAATTTATAAATTAAAGAGACAGCAAAGAAGTAGTTTGAAAAAAAATCAGTTCAAGTCAATTCCTTGCCCCTATGTTTGGCAATAAAAAACATTAGCATTTGTTTATGATTCTGGGTTAATAATTAGAAACTATCATGTACAAAGGATGACAGAATCATGATTTATTTTTAAGGAATACCTATTTATCTAGGTATTTTGATTTAGACTTTGGGTATAAAACAATTTACTATGTAATCTACAACTCACTGAAATGGAACAAGATTGAAAAGATCCAGGGCAATAGACTCCTAAAATATACATAGAGATAGAGATGAAAATAAAAATGTTTTGATTCTACCACCCAAAAAAACCCTCTTGTTCTCCCTAGGGTTTTTGTTTTATTTTTGATGTCTAAGAGTTCCTTTTTTGGAGGCTAAGTATCACTAGGACATAATCCTGTCACCCTTTTCACTATTCATTTTTATTTATTTATGTATTTCTTTGATGTAGTGTTCCATGATTCATTGTTTGCATAAAACACTCAGTGCTGCTCATTATTCATCTAGGAAAAAAAAGTATTTTCCAGTATTACTAGAACTTACTTATAAACATCATTTTATATAACTACATATACTTTGTCAATTAATATACCATAATTTACCATTTGGCCATTCTCACATTTACATTTTTTCTAAGTTTTCATGATTTTATTTTTTAAGACTTTTTTTCTAGGTTTTTGCTATTTTAAATGACACTCTGGAAAGAAAAAAAAAAAACTTGGCACACAATACTTTTTTCTGTACTCGGGATTATTTCTTTAAAAGAGATTTCCAGAACTTAGTTACCAGGCAAAGAATATGAATACGGACACCTTAAGATTCTTAACATACTTTGCCGAGTGGATCTGCAAAAAGGTTTCACTACTGCCCCAGGCGGGTATGTGAAGGCCGCTTCACTGCCACCAGAAGTAGACAAGGTTTGAATGTGAGAGACGACAGCTATAATCAATGGGCCAAAGGACCCTCATCGCTGCTGAGGGGCCTGAGTGGCTGAGGTCACGAGGGCCCAAATCAAAGTCTGCTGGGTTTTACTTATTTTTTAAGCTTGACAAAATCACCTGAAGAAAGCCGGTTTCCAAAGCTAACCAAATCAAGGAAACAAAAACCACCAACAAAATGACCAAGTGCCGTATGTGCAGAAGTCAGGCACACATGTCACAACTGCCACACACAGTACGAGTCTAACAGTACTACAGAGAGCATGCAATACTTTCCTGAGTACTTCCTGAGCGCACTACTCCGTGCCAGGCACGGGCTTGCGTGCTGCGGCGTATTAGCTCTGACAGAAGAGTGCAGTGGTACCACAGCTACGCATTACCCTGCCGCCTTCCACGTCCCACCCTCACACCCTGCGTATCACACAAAGAACATTTCTAGGAAACACACGGTTTTCAATGCCAACTACTGAAGCAAATTTCTTTCTTTGCAGATCCTGTTGCATGTCTGACTTGACTCACAATACACAAGGAAAACAAATCGATCCCAAACAAAACTTGTCAAAACGTACGGCAACATTTGGTTGGGAGGAGGGGCGGGGAGGACATGACAATAAATAATGCTTGGGAATTAAAGAAATGCTTACTATGCTATTTATTCCAGTTTCTGACAGGTCAAACATCACTGTTACGGGTTTCCCATTTTCTCTTTTAGCATAACGTTCCAACCAGAATGCGATAAGCTTCTTTTTGTCCAACATGGTTTTATGGTCTTTTACGTGGTACTTCACCCTGATCCAGACTTTTTAACAGAACACAGGATAAAAATAAGAAAAATATCTGTCATTAGAATATTATTATACACACAGACCATTCCTTTCCCTTAACATTTTTCTTCATTTACAGTTCATTTGCTTGCTCAGATTAAAAACATCTCTTTCTTCTTTTAAATAAGAAATAGTGTGCACTTGGGAACTTAGAGAGGAGCAGAAAGGGAACCTCTTCTCCCCTGCCTTGGAAAATAAACAAACTTCTCTAGTAAGTAGGAGGGAAAAGAAAATACAGGTGAGTAAACAATATTTGGTAGTAACCTAAAAGTACTCTTCACTGTGTGTGACCAGAAAGCCAGCCAGTGGTTCTGTGAAGACTAGAACAACATCCCACGCGGAGAAGCAGCCCAGACAGAGGCACGAGGGTGGCACGAGTCAGGGCGGGCGCGTGCACAGAGGGCCACAAACCACTCAGCGCAGGGCAGCTAGGGCAACACGTGGCCAGTGCTGAGAGGAGAAGCTCCAGAGACAAGGGCTGGGCTGGAAGGACTCCAAGTCAAACGCTAAGGTGTACTTTTCCTACTAGAGACATCCCTCGGGGGCAGCAACACGGAGAGGAGAATGGAAGGGGCAGAGAAGGAAACCCAACAGGCTGTGCCCCGGGACGGCAGTTATTAGGGTCTGAACTGAGGAAGTGCTGATGGAAACGGGGAAGGGGCTCCACTGAAGCTCTGGCAGGGGGGGAAGGGACAAAGGCTGTGGGCCTGAGCTGGGTGGTGCAGAAGGAGGGCAGGCAGTGGGATGTGGCCCAGTGGAACTTTTGTGTTGAAGGTGGCCTGCAATCAATCCAGTGGCACCAGTCAAATGGGTAGCTGGGTACATAGGTGCACGTCCCCTGGGAACCATGTGGGGTCATCACTGTTTGTGGGGAGGCAAGGTCCTTGAGATCACCCAAGGGGACCGTATGTATCAGCTGGAAAGGAAAAGCAGCCAAGAAAGGAGTGAAGCCTGGGAGGCGCATGTAGGGACTGGGGAATGAGAGCAAAGATCGAAACAGGCTGGGTAAGAGAGCAGGTGACAGGAGGGAAATGCTAGGAGAATACTGCTAAACCAGGAATGCACCACACGCTGCAGAGAAAGCAGGCAAGCAAGCGCTAGGGATGGGGCTCTCACACTCCTGCCCAGGCACAGCCTTCGTACAAACCAAGCTGGGTTTTGGACAAAGAGGAGAGAGCAGTAACAAGGTAGTCATCAGGATGGTAGGGATGGTTGTTAGTGGTCTTCCTGCTATGACAGATTTCACAAGAAGCTAAGGGGAGAAGACCGGGGGGGCGGGGGGCACGGACAGGATAGGGACAGACGCTGATAGGGACAGACGCTGAACTTGAAAAATGCTTAGCAACTGTTGAAAAGATTTTCCATGAGAATACTGGGTTGAATTTTAATATCAGTAAATTACAAAGAAGATAACGACCCTGAATTACACTATTTTGGCTGTGTTATAGGATGTGGCATTTGCCTTCACCTCCTAGTTTATCATAATGCAAACAGTACATACAACTAAGTGTTTGACACTCCATCAAGATGGCCCTAATGGTCCCCAATTGTGGGAAACTTGATGTGTGGCACATATGAAGAAGGTTCTGCCTATTATTAATTCAGTTGAGATAAATGCATCTCAAAATCTTGAAAAGCCAGTACATCAATTAAATATACTTACACAACTTGTTGCCTTCTTTGTCATAACCGTGGAGATAAATACCACCAATTTCCAATAACCATCTGGGAATGGAGGATTCAGTCAGGTCTAAAAAAGGATAAACCTGATGAGTAGTTGTAACTTGGGGGTCTTTTAAAAAGAAAACTTACAATAGAAAGGTGATATTATATAGTAGGTCTGATATTAACAAAGATAAGCTTATTCAAATACCTGGAAAGAACCTCTGGCAATAAAAAATGGTGTTTCTTACTAAAGTAAACATACTACATAAAGATATGGATGAGAGAAATGGGGAAAAAAATCCATTTCCCTTGACACATGGACCATTATTATGTGGGCGCATTTTCATGTTTTGGTTGTGTTTCACATAGTAACTTTCAACACATACCATCACTGTTGGACAATTTCAAAATAACATGCTAGTAAATATCCACATTACAGCCTCAGGATTGATTCAAAAATCACTTATGGTTTCTCTAGCAAAATATTTTTCTACAAAAGATTGATATCCAATAGTCTAATTCATTATATAATCTTGGGGCAAGTGGAAAATACTTAAAAAAAAAAAAAAAAGCTAGATCCTTTAGCAGGAGCAACAAAACAAGTCTGCCCAGTCTTTAGTGAGAACACAGCAAGGCAGCAAATGCCAAGGCTTTTGTTTCATTTACCAGTATTTCCCTGAGAACTTTCCAAGATTCTTTATCTTTCTGCACCACCCTTTTACCGTATCTTGGCCATGTGTCACTGGAAACTAGCACTTCCATAAAAGAAAAAAACTGTTGAGCTTAAAAGCTCTTCTCTACTTAAATGATTTATATTTATTAGCTTGATTAATAAATGCTTCACTGTTTATTGAAATGATCTATGGTTTTTACATTTCCAATCAAATTATTTCTTAAATACTCCCCTTCTCATGGATTCTTTCTACAAGTATGAAGACTGGGGAGAATATCTGCTCTGGATTTATTTGTTGACTTTTTTTGTCTTAAGTCTCCAGACTCACTCACTCCAGGGTTTATAACCCTCAAGGTCAAATAATCCTTCTTTGTACTTCATCGAAACCAGTAGTTATGCCAGATTCCTCCTGTTGAATTTTTAGGAGAGATAATGGGTAACCTTTTCTGTCAAGGGTTCTTCATATACTTGAAGACTATTAAAAAAAACCAAAACCCTTCTAAGATTTAAAACTCCCATTTTGAGGGAAAATGTCAATTTAGAATTGGGTCTTGAGATCAGTAAGTTAAGCAAAGGCTGCCATAGGCATCTTTGGGGGTAAGCCTGATTTTTTTAGGGACCCCCCAATTATTTAGTAAAGCTACGGGGGGGGGGGGCACCTATAAGGAACTCTGGGGATAGAGAATGACAGAAGGCAGCAACTGAAAAACAAAACAAAACAGGAAAACAGTATCTCCTCTGTATCTCCGGGCCTAGTAGTGATGGCGCAGTGTTGCTATTGTTCAACGGTACCGAACTAAACAAGCACAGATGAAGAGACTCTGCTCTGAGTGAAAGAATCTGAATGTAATTCTGCTCCCTGGTGATCTGATTTCCCTATGAATGATACTGCTTTTAAGACATTTGTAAGATGCTCCTTTCAAAGGGTTGGTGGGTTTTTAAAAACATTGTATTTTGGTGTTTATGATGAGTACCAAGAACACCTGCAAATACACTATTTGATAAATGTAAGACTAACATTTATGCAGGGGACCATATACTGTCAAGGTTAAATTGAACGTCTTACCGTTGACACACATTTCTTTCCTCCACTGAAAACTCTCATCAAGCATCTTCAGTGTTTCATCGACAATACTATGTCTCCAAAGTAAGTAACTTTCAACCCAGTTATCATCTTGTTGTAGCCTTTCAACATCACGTGGATCGTATTTATCTGGCTTATCTGGGGGAAAACAGTAACAAACAGCCAAGTCAGATAAATTCTGCAGTGAATAGTAACACCAATGCCGGGAGAAAAAAGATAGGCAAGACAAAGCTAAGCTACAGAAGATAGCTACTTGAAGGATGCAGTTCGGATGAAAATGCAATGTAAATGACTGATGGAATTTCTAATTGAGAGGAGAATAAAGTCATCCAAGCATGGCAAGCTTACTTTAAATAAACCATAGAATTAAAAATAAGACCACAGTAAAATATTTTTTAAACAATTTTTATTTGTTTATTTGAGAGAGAGAGAGAGAGACAGAGAGAGCAGAGCATGGTGGAGGGGGAGAGGGAGAGGGAGAAGCAGACCCTCTGCTGAGCAAGGAGCCCAATGTGGGGCTTGATTCCAGGACCAGGAAATCACAACCTGAGCCAAAGGCAGACGCTTAACCATCTGAGCCACCCAGGTGCCCCAAGACCACAAGAGAATATTTTGCATGCCCCTCTCTAAAACTATAAGCCAACATCTAGGAAGATTATGTTGCCTGAACTTGAAATCCGTACCCTGGTCAATGAAAAAATGAAGTTTCAAATGTAAAGAAGGTGTACTTAAGAAGATATTTGTTTGGCAATATCATTTTAATTTGTTTAGAAGATTTATTTCTTTATTTTGGGGGCGAGGGGCAGAGAGAGTCTTAAGCAGACTCTGCACTGAATGCAGAGCCCGACCCGGGGCTCAGTCTCATGACCCTGAGCCAAAACCAAGAGTCGGATCCTCGACTTGATTGCACCACCAGCGTGCCCCTGGCAAGGTCTTTTTAAAAAATGAAATACAAAATGGAAAGCTGACCATGTGTGTAGCAGTCAACATTTCCCATAATTTACTGAAATAACTGTTTCCAATAACAATCTCTTATATGCTTACGCACAAGCTCTGGCACTTGATATTCCTCTTTCCACATCTTGCTTTATTTTCCTGTAACTGAGCTTGGTCTCCTCACAACCAGCCCTGCACATCCACATTCTACCATTCTGTAAGACTTCTTTTAAATGCTGCCTCTTCCACAAAAATTTCCCTCAGCCCAGAGGGAATTCCTTCCCTCCTACAGGACCAGCTACAGGAGTTAAACTAAGCTTTTCTTAAGGCACTTAGCATGTTTTCCCTTTAACCAGAGTGCCGGAACTTCGCATGTAGAGACTATGTAATAGCACAGTCTATACATTGTAGGACTCCTTCAAAGCAGGTTCTACTAGTGCCAATGAAAAGGCCTTCAGGATCACTGAATCTAATCCTTCTCTGTTTTTATTTTCTGTTAATGGTAGCCTCCCAGGGGCCCAAGTGGGAACTTTAGGAAATTCCCTGGCTCCTTCATCTCCATTTTTTTTTTATCTAGTTAGATGCCAAGTTTTATAGATTTTATCTCCTATTTGCTCCGCCTTATTTCAAGCCATCAGAGATAACAGCCAAAAGGGCAGGAAAATATAAATTGCAAAGACTCTTCATTGAGCCTCAATTTCCTTACCTTTAAACTGCTTTAGATAATCACAGGGCTGTGTGAAGATCAGATGAAAACGTATATATGAAAGTACTTGGAATTTTAAAGCACGATAAAATATAAGATTAGATCATGAATCATGCATTTGGTACAGTGTTGCCTTGGATAGCTGGGCTCTATTTTTCTAATCTATATGATGACTGATTCTAGAGCAGGTAAACCCTGGGAAATGTTTTTTGGTTCTGTTACTCAAAAATTCATCAGTATTCAAAGTACGCATTTTCTTTAATTCATAAACATGAGTTGGATATAAAAGAGTGGACACTATTTCACATCAGGAGGGCCCCTGAGAGCACCTTCCCCGGCAAAAGCACTCTCCAGTCCGGCCACCGCACGGCCCTCTCGGCTCCACCAACACAGAGCTGTCCTTGGAGTTACAGGCTAGCCTTCTTCATTTTCAAGAACATTTCGGCCAAATGCCGAGGTCCGAATGACCGCAGTTTGCTCACCACGAAGAATGTGGCTAACTCAGCTGGCAACTCAAGCATGCAGAAGTGTTTCATGTGTACTGCCCAAGTCTGTCACACAGAACATTCAAAGGACATGTACTACGGGGTCAAGATTTAGTACAACTTACGGCTTCATCAGGGGCTTTCTAAAATAAAATTGGCTGCTTCTTTCTTGTTGTTGTTTTAAACTGAGAGTGCCCATGGGGAAGACTACAGTGACCACTAGCCTTGCTTTGGGCTGACGAGCCAGCAGATAGGTTTTGCCTATCCTGGCTTCTGTGTACTCAGCTCAAATGTCAGCATGATAAAAAAAAAAAAAAAAAAAAAAAGGCAAATGGCTTCTTAGCATTATTATGAAAACAGTTTTGACCTCACAGGCTCTTGCAGAGTCCTGGGCTCCCCCCGGGGGTCCAAAGCCTAAACTCAGAACCACTTACCTAGAACAATGTATGGCAAATGGTAAAAACTCAATAAATACTAGCCAGAGTGAGAAGAACAAACCGTGATTGTTGGTGCTATCATTATAACCACAGCTGGTATTACCCCTAGGGATACCATAAAAGAGACAGTGCCTGTTACTATGAAATGTAAAGCAAACTGCTTTTGGATAGCTTTTAGGGATGCAGGTCTTTGAAATCAGAAATCTCCATTTATATCAAAATGACTAATTACTATTATTGTCAGGACGTGTGCTGATACATGAAATGCCTGTTCAACATTTACCGCTATACAGACGGGGAAAGAGAGAGCAGGGAAAAGACAGAGAAGGAGAAGATTGGGGAGGAGGTCAGGTATGTTGGTGGGGAGGGAGGGAGCCGGGAAGAAAGTCAGGGCAGGAGAGGGCAGAGAGGAGGGCTGAGGGGAGGAAAAGGAGGGAGGGAGGGAGAGAGAGAGACAGAGAGAGAAAAAGAGAGTCAACTGAACATTCAACGTAAGGAAAGCCTGGCTAAGTGCAATAAGGGTGCTTATGACAACACAATTTGCGGCTTTCAAACACAGCCCCCAGGCAACTGAACCCTCCCAAGTGTGAGGTGCTTCTCAGAAAACCAGTCCTCTGGATTTTCTTAATGGTTCACCGGCTCTTTCCACTATTTATTTCTTATACGAATTTTGCTGTGTAGATTGGTCCTAGACTTATACAGTGTATCACCACCAAACACATACTCAAGTTCAGAATTTGGCAGAAAAAGAACTAAAGATAAATGGCAATGGACATTCAGCTCTCAGACAGACAGTATTAAATGTTTCAGGGTAAAGACTTCTCTTTCTTAGCTTTTCACCTCTTTCTCTTCTGTGTCTACGTACGTATACACACGCACACAAACTCCCTCGCACGCCTTCATACTGTCTCTCACATATACACTCCAAAAAATTTTTTAAGTTTTGCAGGATAAATATAGTTTTTACTTGTGGAACAGTGAATTGCATTATTAACTTTTCTTTTTCTCCCTTGTATTTGTCAGCTGGTGAAATTACCAACAGGTCAGAACTGTACTTTAAAGGTAATGAATATGAAAGAACGTCTAGCCAAATTCAGGATAAGGGGCAGAGTGATGGGATCAGAAGACCCATGCTACTAACTATGTATAGGGATCGAGCAAGTCACTCGAGGCCTGATTTTCTTCTCTGTAAGATGGAGATAAAGTCTGCCACCCATAGTCTTATGAAGATCAAGAACATTCTGAAAATTTTAAATACTATATAAATGAATTTTCATTAACATAAGGTAGAATGCCATCCATGAAGATAAGATTAAATTCTAATTGACCTACTAGTTCATTGAGAAAATCTTAGAAGGATACTGTAGTTATTATAAATGTGCCAACAATTCAGATAGTTTGGAAAAAATACAAAAGTATTCTGATAATGAAAACCAGAGAACAGTTCCTAACTAGACAGTGTAATGATGTTCGAAAACAGCAAATATACACCTGTCAAACATTTTAGTAATTTAAAACCTCCTAAACCCTCTTATTTCTCGGGGACTTTGAGCACTAATTCACGTAAAGTCCTGGCAGGGCCCTGGGAGAGCATCAGTACTGGCTGGACCATTTCTATCGGCTGGGCCTGGGCCGGGTTACTGGCAACAATGGTAGTGATGAGGCTGAAATAACACAATATTCCCTTAAGGACGTCCTTAAAGGGAATGGTAGTAGGCCACAATCTACCCTAAATCTCCACTTTCCTGTGAAGTCAGCTGATGAAAGACTAAGAGGCAGGTGCTCTTTTAAGGTGGAATTAAGCCACTAGCCTAAGGCGGTGATTCTCACACTTCGGCACCTCTTAGAATCACCAGGAGGGCTTGTTTAAAAAGGGGATTACCAGACCCCACTCCCAGAGTGCTTAATGCAAGGAAGGGAACCAAGAACCTGCATTTGTAACAAGGTCCTACAGGATGCTGACTGCTGTTGGTTCAGGGATCCCACTTCGAGAACCACCGGTCTATGAGAGGTGTTGAAAAGCTACCTGAAAAGGGCCAGATGGTAAATATCTAAATATCTCAGACTTTGAAGGCAAAGATGGCTGCCGTTGCTGATTCTTCTTCCTCTGCTTTTTTAAGTAATCCTTTAAAAATACAAAAGCCATTCTTAGTACAGGGGCTGTACAAGAAGAAAACTTTGCTAACCTATGATTTGTTTAGAGAGGGGAGGTGCTTTCTATCTTAGATGATCTATATCTCCATTTATTTATACAGGTCTTCTTTCAATGTTCTTTAGGAACACAAATGTCTTGATAAAATAAAAACAAATTGCAAATTTCTTCTATTTAGATTATGAGGCACTTTAGAGATTGTGTTGGCTCATATGAGCCAATATGAGAGGCAAACCCTATACCTCTTATTTTCCCTGCCACATTGGTAACTAGGTTATTTGATATACTGCAGACCTTTAGAAGTAATAGTTGAGATCACGGTCTTTCCCTTGACTTTATGGGAGTTATTTTGAAGTTTCCCAATTAGATGTAACATTTGTTGTAGGTTTTTAGAAGACACACTTAGAGCAAAGAAAGTTTTCCTTGTTTGCGAGAAGTTTTGTTTGCTTTACACGAAGTTGAGTTACAGCCAGTGTGGCTTCTTTGTTGAAATAAAAGCGTTTCCTCATCTAGTTTTGTTAATGCATATATATTTTTATTTGCTCAAGTAAGTATAGAAAAAAGAAAGAGAAAACAAATATGGTTAGCTAAAGAGACAAGAGAAGGGACAGAAGAGGCGCAAGAGATGAAAGGCTTCTCCATGTTTACCTTTTTATATGGTTTTGATTTTTGAACCGGACCTATTCAGAAATGTCATTGAGAAGCATGTTATTAATGTGTTAAGTTCCTCTGCTACATTTTCTGATTATCATTTTCGTGTTCCTGGGACTAGCCAACTGCTTGGGCCTTATTTGTGCGCACGGCTTTCTGCAACGGGGACAGTGGGAGAGACCTATGGCTGCCGACTCAGTCTCTTTAATGGTCATTGATCCAGTTAGGCTTTTTACTTCTCACTGAAACAAGGTGAGATGATTTTTCTCTTCTCCATTAAGTTTTCCACTTAATCTAAGTTTTATAACTTACTGTGATAAAGCTGGTGATTGTATTCTCTTACGATTTTTAAAATCTCTAGCGCATCTTGAATTAGGTCTGCTTTTTTGCTCCCTATGTCTTTGTATTTTCCCTTTGCACTTAATCAGTCATCCTAGGCTTGTCTGTTTCACTAGTCCTTTCAAAAAACCAGCTTATGTTTATTACATTAACTATCTTCTTTCCTATATCATGAATATCTGCCATTTGTTTCCTTCTACTTTTTCTGTATTTACTCATGCTCATTTTGTAGCTCCTTGAATTTAATCTATAGCCGACTTTAATTTGGGCCTTGTTTTCTAATTAATGAACATAAGACCACAGATATTCTGTTGCTCAGCTAAAACTAGTAATTTCCACTGTGATATTCTCTTTAACTCATGGGTTATTTAGCAGAGCTAAGAATTACACACAATCCAAGGAAGTTGTTAATCCGTGGGTTATTCAGAGGTGTGTTATTTTAGTTTCCTAACATTTGATTTAAGTACCTGGTCGACTTATTTTTGTTTTTGGTGCCAAAACCCGGGATTGTGACTTCTAATATGGTTGCTGAATGGTGTGAAAACATGGGTCTGTATGATGTAGCTGCTCTGGAATTTGAGACTTCCTCTATGACTTAATATGTGGTGAATGTTTGCAAAAGCTCCAAGAGCATTAATATATTTTCTAAAGTATATGTATTCCCTATTTGTTGAGAAGGGACTATACATTCATATATACACATACATATATATCTTTGATCAACTTTGTTCATTGTGTTAGAATCTAAAATCTTGGGGAGCCTGGTTGGCTCAGTCAGTAGAGCATGAGACTCTTGATCTCAGGGTCCTGAGTTTGAGCCCCATGTTGGGAGTAGCGTTTATTTAACAAAACAAAATTTTCCGGGGTTCCTGGGTGGCTCAGTGGGTTAAAGACTCTGCCGTCAGCTCAGGTCATGATCTCAGGGTCCTGGGATCGACCCCACATCAGGCTCTCTCCTCAGCGGGGAGCCTGCTTCCTCCTCTCTCTCTCTGCCTGCCTCTCTGCCTGCCTCTCTGCCTACTTGTGATCTCTCTCTATCAAATAAATAAATAAAATCTTAAAAAAAAACAACAACAAAATTTTCCGGATCACTTGCCTGCTTGCTCTGTGCATTTCTGAAAGATTCTGTTAAAATCTTCAACATGTTTGTGTATTTCTTGAATTTCACTCATAATTTTGGGAAATTGTGCTTTATATATGTGAAGGCTATACTGTGAGATACTTTTGTTAGTTCTAAATGTTTTACCTTTTCAGGGTTCCATTAATCAACAACAGGACTCCTTTGTAAATGTACTGATGTTTTTCACTCTAAATATTTTGTCTAATAACAAAAGCGAAGCCAAGACAGTATCACTTTTGGTGAGTGCACTTTGTTTTGTACACTTTTTTTCCATGTCCTTATTTTCAACCTTTCTACATTAGTAACTTGTAGGTAGAATGTAACTAAGATTTTTTAAAATCTGCTGTTAAATATTAAATTTGTCTATATTTATGGTAACTTGATAAAGTTGAGATTATTTCAGCTGTCTTATTCCATGCTTTCCAGTTACTATGCTGCTTTTTCTCTCCTTTCCTACTTCCTACTGGAGAGATGTTTTCTTCATTCGCCTTTTCATTCCTCCACTGGCTTGGAAATTAAATATTTTATTTCTGTATCTCAGTGGTTATCCTTATTTGAAATACTCACAAGTAAAAAAAAAAAAAAAAAAGAAAGAAATACTCACAAGTTACTGAAAATATCTACAGTTAGTATCTCTACCCTCCTTCTAAATAATACAAGTCCTTCCAATTTCTCTACCTGCTAATAGTGTCACAATTTTTTTTTTTTTTTTACTATTAACATCAATTTATGGGGAGCCTGGATGGCTCAGTGGGTTAAAGCCTCTGCCTTCGGCTCAGGTCATGATCTCAGGGTCCTGGGATCGAGGCCCTCGTTGGGCTCTCTGCTCAGCAAGGAGCCTGCTTCCCTCTCTATCTCTGCCTGCCTCTCTGCCTACTTGTGATCTCTCTTACTGTGTCAAATAAATAAAATCTTTTAAAAAAAACGTATTAATTTAGGCTTTTTTCTTTACTAATTTGCTTACCCATTTCTTTGCTTTTTGTTGTTTCTTGATCTTTCTGCCTCCTCTGGGTTCTGTATACATACTTATAAAGTAGTTTAGTAGTTTTTTATTAGAGACAGTCAATCTTTGCATATCTGAAAAAATTTACTTTCATTTTTGACTAACTATTCTAAGTGAGTAGTTATTTCCCTTCGCACTTTCAGGAAACTATTTCACTGTTAGCTGGCATGAACTGTTACTGAGGAGAAATCAAGTATTAGTCTGATTTCTGTTCCTTTGTTGATAACCTGTCACTTCTTTTTGGTGGTATGATCTTTGTCTGTGGTGGTCTCACATTTTTCACTACGATATGCCTAGGGACTAATTTCTTTTTCCTTTATGATGCTTAAGTCTTGTTATGCTTCATCTTTTTTAACTTAAATTCAAGTTAGTTAACATATAGTGTAGTAATGGTTTCAAGAATAGAATTTAGTGATTCTTCATTTACATCTAACAGCCCGTGCTCATCCCAACAAGTGCTCTCCTTAACACCCATCCCCCATTTAGCCCATCCCCCCTACCTGCTTCTCCTCTAGCAATCTCGTTTGTTCTCTATGGTTGAGTCTCTTGAGGTTTGCCTCCCTCTCTGTTTTTATTTTGTTTTTCCTTCCTTTCCCCTATGTTCATCTGTTTTGTTTTTTTTTAAGATTTTTATTTTTTCATGAGAGAGAGAGAGAAAGAGAAACAGGCTCCCTAAAGAGCAGGGAGTCTGATGTGGGACTCAATCCCAGGATTCTGGGATTACAACCTGAGCTGAAGACAGATACTTAACTGACTGAGTCCCCTAGGGGCCCCCATCTGTTTTGTTTCTTAAATTCCATATATGAATGAAATCATATGATATTTGTCTTTCTCCGACTTACTTCGCTTAGCATAATACACTCTAGTTCCATCCACGTTGTTGCAAATGGCAAGATTTCATTCTTTTTTTTTTTTAAGATATTATTTATTTACTAGAGAGAGAGAGTAAGAGAGAGATCATGAGAGGAGTAAAGTCAGAGGGAGAAGCCGACTCCCCGTGGAGCTGGGAGCTTGACGTGGGTCTCGATCCTGGGACTCCAGGATCATGACCTGAGCCGAAGGCAGTTGCTTAACCAACTGAACCACCCAGGTGCCCCAAGATTTCATTCTTTTTGATGGCTGAGTAATATTCTATTGTGTGTATTTAAATAACACTTGACTAAATATAAGCTGATATCCTAGACGTGACAGTATACTGGCGACAGACTCTTTAAAGCTGCATATCTCACTTAACATTCAGGATGAACATATATGAAGAACAGGTATCAACAATTTAAAGAGATAAGTCAAAAAAATTTGCTAGGCGCTGATAAAAGTCACTACTGAGAATAAAGATTCAAAAATAAGCAGGTCTACCAATTCTCTATCCCATCACCGATTTACCACTCAAATCTCCATGTAAAGTTACAATCTTACATGAATGAATAAAGAAGATGGGGTATATAAACACAATGGAATACTACTCAACGATCAAAAAATGAAATCTTACCATTTGCAACATCGTGGATGGAACTAGAGGGTATTATGCTAAGCAAAATAAGTCAATCAGAGAAAGAATGATCATATGATCTCACTCATATGTGGAATTTAAGAAACAAAACAAAGGTTCATAGAGGAAGGGAGGGAAAAATAAGTCAAAATCAGAGCAGGAGACAACCACAGGAGACTCTTAATCATAGGAAACAAACTGAGGTTTGCTGGAGGGGAGGGGAGTGGAGGGATGGGGTATCTGGGTGATGTAATGAGCACTGGTTATTATATAAGACTGATGAACTACTGAACTCTACCTCTGAAACTAATAATACATTATATGTTAGTTAATTGAATTTAAACAATAAAATAAGATATAAAAAGTCACAATATTATATTCTCTAAGACAGAGGCTTGGTATTTTTAGATATGTAATATAAGGACAAAAATTGATAAACTCTTAAAATCTTTTCCTCTTGCTCTGATCATGACTTTAAAAGATTAACTGTGAAAATGTTAAAGATGGAACAAAATTTAAGAAAATGCTAGTGTCTACCTATCTTGTAAGGGCTTCCACTATTGGAGGATAATACATAACTCATTAGCTTTGAGGACTAACTTATGATCTCCCCCTATACGCTAGCTCAAAATGGAGACAGGTTATTGCAGATACAAAGACGAATGAAGCCTGAGTGGATCCCTTGGGTGGTTCATAATCTAGAGAGGTTATGTAAAACATTTAATAGTGTAGTTACACTTTTTTTTTAATTTTTAAAACAGGTTTTATTTGTTTATTTGACAGAGAGGAGAAAGATCACAAGTAGGCAGAGAGGCAGAAGCAGGCTCCCTGCTGAGCAGAAAGCCCGATTGATGCGGGGCTGGATCCCAGGACCCCGAGATCATGACCTGAGCTGAAGGCAGAGGCTTTAACCCACTGAGCCACCCAGGTGCTCCATTGTGTAGTTACACTTTAAATGTCATTTTCCTTTTACTCTTCCTCTCCAGAGAGGGCAGTTGATAAGGACAATACCTGTTTTATGCAACCTTTACCTACAGAGGTTCCTTCTAGTCACTGCTAATCATCCTGTCCCTGAAATTCTCTCAGAGATCACCCTGGTTCTTCTACTTCTCTCATCACTTTGTCTCCTTCATCCTAATAAAATGAAGGCACACTCTTCAAGGTTAATTGCTTAATGGGAAAAAAAAGAAGGAAGACAAAAGAAAGACATTAAAGAATAATCTAAAGGTTATACTTAAGATAAAACAATATTATGATCCCAGATACAAGATCTGAAACTCAAGAAGGGATGGTAAATAAAGATACTAGTAAATATATGGTAAGTAGAGAAACACTAATATATAAAACAATAAGAAATGGGGAGAGGGGTGTATATGGAGAATGAGGTTAGAACTGCACAATGACTATATTTTTCAGGGAGTAGAAAAGAGGAAACACTCCTTACTCATTTTATGAAGCCTGCATGATCCTGATGTCAAAATTGCACAAGTATAAGAAAGGAAAATTACAGGCTAATTTATGAATATAGATATAAAACTCCTAAACAAAATGTCAGCTAACTGAATACAGCAATGTATTTTAAAAACCTGATTAATAGAATTTATATTAACAGATTAAAAAAGAAATAAAAAGCAAGTGAACATCTCATCAGATACAATAAATGTGTTCAATAGATGAACAAAATGCATTTAGTAAAATTCAACCATCAGTTGTGATGGGAACAAAACAACCAATGAAAAGCCAAACTAACAAACCAGAAGTAGATGGAAACGTCTTCATTTTCAGAAAGAATATCTACAGAGATCACACTTGATGGTGACATGTTTGGGGCTATCTTTATAAGATCAGGAACAAAAAAAGTAGGCTTTTCTCACTGCTTCAATTCAACAGTGTTCTAAAGTCCAGCCAGTGTAAAGTAAAGAGATTAGCAAAGATATACCAGATTCTTGAATAGAAAGACACAACCCTGATGATGTCAAGCCTCCCAGAATTGGTCTTCTGATTTAATACAATTCCATTCAAAATCCCAACAACAGTTGGTTTTTTGCAGAAACATGATAAGCTGATCCTATAATTTATATGGAGGAACACTGGGCCAATAGCCTGAACAAGTGATTTTCACAGAAGCAGAAGCCAAATGGTCTATAAAGATATGAAGAAATGCTCAATCTCACTAGTACTCCAAGCAATGCAAATTAAAACCACAATGAGATATCCCTATACCTTAATCACGTGGGGAAAAATTAAAAAAAAAAAACACACCACGAACCACCACTATCGCATAATTTTAGAGTGTGGAAAAACAAGGACTGCTGGTTAAAATGAAAACTGGTATAATCACTTTGGGAACCAGTTCAGCATGACCCAGTAAAATTGAATATGTGCCTCATTAATGACCCACACATTTCACTGTCCGGTGCAAATTCTAGAGCAGCAGTCCTCAAACTCCTTGGTCTCAAGACTCCTTTTACACTCTTAAAAATAACTGAAGACTCCAAAGAGCTTTTTTGTTTATATGGGTTATATTTACCAGTAGTTATTCTATTGGGTATTAGAACTGAGGGAAGTTTTAAACATGAGAACACACAAGCACATACCCTATCAGCTGTCAGAGCAATGACATCACCACATGCCACGTGACCTCTGGAAAATGCCACTGTATGCTTGTGAGACAATGACAGTGAAAAAGGAAAATAATGCTTTGGTGTTATCATAAAAGTTGTTTTGACCTCTCAAGCTCCTTGAAATGGTCTCAAGGAATCATAGTTCCTGGACCAACTTTGAGAACCACTGCCCTAGAGAAAGTCTAGGCACTTGACATGTTTAAAAATGTTTGTAGCAGCATTGCACATAATAGCAAAGCCTAGAAACAACCCAAATTCACCAACTGATATTTTCATTCCATGTACTACTACACAGCTATCAAAAGCAATCAATTATACTTATGTTTGACTATACGAATGACTCTTGAGTAACAGAAGCAAGTCATGGAAAAATACATTCAGCTTTTATTTAAAGTTCAAAAACGGCTAAACTTAATAAAGTACTGGTGAAGAATACGTCACAGGCGGTAAAGCTAATGAAAATCAAGAGAATGAGTAACACCAAATGCGGGACATACCACTGCCCCTGAATTGCAGTGATAAGTACGTGGGTGTTCGCTTTATTCCTGTTTCATACAACTAGTACTGAAAAGATAAAAAATAATAAACCAAGACAAAGCAAGAATTAAAGGACTAGGAAATTACTGAACAAGAGAAAGTTATTTAATTTAATGGCAACGAAAGAAACCACAAAGGAATGAGTAGTTTTGAATACATTAGAAACATGAAAAAAACTTTCAAGACACGTCTCCAAAGGCAAAGGAAACAAAAGTGAAAATGAACTTTTGGGACTTCATCAAGATAAGAAGCTTCTGCACAGCAAAGGAAACAGTCAACAAAACAAAGAGGCAACCCATGAGATGGGAGAAGATATTCGAAAAATGACACTACAGACAAAGGCTGATATCCAAGATTTATAAAGAACTTCTCAAACTCAACATCCAAAAAACAGATAATCATGTCAAAAAAATGGGTAGAAAACATGAACAGACACTTCTCCAATGAAGACCTACAAATGGCTAGCAGATACATGAAAAATGTTCATTATCATTAGCCATCCGGGAAATTCAAATCGAAACCACACTGAGATACCACCTTACATCAGTTAGAATGGCAAAGATTAACAGGGCAGGAAACATCAAATGTTGGAGAGGATGTGGAGAAAGGGGAATCCTCTTACACTGTTGGTGGGATGCAAAGTGGTGCAGCCACTTTGGAAAACAGTGTGGAGATTCCTCAAAAAATTAAAAACAGAGCTACCTTATGACCTGGCAATTGCACTACTGGGTATTTATGCCAAGATACAGATGTAGAGAAAAGAAGGGCCATGTGTACCCCAATGTTCACAGCACCAATGTCTACAATAGCCAAACTGTGGAAAGAGCCAAGATGCCCTTCAAAAGATGAATAGATAAAGAAGATGTGGTCCATATATACAATGGAATATTACTCATCCATCAAAAAGGATGAATACCCAACTTTTATATCAACATCGATGGGACTGGAGGAAATCATGCTAAGTGAAATAAATCAAGCAGAGAAAGTCAATTATCATATGGCTTCACCTACTTGTGGAACATAAGGAATAACATGGAGGACATTAGGAGAAGGAAAGGAAAAGTGAATTGGGTGAAATTGGAGAGAAAGATTAACCATAAAAGACTGTGGACTCTGAGAAACAAACTGAGGGTTTTAGAGGGGAGAGGGGTAGGGGGATGGGTGAGCCTGGTGGTGGGTATTAAGGAGGGCACGTATTGCATGGAGCACTGGGTGTTATACATAAACAATGAATCTTGGAACACTGCATCAAAAACTAATGATGTATTTTATGGTGACTAACATAACACAATAAAAAAATTTTTTAAACATGAAAAAAGTGAAAGTGACATAAACAAGAAAAGCCCAAACAAAATTTAAAAGCCATAGTCGTGAAAAAAAATTTAAACTACAAATCGATGTAAATATCAGAAAAGAAATTTACTCTCACTAGCAACCAGATGCAACCTAAAAGAACCATTGGTTAAGGAGTGACGATGCTACACTAGTAAGGCTATGGTGAGACTAACAGTATCTCACGTGCTGGTGGGAATGAAGCTTGGTGCAACTTCTGGGGAAGAAAAGGTAGCACATACATGAAGCGTCTTAAAAAAATTCACACTCTTAGGCGCCTGGGTGGGTCAGTGGGTTAAAGCCTCTGCCTTCGGCTCAGGTCATGGTCTCAGGGTCCTGGGATAGAGGCCGAGTAGGGCTCTCTGCTCAGCAGGGAGCCTGCTTCCTTCCCCCTCTCTCTCTGCCTGCCTCTCTGCCTACTTGTAGTTTCTCTCTGTTAAATAAATAAATAAAATCTTTAAAATATTCACACTCTCGAAACCAATAATTCTAGTTATAGACATGAATCTTAAGGAAACAATCTGAACTACTGCACAAAAAACTGTATTAACAAAAAAACTGGAAGGAATATAAATATCCAAATACGAAGTATTTAAGATAAAAGATAAGAAAATTCTTTTTATTGAGCTGAGTATTAAACAGAAATGTAAAACACTATTTACCTCATCAATCTAGGGAAAATAAATTTGATCGTGTGAATAAAAAAAATGCAAGCCGTAAAATTACACACAATAGTCTTTTAACTACTTTTTAATGTATAGGGAAAAAAAAGTATAGAGGGCGCCTGGGGGGCTCAGTTGGTTAAGTGTCCCAACTGGATCTCAGCTCAGGTCTCAGTCACAAGAGCATGAGTTCAAGCCCCCTGCTGGGCTGAACGCTGGGGGTGGAGCTCATTAAGAATAAAACCAAAAACAAAATGGAAAAAAAAATGCATCCATTGTTAGCAGAGCTATCTCTGACTGGTTAGCTTATGGGGGACTCTTCTGGCTTTTCTGTTATCATCCAAACTCATTTAAATGAATTCATATACTTGTAAAGTCAAGAAACAAACCTAAAATAAGAAAACCCACCAACCCCTCAACTGCTCTCCAAACTCACTAAAGTACAAACACATTGTTTTTGTTCAAAGCTCTCTGCACTACATTTCCACTGTCTTCAGCGGGGGTGCTTACCTTCCTCTTAAAGCTCATCAAAGCCGACTTCCCATGGCTTCCTGAACATGCCCTGTATCTTCTCACTACAGTGCTTTAGCTCAGACTATTTGATCCATCTGGATCACATTCTCTACTTGGCCAAGTTCTACCATTTTCCAAAGTTCCACCTTTCCAAAGTTTCCATCTTTTCTATGAAGTTTTTTCTCACTTGGTGCTAACCCAATCACCCCAACCACGTGTGATTTTTTTCCTTTGTCTTTGACTTCTACAGAAATGATTTTAGGGGGCGCCTGGGTGGCTCAGTGGGTTAAAGCCTCTGCCTTCAGCTCAGGTCATGATCTCAGGGTCCTGGGATCGAGCCCCGCATTGGGCTCTCTGCTCAGCAGGGAGCCTGCTTCCCCCTCTCTCTCTCTCTGCCTGCCTCTCTGCCTACTTGTGACCTCTCTCTCTCTGTGTCAAATAAATAAATAAAATCTTAAAAAAAAAAAAAAGAAATGATTTTAGCACTCTTTTTCCTCTTGATACAATTTGCCTGAATTCTGTTAGCTCTGTCTTAATGCCTCTACTGCACTGTAGTAGTTCAGGAAGGGGTCTACCCTTCTTCAGTTCTTTCTCTAATAAGGACACACTGCTTCTCAGAATTAAGCACATAATGAGTATTTGAGGAACCAAATAAATTACTGTCACAAGGGAGTAATCTCTTGCCTTGGCCACCAGAAGGAGGAAGAGAGAAAGGGAAATGTTTCTCATTTGAGATCCAGCATGGAATTTCTCACAGAAACAATGAGCAAAAAAGGACCACTTGTAATGCATAAAACAATTACGAATTTTTATTCTTTCTGACAGCTACAAATCTATCCATAATTGGTAGCTTAATTTCTATGGAAACAAAATGTGCTTGGAATTCCCAGGAACCTACCTCCAAAAGAGTTTTTGGAGTACAGCCAGTGCTTAAAGTGACATATTTGCAGATAATATTTTCTTTTAGGAAAAACATCATGTTTGCTTAAGTCAGCCTTAAGCATCTTCTGAAACAAAACATTGTTAGTGACAACAGAAAGGGTGAAATGAAAGAGGAATTAGGAGAGTGCAGGTTCTCTAAGCATTTGAGTTAATTTCTAAAAAGTAAACTTGAAAGAGTGAACACAGGCAGATCAAAAATCCCTTTTTACCACTCTCCTACTTTCCCTTTACCTGATGCACTACCTCAGGAAACAAGGTAGAAAAGTCCTTGCAGGTTTTTCTTTTCCTTTCCCGTGCAAGTCTTTAAATTAATTAAATTAGTATTTACAACAACTGTGCAGATAACCTGTTTACACGCATTCACACGAACCCAGGTGTGTATATTTAAGGACAAAACCCTCTCTATACTTAATGCCGTAGAGTGCTTTACTTTGAAATAATGCTCGTCTTTATGAAACATATTGTGAGGGCTGCTCTTTGCCAGATTTTGCGGGGGGGGGGGGGGAGGGGCGGAGGGGGTGGGATGGGACGGGGAGCCAGTTAGGACAACTCA
>CM052801.1:9116505-9154599 GCA_028533885.1 Nasua narica | reverse complement strand
GAAAACTGTGCTAGGTACACAGAGGTGAGTCAGTCCCAGCCCTCAATGTCCACAGGTTGCCCCAGACCCATATACATTCTACTGGAGGAAATAATAAGCAAGTAAACAAATGAACACGATAATTACAGGCTATGGTAACAGCTGTAAAGGAGACAAAACAAACAAGACAGGGAGGCTATTTAGCAATCAGCAAAGGCCTCTCAGATGCATTTAAACCAAGATGGAAAAAAGGACCTAGCCGTACACACTATCTGGGCAAGAGCCTCCTATACAAAGAGAAGTGGAAAGGTCCCAAGATAAAAACAGATTCAGTCTGTTTGAAGAACATAAAAGAAGCAGTGTGGCTGGTCATGTTTTTCAAACCCTGGGTCATGTAGGATGTGATGTCAATTTTGTGGGTCACTGCAACAGGGAGGAATAGGTTTTCTGAATAACTATTCTTTAAGGGACTTTTCCTCCAGTTATGTGTGCATGTGTGAGAGTGTACTAGATTGCAATGTGTGATATGTTTCTTACTGTGGGCAGTGGTGAAATCTGTACAAGCGAAGAGAGCAGTTACAAATTAGGATGGAAGTGTGGGCAAGAGCATCAGCATATATGGCCTTGCATTGCAGGCCACCATAAAGAATTGAGATGTTTATTCTAAACACAGTGGGAATGTATTGAAGAGTTTCAAGTTGCGGAGTGACACGATCTAAGTCAACATGATGGTGTTGCCAAAAGATTTTCACTATAGTGAAATTCAGAAAACTAGCCCAGGCTTAGCCACTAACACCAAGGATTCGGAGTGAATCACTTAATCTCTCTATATCTTACTTTCTTCATTTTAAAGATGAGAAGGTTGGACCAAGATAACTTTTAAGATCTTATCTATCACTAAACTTGTATGACTATATATATACACACACACACATATGTATACATATATCCTACTTCCTCCCTTGAGCATGAATACCTGACTATGGTGGAGACACTAGCCCATTAGGTCAGGTTCTGGGTTCTTAAAATACTACAAAATGTGTAACTATAAGAACTACATTTCTATAGAAAGCAATTTTAGAATTAGCTTTTTACTGGAACCAGCCATATTATATTTAAATGAGATCTCTGCGCTAAAAGTGAATCAAGTGCTTTTGCAACTCTCTGATGCAAAGTTTGGGATGGGAAGAAAACTGACAGGGAGAATGAAAAGATTTACTGACCAGATTATTTGGAACACATTTCCTTACTTGTTCTAGGTCATCACTGACATTTAATCTAGGGCAGTCTAAAGTTGCAGAGACTCTCTACTGAGCACTAAAGTCAAGATGCAGAAGCTTAACCCCTTCCACAGCAACCAAATCGACTTGGGACAAGATATTCAGCCTAAAATAGGTTAACCCCATGCTAGAAAGTTTGATCTCTGTTTTTTTCAGTTAATCCTCTTAACTTATTCATATTTCACAGATAAGGAAACAGGGGCTTAGAAAAGACAAGTACGCTATTAAGTGGCAGGGCCAGGATTCAATATTTCATATTTATAATAAATTATCCTTCAGGTTTAAAAAATTACTGTACAAGGATAAAATCATCAGTTTCAAGTATCTGGGACATCTGTTCAACCACATGAACACATAATACTCAACCAATAAATCAATTCTGGACTCACAGGTACTTTGGCTAGGTACAGTGTGGGATGAAAGAGAACTTCTTCCAGCCCTGGAAGGCCTACTCCGTGGGTAACATACTGGGTTATATGAAGTGGTATTAGGCAAAGTATCCAAGGAATTTGTATCCCCAATTAAGTACACGTGAATAGCCTTATGGCGGTTTCCAGATTCTTTTTCTCTATTGTTGCCGGTGAAAGGTCAGCAGAGAAACCGTGCACTAGAGTGTCACCTGTGCCATGAGCCTTGAAAGTGTCCTGCAAGTTCCACAAACTCGAGATGCTAGAAACTCACCAATTTCCAACTTACATTAACCCTTTAGGAAGCAATGGGCGTATCACCTGCCCAGCTGGAGCAGCGTGCATGGTGTGTTATGGAAAAGAAAACCTTGGAAACGTGCAGGGCATCATCACTGTAAGGGTCGAAATGGTCCCTAAAGCCTCCCACAAACACCTGTAAACACCTTTGGAAAGTTGGGGACGCTCGTTGCACACCTGCCTCAACAACGAGAACGCGGTACCCACCTGTCACGTATTCGGCTTCGAATCTCCGTCGGGTCTCAGAGATGAGCTTGGCTTTATTCTGGGCGTGATACTGAAAGGGAGACACGAAGGGACGCTTAGATACCACGCGCACCACCCCGCTTCCCTTCAGCCCAGCCCACCTTCGCCTGGGCGCACAGCCCCCGAGCTTCAGAGGAAGCTTCCGGGTCTGGGGGGAGGGCCGGCAGCGGCGTGGTCGCCTCCTCACCTCGGCCATGGTCGCGCTCGTGGACTTGGTTTCGTTCGCCGTGGCCACTGCCGGACCTGTCCGAATATCTCATCACTGGCCGGGCAGGCCAGGAGGTAGAGAGGGAAGGGCGGGAGGTGGAGACCGTCGCGTGACACCGGGAGGCGGGCGGAAGCGTCGCCGCGTTGTCCAATCCACTGTGGCCGCCTGGGGCTGGAGGCGGAACCAGGCCCCAGCCTGGCTTTCCATTAGCTTCTGGTTTGGGCTCCGCTCCCCCGACGTCCCCTGCACTGCGGTCCCGCCTCCGCCTACCGCCGGATCACGGGAGCTTGCCGTGCGGAGCTCCGCCCGAACAAGCTCCGCCTGCCCTTCGCTTTCACAACATTCCCTGGAGGCCCCGCCCCCTCGGCCTGCCTAGGCAACCGTCTCCGGGAAGGCTCGGCAGGCTCCGCCTCCTCTGTTTTCGACGCAACCGCCAGCCCGGATCTCCCAGGATGCAGCGCGCGGGCGGGAGGTTTGGAGCGGAGGGATCCTGCGCCTCCGTAGAGAGTCTGGGAAGTGGCGACTCTGGGACGCAGGGCCTCGCGCGGTGAGGTAGGGCTGGCCAGTCGTCCCTTATCTGGCCTTCGCGGGCCTGGGCGGCAGAGGTGGGAGGCAGAACTGGGTTGGTTCCCATCTTTGCGGAATAAGGGGATGGAAGCGAGTGTGCCGCGGCCTAAGCTCATCATGTGCTTGCTGTATAGGATTATTTCGCTGGAAGCTTTCTTCACGCCCGCCTCTTCTTTCCCACTTGGAGTGTGAGAAATTTATCAAGGATTATGTATTTGAAATCCTTAAGCTAAAGCAGTTATATAAAGTTAAAAGATGTAAAGCATCTTACAAGTTTATTAACTAGGGTAGTTCTCAACCTGTGGCAATTTTGTCTCGTAGGGGACATTTTGGCAGTTTGTAGAGATGTTTTTGGTTGCCACAATAGAGATGGGACCTGCTACTGGCAACTAGTAGGTATTGCTAAATAGCCTACAACGCACAGGGGGGGCCCTATGACAGTTATCCAGTGCAAAATCACATTAAATGCTAAACTTAAAGATTTAGGGTTTATAAGACACTGGAACAATTTTATAGTTGTTGGCTAAAATATTGAAGGGAAATCGTTTTGCATTCAGTAATACTGGCTTTTTAAAAACTGAAAGATACTGAAAACTGCAAAGAAATTGGAGGAAGAAAAGTCCCCGTATTTTCACCATCTAGTCAACCGTGACTGACACTTTAGCATCTTTGGTCGAGACTTTTTTTTTAATATGCTACAAATTTTTATGGGGGAAAATGGACATATTGTTTAAAAATAATTGAATACATTGTTAAAAAATAACATTGCAGCTATAGCTAAAGTCTCCCTCTGGCTCCACTCCCCTACCTGGTATCTATCCCCTTCTCCAGAATAAAGTCACTGGAATTTGGCATGAATCTTTACAGAATCTTTGCTCTTTAAATTTTGGACAAGGCTGCCTGGGTTTGAATCCTGGCTCTGTCACTTCCTATTTTTAGGCCTTTGAGAAGATTCTTAAACTCCATGCCTCAGTTTCCCCATCTGTAGAATGGGATAACACTGCCTATAGCAGAAGAATGTAGTGAGGAATAAATGAGTCCAAAGTGCTTAGAACAGTACCTGGCAGAGAAGCACTCAGGGAAAGTAGCCTTTGTAGGTAAACAGCAAATATGTAATGTCGTTTTATGTGTTTTGATTTAGATAAATATACCGCAGAATACATTTTTCTGCAACTTGATTTTTTCATTTGATTTTTGAAATTAAGCCATGGTAGTATACGTAGATCTAATTCATTTTTTTAACTGTGGTATGATATTCCATCTGTATTTATCCATTCTCCTATTGACGGTCATTGAAGTTTCTTAGCTTTTTACTGTTACAAACAACAGCACAATGAACATTCTAGAGCAATGTCTTTGTACATTATTATGTAGGATTGTTTCTCTGGGTTCATACCTAGAAATGAAATTGCTGGATATGTGGATTTCAGGTGACTTGCCAAATTGCCTTCTAAAGTCACCTCTCCCTTTAATTAAGAACTCATAATTATCTCCTAATTGATGGCTTTGCTTCTATTCTCACCTCACCCTTATCTTCAACACCGTCACCAGGATCTTTCTAATTCAGAAGTACAGACCTGTGATTTCTATTTTTGAAATCTTTCAGTGGTGTATCATTGTTCAGAGAAAGTTAGAAGTCCTTAGGATGACCTAGAGAACCTTTAACGTAGTCTTTTCTAATTCTGTTAGTGGATCACCATTCCCCCATGTTCATCTACATCTCAGATACCCTAAGTGTTGTTGGAAAAGGGAAGACGGAGCTTGATCCTGGGTAGGCTCCAACAAATGATTTCCAGTTATATAGGTAGAAAAACGTTTTTAACAGCAGACCTACTCTGTAGCCAAGTTAATTTACTTAGGTAAATAATGTCCTATAAGTTGTGAAAAGTACATCTACCTGTATTATGATTATAAAATTATGTTTAATATTCTTAGGTGAAATTTTTAGTTGGATATCTTAAGTCTGCCTTTTTTTCCAAAGATACTTTCTATTGCTCACGCTTGATATAGTTTCTTAGAGACATTTTTAGATTTTATCTGCAGATACATAGTGCTCATTTTGGATCTTCTCAACCAGACAGGTAGTTTATTTGAAGAGTTATGAAATTTATGACACCCAGAGGAATTTATTAGCATTTAGAAGGAACATTGTTTATTTGATAGGAGACTGGTAGGGAAGAGTGGATGAGGGTGATAATTTATTGCCAACTTACTGTATTTCTGTTAGCATGTATTATTTCCCCAGTACACTTACGTGTTTTCATTTTATGTACAAAATATGTACAGTCGCCTATGATATATGGTAATACAGAACAGGAAAAACTCAATTATGTAGTATTTTATAAATAATCTGCTTCCAACCCCTTCGCCACCCCATTAGTTGCAGTAGGAGGTAAAACTTAACCGATTTGAGTTACATGTTTGTTTTTCTGTCGTGAAGGTGTAAGCCACTGTTGTAAAGTAAAAAGTCAGATGACCAATTGGCCGGAATAGTAAGTCTGGTGCCCTGATAATCAAGGTTTGATTAATCAGGGCTTCTTTATGGTGGTCTTAGAACCTCTAAATTGATCTTAGTTTCAGTTGTTTCCATACTATTTGTATCTAAAAAAATAAAATCACCATTTATTCCATAGGCTTAAAGGTTTGTTTTATGAACATATGCTAAGAACTCTTACTCTTAAAACAAATGTTGCATCAGTATAAAATAAAATGTACACAGGTATGCAAATTCAATAAGCCTTGAGATTATAGAAAGCTTGAGGAAAAAAATTTATCTTCGTAAATAATGTTAATGGCTTCTAATTTTTAACTCTGAAGGTGATCAATTTTAAATAACTTATATTTAAAATGTGCGTGGTTTTGCAATAGTATTTAAAAATAGATACCTTCCATAAAACAGTCATTTAAATCTATTTGAACCTAAATCCATGAGAATAAGTTTGCTTTTTGCCTAGAGCTCATGCTGAAAGTATGTTGGGTTAGGATTATAACAGGGCTTTGAATGCCATGATAAACTTTATAACAATGATTTGCAATCTTTTGTCTCTGTGTCATTCATATGTTCAATTCACAGTTTTTAGCATCTATCTTTCCAGGAAGTAATTCAAGTATCATATCTATTGAGAAGAGGGAGAGGGTACATGCAAGGTTTTTAAGGTAGGGGACAGTTACCAGATCAAGTTTGTGTTTTAGAACAATAATTGAGGTAGCATAAATAGATAAGTTGGAGAGAGGAGAGCCTAGAGAAAGGAAGATCAATTTAAGAAGCTTTTACGTCAGCCTAAGTGAGAGTTGAAAGCCTGAACTACCGTAGTGGCAGTTGGAACAGAGTTGGAAGATAGTGGTTTCTAAGTTAAGGTATTTGATGGTGGCATTAAAAGAAGAGAGTGTTAGGGGTCTGATTTTCTTAAGTCATAACTTTATCAAGGTGCAACAGTACATACTCTAGAATTTAGTTAAGGGGGATATTCTGCTGATCTTTTAGCAATCAGATTCTTCTTACTTCTGTCATACTCAGATGCTGGTGAACCAGATCATTGCATTGATTAAACATTAGTTGTGACATATAATACTAAAATAACAAATGTTATTACGTTTGATGGAGTCACTGAGTTCCCCAAGTCTGTTCTCGTTTTGCCGAATTCTTCTTCCTTTCTTTTGTTCAGCTTAATTAATTTCCATTACTCTGCCTTCTAGGTCATTCTGTCAAGTGTGTTTCTCATTTCATTTATTGAGCCCTTTATCTCTGCCGTGTTATTCTTTATTAAGGGTCTCACGCATTTCTTCCAAAATCCTTTTCTGTATAGAAGTTACTTTTGGTTGTTTTTAGTACTTAAGAAATATGAAAAATTTTTCATGTAAATAGGTAGTAAAAGACAAGTTCTTATACCTTTACCTCAGATTATATAATTTTATTTTACTTATTTATTGGAGAGAGAGAGAAAGCACAAACGGGGAGAGATGGAGGGAGAAGCAGGATCCCTGCTGAGCAGGGAGCCCCATGGGGCTCAATCCCAGGACCCTGGGGTCAGGACCTGAGCCAAAGACAGACTCTTAACTGACTAAGCCACCCAGGTATCCCAGATTATATCATTTTAATGCTAAAAGAACAATGTATCATTTAATGGTGAAAAAGGAAACTTCTTTTAGAAATCTAAGAGACCTGACATATCTGTGGGAAATTTTAAATAAATTATTATTCATATATCTTGTTGTAATACAATATTTCCTTTAAACTAAAAGATAGTTTCATAAGTAAAAGCCACACCTTTGATTTACCTACTTATCTTCCTTACTAATAAAGCTGAAGCTACTTTATGATACCTGTTGTCCCAGATCTTTGCATTAATTGCCTAACAACAAACCAGTAAGCCAGTGACTTCAGCTAGTTTGTATTAATGATAGTTTCTCCAGTTAATTCAAGTAATAGGTTTCATGAAATTCTCAAAAACAGTATCATCAACTTAAACAAATTACCATAGAGGAATGTATTTATCTGTTACTGTATAACAAATTATTCCCAAATTTAGCAGCTTAAAACAACAAACATTATCTCAAAATTACTGAGGATCGAGAATTTGGGAGCAGCTTAGCTTGATTCTTCAGACTCAGGATGTCTCCAGGGGGCCGAATCATCTGCAGGCTTGACTAGAGCTGGAAGATCTGATCCCAAGAAGTCTCACTCACATGGCTGTTGGTAAAAGGCCCCAGTCTCTTGTTGACCATTGGCAGGAAGCCATAGTTCCTTGCTGTGTGCACATCTCCTTGGGGCTGCCTAACCGTCTTAATAATATGGCAGGTGGCTTTCCTCCTTGCAGGTGATCCAAGGAGCAGGTCAACAAGGAAGCCACAATGTTCTATGACCCAATCTTGGAAGTCTCACATTGTCCCTTCTGCCATAGTCTGTTGGCTTAGAAGTGAATCATAATGACCAGCCCTTATCCAAGGAGAGGAGAATTAAGTGTCACCTCTTGATGCAAGGAATTTCAAAGAATTTGTGAACACCATTTAAAACTACAACAAATGGGGACACCTGGGTGGCTTAGTCCTTTAAGGGTCTGCCTTTGGCTCAGGTCATGACCCCAGAGTCCTGGGATCAAGCCCTGCATCTGGCTCCCTGCTCAGCGGGATCTGCTTCTCCCTCTCCCTCTCCCACTCCCCCTGCTTGTGTTCCCTCTCTCATGCTCTCTCTGTCAAATAAATAAAAAATCTTAATAAAAAAACTACAACAAATGATGTATTTGGAAATTAGACAATAAGCCAACAGCATCTCCAATTTGAAAGTAGATGCTGACTAATCGAGTCTGCATTTTAATAGAATTGCCTCTAAATTAAAGTCATTTCTACAGAATGCTACATTAAGTTAAATTTGTCGATGGTTCAGTGATACTTTTTTCTAATTGGACTTTTGGTAGGTTTTTATAATAAAAGAACAAAACCTAAACCTTTGCAGTTTGTTTCTCATTCAGCAGAGGAAAACATTATTACTTAATTGCAAATGACATAGTTTTCTGAAATAGTTGAATTTCCTGGTGTAAATGATCCACAAGTAGGAGAAAAGAAAGAATATGAGTTAGAGTTAGGACCTTTCAGGACCTTTCAGCATTCACAAACTTAAGTATGCAACTGTACTGATGTTTCAAAGGTTAGGTACTATTATAAACCAGAGTTGGCCATGATGATGATAATGACAATCATAGCAGTTAAGATTTATCAAGCACTTTATATGTGTCCAGTTCTATTTTAAGTGGGTTATATTAGTTAATTTCAATACCTTGTGGGGTAGTACTTCACCCCATTATGTGTGGATATGAGGCATAGAGGGTTTAAGTAACTTGCCCAAAGTCATACCTCTGGCAAGAGGCAGGCCAGGCCCACTATTTGCAGGGTTTTTAAGGCTCTTCAACCATGTGCAGTTCATAGCATATGCTGAGCTTTCTGCAGCTGTTAAAAGTGTGATTCTGCATACATAGCCACTGAGTAGAGATCAACGCCTTCCCCTTATATGTAGTCTTCACTGTAAGGAGTGTTCCTTTGTTGTAATTTTGTCTTTTTTTTTTTTTTTTTTTTTGCAGTTAGATTTGGCCTATGTTCTTTTTTAAACTTTATTTTTACTATTGAAGTATAATTGACATGTTGTATGTTTCAGGTGTACGGTATGTTGATTCAACAGTTCTATACATTATTCAGTGCTCACCATGATAAGCATAGTCACCATACAACGTTATTATAAATTATTGGCTACATTCCTTAGGCTGTACTTTTCAGGTCCGTGGCTTATTTATAAGTGAAAGTATGTACCTCTTAATCCCCTTCATCTATTTTGCCTGTTTCCCCACTGACCTCCATTCTGGCAGTTTGTGCTCTGTATTTAAGAGTCTGTTCTTTTGTTTGTTTTGTTTTTTAGATTGCATGCATGAATGGAATCCTTTAACATACACCTTTGTCTGACTTATTCCACTTTATATAATATTGTGTAGGTCCCAGGTGTTCATCAGTAGATGAATGGATAAAGAGGGTGCGGGGTGTGTACACATACACGCACCCACACGTATATATGTAAAATGGAATATTACTCAGCTATAAAAAAGAATGAAATCTTGCCATTTGTGATGCCATGGGTGTTCCTTTGTTCGTCATTCTACTTTACTAATTCTCTCAGGTTGCCTTGCTTATAACCAGTGTTCAGAGTAAGGGGATGCATGCCAGGACTGTGATGTAGTTAAAAGTGTAGGCTTAGGAGTCAGAGGGCCCCTCTTCCAAATCCAGTGCCATTGCCAATTAGTGTTGTAACCTTGGAAAATTTTCTGACCTTAGTTACAATAATAAAGTTTTCTCAGCTGAAAGATGTGGTAATAAGAATGCTTACTTTAAAAGAATAGTTGTAAGCATTAAATGAAATTATGTAGTTTACCTGGCATAGAAGCCTGAGTAATTAATAGCCGTTATTTAATTCTTGTGTTCATTATATTACTAATCTTCTAGTTTTTTCTACTTGGAAAAGGAATAATGACTTTCCTAAAGTACTAAAGTTGCACTGTTTTTGCAGAGGAAGATTTAATATTTATTTCTTACTCCTATGGAGATTTTTTTAAAACTGGCATAGAATCTCCTGTTTTTCTTTTATTTTGACTGTAGAGTCTGTATGAGCTCCTGTTTCAGGAAAGCAGGACCCCAAGTGCCTGGGTTGTGGTAGCAGTAAATTTGAGTTGTTGATTACTTAATTGTCGTTGTTGAGGGTGTAAGGCTGAGAGAAAAAAAAACCAGGTTTGAGTCAACAGGGTAGAAAATGACTGGGGGGGCACAGGCAGGGGTAGAAGAAAATGGGAAAACCAGATTAAGTTGGTAGGTTTGAAAGAGAGACAGAGTGGGGTTAAGCCTCTGCCTTCGACTTAGGTCGTGATCTCAGGGTCCTGGGATCAAGCCCCGCGATTGCATCATCTTGCATCGGGCTCTCTGCTTGGCAGGGAGCCTGCTTCCCCCTCTCTCTCTGCCTGCCTCTCTGCCTACTTGTGATCTCTCTCTCAGTCAAATAAATAAATAAAATGTTAAAAAAAAAAAAAAGAAGTGGAACCTTTAAGAAATCCCCTGAACCAGAAAGACCTTCTTCAGGCACTTTCAACAGACCACCCACAGCTTTTAATAGATGTCGTTAACACATTCAGCTATCTTTTGTGATGTGGTTATTTGCATTGTTTGCAAACTGTTTTTTAACTGTACAAAGGTGATATTTGGGATGTGGTTTTTTGATAAGTATAACATTATTAAGGTAGCATAAAAACCTTACATGTTCATAAAACTTAATAATTATCTATGTGATAGTTCTCTAGCAGAAATGTGTTTTCTTTTCAACTGCCTACTTGATGGTATTTTTTCTAATTACGTTTTTAGGTTTAGAAGTATCAACTGGAATCAATTTGCATTCGAAAATTGGACCAACACAAAGACTTGATATTGTGGAATGTCTAGCAAACAAGCAATGTCATCTAACGAACAAGAAGTGCTCTTGTGTTATAATGGGGAAGTCCTTATTTTTCGGTTGTCTGAGGGAGATTTTGCAGGTAAAGGGCCTGCAAAAATACCTGTATTACATGTCAGGAGAATGGTGTTTGACAGAAGAACAAGAGCATTTGTTCAGAAGTCCACTGGATTCTTTATGCTGAAGGAAGAAAACTCTCATTTAAAAATTATGTGTTGCAACTGTGTGTCAGATTGCAGAACTGGAATTAATCTCCCTTGTATTATGATACAATGCAATAAAAAGAATAACATCTTCAGATACTTTCTTCTATTTCTTCACAGTACCAATAAATTTGAAAAGCGTTTGAGCTTTAGACTGAGCCATGAGTTGAAGGATGGCGTAAGGGTCCTTAATGGCCCTTTAGTTTTATGGAGACATGTTAAAACATTCTACTGTATCTCTTCCCAAACAGGCAAAATTATTACTGTGTCTCTTAATTTTTCCTCTGTTGAGTGGGCAGGGGAGATTGAAAATCTCGGTATGGTTTTATTAGGACCAAAGACATGTTTTTTATCTGAGGAAGGATGTGCTCAAAAGCTTTCAAAATCAGATTATGCAATTTGGAATACCAAATTTTGTGTATACTCCCTTGAAAATGAAGAAGTAATAAGTGATGCATACATTATCCCTCCTGCTTATAGCAGTGTAATAACTTATGTGCACGTCTGTGCAACTGAGATTGTCAACAATCAGTTAAGAATGTCTCTGATTGCCCTTACTCGAAAGAATCAGCTGATTTCATTTCAAAATGGGACTCCTAACAGTGTGTGCCAGCTTCCATTTGGAGATCCTTGTGCAGTTCAACTTATGGATTCAGGCAGAGGAGACCTTTTCGTCGTATCCTTTAGGTCCAATGATGCTTGTGCTGTTTGGAAAAAGAACTTTCAGGTACAGTACTTATTCTTATAATCATTCAATTGGTGTAGCCTTAGACGTTTTACGCATTTATGGGTTTCAGAGAGTGTATCCTGGAGTCTTTTTTTTTTTAAATAATTTATTTTTTTAGGAGAGAGATAGCAAGAGAAAGTACTAGTGGGCAGGGATTGGGGGAGGGTGAAGCAGAATCCCTGCTGAGCAGGGAGCCCGATGCGGGGCTCAATCCCAGGATCCTAGGATCATGACCTCAGCCAAAGACAGATACTTAACTGACTGACCACCCAGGCACCCCAAGATTTTATTTATTTAGAGAGCGTGTGTGAGTGGAGGGAGGGGCAGAGGGAGAGGGAGAAAGAGAATCTCAAGCAGACTTCATGCTGAGCGTGGAGTCCAAAGTCAGGCTCCGTCTCATGACCCCAAGCTCGTGACCTGAGCCAAAACCAAGAGTCAGACTCTTAACCAACCAAGCCACCTATTTTTTTAGGTGAATCCTTACTTCGTGTATGTGTGTTTCTGTTTGTGTGTGTGAAAATGTCAGGTTGAGATTGTGTTTTATCAGGCTTTGCCTTGTAAATTATCTTTATATGAATAGGGATTATGTAACCATATTTAACCTCTGCAATACATACGGAACTTAAATTCTCAAAAGAAGGAGCACCTGGATGGCTTAGTCACTTAAGCATCCAGCTCTTGATTTAGGCTCAGATCATGATCTCAGAGACGTGAGATTGAGCCCTGGATTGGGCTCTGCACTGGGCATGGAGCCTGCTTAAAAGATTCTCCTCCTCTCCCACTGCTTCTCCCCCTAAGTGCACTCACTCTCTCTCTCTAAAAGAAGTAAATTTAAATTTTTGAAAGAAAAATAATTTGAAAGTACCCTATTTTATTTTGAAAGCAATCTTTTAAAAGCATATAATACTTTTATTTGAAGATTATTTGGAAGGTAACATTTTCTGTCTTTCTCTACTCTCTTTTCCTTTCTAGAAATGGTAGCAGGGAAACATCTAGTATAGCCTATAATCCTTATTGGGGTCTGGGTAATGGAAAGAGCACAGTTAACCTGGGTTTGAATCCCAAGTGAGCCACTTATTAGTCTTACTTTAAGGAATGTGTTGAATTTTTGACAACTCGTTTTCTATCTTTATGAAATTGGGAGGAGGAGGAGAGAATTAATCCTGCCTCTGAGAGGAGAGAATTAAAGAAAATGACATTAGAAAGTGACTTGCACAGTGCTTGGCACACAGGAGAAGCTCAGTAAGTAACTATTATTATGTTACACAAGGGCTAGGACTGTCATCACTGACTTGGACCTATGGGTTCCCTTATTCAGCCAGATAAGGAAAAACAGTCCCCTTGTGCCTCATTAATTCAGTGTAATATGGTCCTTACACACTTTAGTGGGTTGCCTGCATGGACGCTGTAGAGCTCTGCCACTAACACATTACCCAAAGAGGGATACTATGCCACTCTCTGTTAAGTGAGCCTGTATAGTGTTGGTTGGCTTTCCCTGCCTTGAAATTGTGTTCTAGGGTTCTTTCTCTACAACAGACCATCATCCTGTGCACAAGTTACTTACCTAAGTCACTACTGACACACCTCTTAAGCTACCTCTTCAGGGATTCTGTACGTCTAAGCTGTTTTCAAATGCCCTGTATCAAAAGCTCTGGAATTACACCCTGTATCCACAAATTAAGTGCTCAAAAATTGCTTTGGTAACTTTGCTACTCTGGGAATTTTGCAGCTCTTGCCTTAACCTTGGTGTTAAATTTATGTTCACCTACTTAAAAAAATATGTATCTTAGGGTAAAATAGGCAATTACTTTAAAAACAGGAATAAAGGCTAAGAATCTCCAAATAAAGGAGGAGGAGAGAGAACCATATCAGAAAACCTGGGTTAAGGGAAGTGATTGCCTTTGAGGAATTATACTTAGTTTAGTAGTTAGGACAAACAAAAACAAATATAGCAGGTTTTACAACTGAATGGAACGTACTATCAAGGGAAAGTTTTTTTTCTGACATTGAGTTCTGAGAGGAACTTACTGTTTGTGGTATTATGTAAGAGGTTTTGAATAATAAACCGAATACATTATTGAATAATGGTATCTCTGATAGCAGTTTTGCTCCCAAATGGGAAAAAACAATAGATACAATCTTCCCTTTGGGTTGGCTATGGATTCATCCAACCATCTTTTTTTTTTTTTCATCCAACCATCTTTTACTACCTCATTCTATAAAAGAATTAAGGCAACCTAAAAGGCAGGTAAAGTACAAACAACATAAATTAGAATAAATACTAAAAATCAAGGTTAGCATGTTCTCAGGTCAGCTCTTCATAAAAGCCCCAGGTATAATGTTTAATAGCACTTGATACAGAATGGAAGAAGTTGAAACAGAGCTGAGTCTAGACAGTCATGATTAACTTTTCTCTTAGGCTTTCTCTCTCGAGTAGAAATTATCTCTAAGTTTTGACAAGAATCTATGTAGCAGGTATTTCAAAACAGAATCACTGTCAAGTATACCTAAAAGAGATATTGATATGTTGTAGATAGTGGTGTGTATGTTCTAGAGGTGTGCTGTCTAATATGCTAGCATCTGGCCACATGTAGTTGTTCAACATTTGAAATGTGGCTGGTCTGAATCGGAAGGTGCTATAAGTGTCAAATACACACCAGATTTTAAAGACTTAGTAAAAAACAGTAGGAAAATATCTAATTGATAATTTTATTGATAATATTGAATTGAAATGATACTATTTTTGGATATAGCAGATCAAATTAAATATAAAATTTCACCTTTTTCTTTTCACTGCTGCTAGAGAATTTTCTTTTGTTGGCTACTGGAAAATATAAAATTAAGTATATATGCCTTGCATGTTTTCTGGACAGCACTATTCTAGAGCTATAGATTGTAAATGTGTGTGTGCATGCATGAGTACATAGCTCTATCGTGTTTGCTTGTCGAGCACATTCTTTTAAAAAAAATTTATTGGAGTGTGCACGCGAGTGGGGTGAGGGGTAGAGGGAAAGAAATCTCAAGCGTACTCCCCATTGAGCGCGGACCTGATGCCAGGCTCCATATCATGACCCTGAAGTCATGACTTGAGCGGAAATCGAGAGTTGGACGCTTAACCAACTGAGCCACCCAAGTGCCCTTGTTGAGCACATTCCTACTACAAATAGTTCATTGTATTCCATGATCCCTGTGGTGGGAGGAAGGGAGGATATGGGTATACAAATAAGCTTTCTCCCTGCATACGTGAAAAACCCTGGCTTTGAAAATTAGCCTTATATAGGAAAGATTGATATTTGGTTATATAGATTGAAGTCTAACTTATAGTCTTGGCTCTAATACATGCCACCCGCTATCATCTAGATGATGTATCTGTGCTACTGCCAGGATTCTGAGCGGGAGTTTTAGCTTTTCTGTCTAAGGGAGAAGGGATAGCTGATCCCCATGGTATTAGTTCTCCAGGGGACCAGTGTGGAGGCTTTCAGCTTCATGGACCTTTACGAAGTTGTCTTCTATTTTAAACTTGGGGTCCTATGCGCTGATATAAACTGATCAAATCATTCCAGTAGGCTAGGACGGTTCTAGGTGCCTCACTAATAGGATCCCTCCCCTTCTATGTCCCTAATAATGACTATGTTCTTTTCTACCAGAGTTTAGTGTATTAAGTTCATCTTGACTCTTAAAAGTTATTCTGCTTTGAGAAGTTTTGAGTGTTTACCACTACCTTCTAATTACCTAATGTTTCCAAAGTAGTCATGAGAAGTTTAGAATTTATAAATCATAATAAAATCTTAATATAGAAATTAGGAATGTGACAGACCCTGGACAAACATTGATAGAACATTAAATTTAAGTATCTTGCTGTTTGTAAAACTGTTGTAACTCTTTATGTTGTCCGATCCTCTAATATCTTTAGTTTTTAGTGTTTACCATTTTCATTACTTGTTTATAAGATTGAAGAGGACACATTACACCTACATGCAACAAAAGGATTTAGTTTATTTCATGTCTGATTTTGTTTTTCTTTTCTACTCTCTTTCAGGTTGCTGCTAAGTGGGAAAAAATTAGATCAGTACTGATAGATGACTTTATAGGAACTGGAAGTGAACAAGTACTGCTCCTTTTTCAGGAGTCCTTGAATTCAGATTGTCTGAGTTCATTTACAATAACAGATCTTGGCTATGTAAACTATTCAGTAAGTTCTGTATACTTAATATATTTACTTTAAGAACCATTTTAGAAGGTTGAAATACTTTAAAACTTTTGACCCACTGTTTCGATATTTGTAATTTCATAATTACTGTAAGCGTTTTGAACTTTAGAAATACGTAGATTGAATTTTTAAAAATTATATATTGAATCTCCTTTCAGTAAATGTTATACAAATTGACTATGCTTTTGATATAAATTTGGAGTATAGTGATAGTAACACTGTAAATTAACTTATTGTTGCTTCTGGAAATCACATTTTACACCATTAAACATGATAACATTGGATTAATTAAGGAATATAATGAAATGTACTTGCTTTATTAAAAGAAGTAATAGTTCATAATATCTTAAAATCTTGGGCAGAAGGGAAATAATACCCCTGAAGTTTCAGATCTGCATAAAATATCTGAGTCTGTATCTTTCCTTAATAAAATGAAGATCATTCTTATTTACCCTAGTTGTGGGATCTTATAAAAATCTAGTAAGCTGGTACTTTTTGAAGCAGTATATAAATGTTAGGTCGGTGGTGATAGTACTAGTAGATTTTTCTAGTTACAAGAAGTGATGGGAAAAATATATATTTTTTGTCTCTTATATAACAGTGTGTAAGACGGAAAACTGCCCTTTTGATAAACTTTAATTGTATTTTGTTAATCCTATAAATTTTCGGTTTATTTTAAAGTTTCAGTTTTAGTGTATTTTTTTTTTTTAATTTCTTAGAGTGAAACATTGGATTGCAACGAAGATGACTTATTTGAAGACAAAGAACAGAATCGTCGTTTGATGGTTCCACCTCTGGAAAGAGGATTGAAAGTTAGTGTCTATGTTTGCTTTTTGCTTTTGCTTTTGGGTTAGTGCTATTCTAAAAGATGCAAAGAACCTTGAAAGAAAGGATCTTAATGTGTAAACAACTCAGTGATTGGGAAAAAATGGTATTTCAAAGAATCATTACCTTTTTAATACCTCTGTAAAAACTATTATGACATTACTTATAAATGTATTACCTAAAAATGATACCTTTTGTAGTAGGACTGTAAATTTAATAAGACTCATAAGACAAGATATATGAAGCTCAGTTTTGAAAACACATTTCTTTCTGGTCTTAAGGATCAGTGTATCACAATCTCTTTTGAAGGAGCATCAAATATAATGATTCATAATATGTTCCAAACATGAGCAGTTTGCCCTCAAATTTTCCATACAAAGCTCTCTGAAAAAGAGTTTTTGGTTTTTGCAAAGTGTAGAAGGTAATACATAGTCCCTGTAAAATACTCAGACTGTACAAAGAAATATTAAAAAGAAACTAATAATTACTTATGAGTCCACTACTAACGTATAGCCCATTTTAACAACTTTGACATGTATGTTCTTGTAAATTTTTTTAATGAATATATGCAAATTTACATAGAAATGTGATTTTAAGATGCATGATCTTTTGTATCCTGCCTTTTTTTATTCATAAAAATTTTTTTAAAGATTTTTATTTATTTATTTATTTGACAGAGAGAGAGAGAGAGAGCATGAGAGGGAGCACAAGCAGGGGGAGGGTGTGAGGAGAGGGAGAAGCAGACGCCCTGATGAGCAGGGAGCCCTACTTGATTGGACTCAGGACTTGACCTCAGCTGAAAGTGTACACTTAACAACTGAGCCACCCAGGTGCCCCATTCATGAAAATTTTTAAGTATTCGAAGTTCGAAGGATAGCACTGTAGTTATCTCTAGTCCTCACGTGGATTCAACTACTTGTACTTTTTAAAAAAATTCTGTCTTCCTCATCTGTGCTTGTGTATATGCATATGCATGTGTGTATGTACATTTTTGCAGAACCATTCGAACATTGCAAATATTATAACTTCACTCCTATGTATTTTAGCAGGGATTACCTAAAAAAAATAAGGACATTCTCCTATGTAAATATACCATACTATTATTACAGTTGGAAAATTAATAATAATCTCTCACTCTTATTTACTATTTCTGTATTCAGACATCTTTAATTACCACAAAAATGTTTTTTATAGATGCTTTTTTTTCAGGATCTAGTCAGAGTTTACACTTGCACTTGATTATTATATGTCTTATTGGTCTTTTTATCTAGAATAATGCCCTTCCCGCTTTCTTACGATGATACTAATGAGGAGGCCAGGCCAATTGTCCCTCTTTGTGAATTTGTCTGTTTCCTTGTGTGTCATTTAACTTTTTCATCTGTCCCAGGCAAACTTTTTTTGTAAAGGGCCAGATAGTAAATATTTGTACTATGCAGGGTTCTTTAAAATTTTTTTTTGCTTATCACTTTTAAATAGATGAATAAATATGTTTAAAGAAAAAATTTTTTTGCAACTTTTAATTATGAAAGTGAATTTACTAAATGCTTATTGAACACAGATATGAATGTGGTCAGTAGATAATAAAATATCATAGTGGGCATAGAACCATAAAGAAAAAGACCAATTACATTAAAAACTTTTATTCTCGGGGTGCCTGGATGGCACAGTGGGTTAAAGCCTCTGCCTTCGGCTCGGGTCGTGATCTCCGGGTCTTGGGATCGAGCCCCGCATCGGGCTCTCTGCTCAGCGGGGAGCTTGCTTCCTTCTCTCTCTGGCTGCCTCTCTGCCTGCTTATGATCTCTCTCTCTCTGTCAAATAAATAAATAAAATCTTAAAAAAAACTTCTATTCTCTGAGCAAAGTAAAATATATAAAAAGACAAGTTGTGTAAATAGAAATTGTAACAAGTGACAAAGGATGAATTTCCTTGATGTAAATATGCATTCTGAAACAGTATTCTTGAGAATGTAAAGTGGCTCAGCCTCCTCAGAAGGAAACTTTGTTATTGCTAATAAAATGTGAATTGGACATATCTTTTTATTCTCGCAGTTTTACTTCTGGAAATCTGTTCTAAGGATATACTTGTACAGTAAACAAAGATGATTTTATAGGAATGTTTATATAGTATTTAAGGAAGACAAAATTCAGTCATTTTAAATATCCATCATTAGGTGTTTGGTAGATCAGTTATAATATACCTGAACTATGGAATAGCGTGCAGCTGTCAAAAAAAAGGTAGATCTTTATACTGAATGAGGAATGTTGCCAAAATAATTTATGAAGTATGACTTTTATAAATTCCACCTCTACTAATGTGTTACCTAATTTTTTTAGATCAACTCTTCTGATAAAAACAAGTTAAAATCATAGTTGAAATATGTTTTTAAAATCTCTCTAAAAGCTTCAAAATGCTGAAAATGTAAGAATAAATTATCAGGCCAAATTGTAATGGCTGGAACCCAGAGAGGACCAGAGAATACTATTAATACTTACACCCTGGGAGCATTTGCGTTTAACCTAAAGCAGTAGTACTGTAGACAGCTGGCAGAAAGAAACATACAATCCTCTGTCAAAATACACATTTTATCCTAGATCTCTTACAAATCTCACAAGTAATTTTTCGAAGAAAATGAACCACTCACAGAATAACTAGGCACATAAATAAGACATTGTGACCAATTATTCACAGGAAATAACCAAATAGCCTATCTACAAACGAAAAATGCTTTGAAATAAAAAAGTCTCATCAGATGAGTTTAAGAGTTCACTCAAAGAGATTCAGAGCAAAGAAACAAACCAAACTGTGTTACAAAAATTACTAGGAGGGCACGTGTTGAGATGAGCACTGGTCGTTATATGCAGCTAATGAATCATTGAACACTACATCAAAAATGTACTATACGGGGCCCCTGGGTGGCGCAGTTGGTTGAGCAACTGCCTTCGGCTCAGGTCATGATCCTGGAGTCCTGGGATCGAGTCCCACGTCGGGCTCCCAGCTCCATGGGGAGTCCGCTTCTCACTCTGACCTGCTCTCTCTCACTCTCTCTCTTTCCTAATAAATAAATAAATAAAAATCTTAAAAAAAAAATGTACTATACGGTGGCTAACTGGACATAATAAAAAAAGATAAATTAAAATCCTAAAAAAATTACTCAGAGGGTAGCACAGACTCATAGAAGGAAAATAAGAAAGAAACAGAAGACAGGAGCATATGGAAGTGGAAAGTAAGAATTGCATGTCTGTTTTGTTTCAGGTATTCACATGTTATCACTAGCTCCCATCTGGATAAAAAAATTTCCAAGCATTGGAAGCATTTTATTTTATTTTATTTTTTAAGATTTTATTTATTTGAGAAAAAGAGGGAGTATGAGCCGGCGGGGGGGGGGGGGGTGAAGAGGGAGAAGCAGACCCTCTGCTGAGCAGGGAGCCCGACATGGGACTCAATCCTAGGACCTGGAGATCATGACTTGAGCTGAAGGCAGACACTTAACCAACTGAGCTACCCAGGCGCCCCTGGATGGTCTTTTAGAGATTAATAAGTCCACCCCTCCTCCCCCATTTTACATATGAGGAAACAAATAACCAGAATGGTTAAGTGACAGGCAGAGCTAGAACTAGTGTCTGTTTCACTCTTCTTTCCCCTGTGGAATGTTTTCCAACAAGCTGGAAGGGAACCAGTTGGAGGGGACATGGGGAGACCAGGACCTTAGAGAAACTTGTGCACATGTACAGGAATGTTCCCAGCAGGCCTGTTTGTAACAGTCCACGCATGCCTGGACGTAACCCAGATATCCGTCAGCAGGGGAATGGAGCAGCGAGCTGTATGGCCATATGATAGGATACTATGGAGCAGCAAAAGTCACAGACTGCAGCTACTAGTGACAAATGGGATGACTCAAAACCGAGCACATACAGAATGACCTCATTTAGAAAAGTTTTAAAAGCAAAACACAAAAAACTAAAAATATTCTTTAGGAGATAACAGTGGTGGTAAAAGTATGAAGACAAACAAGGAAGTTACCTTAAAAGGCTAGGGTAGGGATGCCTGGGTGGCTCAGTGGGTTAAGCCTCTGCCTTCGGCTCGGGTCTTGATCTCAGGGTCCTGGGATCGAGCCCCGCATCGGGCTCTCTGCTCAGCAGGGAGTCTGCTTCCCCCTCTCTCTCTGCCTGCCTCTCTGCCTACTTGTGATCTCTCTCTGTCAAATAAATAAATAAAATCTTAAAAAAAAATTTAATTCTAGGGGAGCAGTGTACTGTGGTACAAGCTCATAGCTGAAATACTGGAAACACTGTGTGCTGTCTTAAAAAAAAAAAAAAAAAAGGCTAGGGTAAAAGCTCACACCCTGTCCCTGAGCCATTCTCATTGTTGGGGGCACAGGTGTGGGCCAGTCAGGGTCCTGTTAGACCCACTGTGTGCTGGGGCAGGGCATTAGTGTGGGCAGAACTCTGGGCAGAAGCCCAGAGTCCCCCCAGACGGGGAGAGGAGCCCACTGTTGTGGAGGTTATCTGTCATGTGGACTGGAGAAGGTGAAGAATGGGGTACAGAGTTCGATAAGGGTCTAGACCAGGGGTTAACAAACTTTTCCTGTTAAGGGCCAGATAGTAAATATCTCAGGCTTTGCAGGCCACATAGTCTCTATCACAACTCCCTCACATAAAATATGCAAATGAATGAGTGTGGCTGTGTTCCAATAAAACTTTATTGACACTGGAAGAAAAATAGCTAGGGTAGTGTTGCCTCCATTGGAAAAAGGGAAGTTCGTGACTGGTCAGTGCCCATGGGCAGCTGACTGCATATGGTTACTTGGGTGTTGACTTCGTTATTAGTTTGTAAACTCTTTTTTTGTATTATGCTCTTTTCTGCGTGTATGAGAGAGATCACAGGAAAAAGACCAAAAAGCGAGGTTTGGTGCCCTGCAGTGCAGTATGCTCCTGTATTGGGTTTGGGATAGGTTTTATTTGCTTGTTTGTCGTGAAGAGAAAGAAAACATTCCTTAACGTGCACAGAGGAAAGTTCTGGAAAGGTAAACAATCTGTTGGCTATGCACATGGAATTGAGGGTCTAGAAAGAGAAGTTGAGAAGTATTTTTATGCTGTTTAAATGTTTCATCATATGGTTATTTTTATAGTTTTATAATAAAACTTCACAACATAGAATATTTACCTAGTCTAGTGATTCACCATCTAGTCCTGGAATGGGACAGGGGGCAGTTTAAACAGCGTAGGGAAGAGAGAACACAGATAATTTTTGAGAGTGCCTTCATTGTCAGACTGCCCGCATATTCCTCTCTTCTACTCCCTACCCCTCCAGCATCCTCCCATTTGGCTCTCCACCTCTGATGTGGATGGCTTCCTTCCCCTAAGTCACAAAGTACTCGGTGTATGAGTGTGCATCATGTGGAGCCCACAGAAATAGGTCAACAGATAACGTTTTAAAATACTAGCTAGACACTTTACATATTTTGTGCAATGAAGTAAGATATAATTCAGTCTTCACTTTCATGCTTCTGTTCACCAATAAAAAGTAAAGGAATTTGCCTGATTTAAACTGTAATTTGAAAGAACGGTATTAAGAAACAGGATGCGTTTTTTGTTTTCAATCTAGAAAAACATGTTAGGTTAAAAGCTGGATTAATACTTAAACAGTCTCAGATATCCATTTGAAATAAAATCGCTTCTGTTAGTTCGGTCACATGACTATATTTTCAGTAGCAAAATACATTTCATGAATGTTTCATCCTTGGTAGTGAAGTCTGTTTATCTGGTATAATAAAAGGAACAGATTGCTCCCTACCCAGTTTAGAGCCAAATTTTGTTTGTTTCCTGTAGTTAAAAGTCCACCTTAGCACTAAGTTTATTAGCACAAAAATAAACTTGGGGCACTTTGGGGGCTATGTATTATCTTTAAAATTTGGTATAGATGTTATATGAACAGGATTTCAAATAGTATCAAATTAAAAGTAACCATTTCTCCTCAAAATGATGTCTTTGTCTTTGCTTTTTGAAGCAGGAATTTTTTCAACAACAAGAAAAATAGTTTACCTCTAGGGGTATGATTTTTATTCATATTGATTAGACATCCATATTCGTATCAATTGATTACTTAATTCAGCAGGGAAATACATGCTAATACTTTGGCATACTTGGGTTGGGTATGTAAACTCTATTGCAGTTCCTTGCCTTGTTCGTTTCCTTTATAGTTACTTAAAATTTGTGAAGAAAATAGTTTTGCTCTGAGAGGTATTCTCTGCTTTTCTACAGAAAAATGAATTAATAAGCAAACTTGGAGAAAGTACTTTCTGAATTAATGGTATCGTCAGATTTCATTTGAAATGTCTTTGGCAATGGTTTTTCTTTCTACTTTACAGGTTGGTTTGGCTTCTATTCAGGAATTGCAGCAACATCTCTTGCTTAAGGAAAAAATTATTTCAAGATCTTACAAAACTTTAATAAACCTGGTTCAAGGGAAAGATGATAGTACATCAAGTGCAGAGAAGGTAAAATTAATCATGTGACCATTTTATCATTTTATGAGTTGAAAATCTACAAACTATTGAAGCGTTACTTAAATTGGAATATTTGGATATATTAGAAAATGCCACTCAGTGGATCTAAGAAGCAAAGTGGCCAGGATTATAATACTGGACTTTTATGACTTGAAAATATTTGATTAATGAGCCAATATTTTACCAATTTGCAAATTATTCTGTAGGATATTAAAATCTCAGTTATCGGGAACCTTGGGGAACAAGTCATCTTGTTCAAAAGATTTTATTAAACTTTTTTATTTGTATGATTTGCATAGAAATTACCTCTAAGTGAATTATGTATTTTCTCACTCCTTAAACAGAATATGCAGAGTATTATTCAACCTTTCATTAATGAATACATAATTTCATCAGTATTATAATTGTTCTTTTTGTCTGTTGCAATGTAAGGGTATTTATTCCTCTGGTTAATGCCCCTAAATTGCTATGCTTTTTTAGTGTTTATATCTGCTTTTTATAATTTTACTGTCATTTTCCTTGTGGTTGCCAGTGTAAGAACCTCTTTAGGTGCCTTGCATTTGCTTATGTCAGTACAGTACAGTAATGTAGGAAGTTAGCAAAACCTCCCTTGACTTCATAAAAAATAGTATTTATGCACATTAATTCCATACAGAGAAAGACAGCATAGCAAAGTTATAAATAAATCAAGAAAAGCTAGCATAGAGAAACTTAACTTTAGTAAGTTTCTTTCCCTCAAGTTACCTTAGTGCCTAGCTCTGATTTCCTTCTAGATTGACCAGTCTCATAGCAGTCTACCCCTTGTGTCTGTATTTCAGTCTTAGCAATATGAGGACTTGGGTCCAAAATATGATTCTGTTAATGTAAGAATCATAACAGAAGCACATTGTGTTGCATTTCTGTATTACAGTTCCAATATCTTGGGAAAGCTCATGGAAGTCATTTTTGAAATCTCATTTCCCTTCGCTACCTCACCCCAATTATTTTACCATTATTATTATTAGTATTATTAGAGCAGGAGAGAGAGAGGAAGGGCAAAGGGAGTGGGAGAGAGAGAATCTTAAGCAGACTCCATGCCTAGTGCATAGCCCAACATGGGGCTTGATCTCACAGCCCAAAATCACGAGTTGGATGCTTAACCGACTAAGCCTTCCAGACTCCCTGATTTTGCCAATATTAGAAAAGGGGAAGAAATGTTTAGAAGTTACTGCACTGAAACTTCTGTGTGCAAGGCACCATTTGGGGCTGTTTATGTGATTAATTTTAAGAACAATTCTGGCAGGTAGCAAAAATTTCTCCAGGTTTCAGATAAATGGCCTGCCTCAGAAGTCACAGCTACTAGCAGAAGCATCAGATTCCTAGGAAGTTGTTTAGTACACTAGAATGTAAGTGCCCTTATCTTTTTTCAGTAATTACTGCCCACATAGAGGGGCAGTATAGAGTAGTGGTTAAGATATAGCATGGGCTCTGGAACTGGTTTGTTTTAGTTCAAATCCCAGCTCTGCCACTTGCTAGCTGTGTGACTTTGGGCAAGGTACTTAGCTTCCTTGTGTCTTGTTTTCCTTATCTGCAAAGTGTAGATATTACTACCAACCTGGGGTACTGGAGGTTTTTTTGTGAAGGTTAAGCAAATTGAAACAGGAACGGCATTGAGAACAGTGCCTGACACATAGTAAGCATTCAGGAAGTATTGTGAATTAGGATGATTATTACTCTCCCTCCTCCTACCATTTCTATTATTATAAATCCATACGTGCATGGAAATGAATGAGTATGGCCTGGACTTTAAGAATACAATTTTAGCCATAATTGATCATCAGTCCAAAGATAATCAGTTTTATTTATACAAAATTTTACAGTTATAGGTTTAGTACAAGTCACTTTAATAATGATTGGATTTTTTTTCAGCATGCCTGGGACACATACTGTCAGATTTTTTTCAAAATGGATTCCAAGTTTATGTCTTTGCTGGCTCTGTGTTGGATACCTCATCTTGTTTCCAATTATGCTATGGTTCTTGATCTGAGAAGATAGTTAATTACATATAAGTTCTATAGATTTTGTTTTAGTGATTTATATGTAATCTGCAATGTAAAATATTATAGAGGACAGTTTATTTTAAGATATGTAAGCTATAAGGCCTAAGAACTGACTTACATTATGTTTGTAGTTTTGCCACATTCGGTAGTATTTTTGTTAATCAGTTATTTAACATGTTTTTCTATAAGGCACATCTTTTTACTCTTTGTGGTAAAGAAGAAAATCCTGTCTGTACCTTTGCTGAAAAGATATCAGATAATTTTCGAGATTCAGAACAGCTAGTAGAGAAGATATGGTATCATGTAATAGATGACAGCTTGGTTGTTGGAGTGAAGACAACATCCTCTTTGAAGCTGTAAGTATCATGATGACATTATCTTGATGGTCTAGAACAGCACTGTCCAACAGAAATAGAATGTAAGCCACATAAGTAATTTTAAGGGTTCTAAGCCATATAAACAATGTAAATAGAAACACGTAAAATCAATTTTCACAATATTGTATCCCAAACAGTATCATTTCTGAGGGATAAACAATGTTCTATATTAAAAAGAAGATTTTATTCAAATTATTTAGGGGAGTTTAAAATGTAGTTTTTACTTTAGAGTTATTTGCATTCTAAACTATTACCAAAATAAACTCTTTTTTTAAAAAAATTTATTTTATTTTTTCAGTGTTCCAAGATTCATTGTTCATGCACCACACCCAGTGCTCCATGAAATACGTGCCCTCCTCAATACCCACCACCAGGCTCATCCAAGCCCCCACCCCCCGCCCCTCTAAAACACTCAGTTTGTTTCTCAGAGTCCACAGTCTCTTATGTTTTGTCCCCCCCTCCAATTTCCCCCAATTCAACCTTCCTTTCCTTCTCCCAATGTCCTCCATGTTTTTCCTTATGCTCCACACGTAAGTGAAACCATATGATAATTGACTCTCTCCGCTTGACTTATTTCACTCAGCATAATCTCTTACAGTCCCATCCATGTTGATACAAAAGTTGGGTATTCATCCTTTCTGATGGAGGCATAATATTCCATTGTATATATGGACCATATCTTCTTTATCCATTTGTCTGTTGAAGGGCATCTTGGCTCTTTCCACAGTTTGGTGATTGTGGCCATTGCTTCTATGAACATTGGGGTACGTGTGGACCTTCTTTTCACTACATCTGTATCTTTGGGGCAAATACCCATGCAACCCAAAATAAACTCTTAAAAAATGAGTATTTATTTTCTTGTTTAAAAAGAAAGGAGGGGGGACGCCTGGGTGGCTCAGTTGGTTGAGCAGCTGCCTTCGGCTCAGGTCATGATCCCGGCGTCCTGGGATCGAGTCCCGCATCGGGCTCCTTGCTCGGCGGGGAGCCTGCTCCTCTCTCTGCCTCTGCCTGCCTCTCTGCCTGCTTGTGTTCTCTCTCTGTTAAAATAAATAAAATAGGGAACCGGGAACCTACCTCAAAAATAAAATCCAGCATTATTTTACCATTCCTTTCTCTTAAGAAAATTGTTTTCCTGCAGTTCAACATATTACAATGTTTTTGCTTTCCTATTTCAAGAAAAGTGCTATTACAGGATCTTTAAAAATGTGTTTGGTTTATATACTTGATTTTCTGATATACTTTTACTTTTGAAATGATGTTTCCTAGGAAAAGAGAGAAATTTTGTTATTGTTTGTGTAACATTTAATCGTCTCTTTGATTTTTAAAGAATGAGCTTTTAGACTCAACTCAACTCTGGATTTTTTACAGGTCCCCGAATCATGTGACTTTATCACTGTTAATGGATCAAGCTCATAGCTCCAGCTGTCGGCTTATTAAGTGTCAAAATAGGGTGATCAAGTTGAGTAGGGATTTTTTCCCAGCACCATGCTCAGTGCCGTGTGAAATAGGATCAGCGGCAAAAAGGATCAAGTTGACTGTTGATAGTGAGGAGGAAGAGGGAGAGGAAGAGGAGAAGGAAGAGGAAAGCTTTGTTTGTGAACAGTCATCTGAGAAAGAGTGTGTACAGGTCATTACTGCTGTAACATCTCTTTCACCACTTTTAGCGCTCAGTAATTTTTGTTGCACTGTGCTGCTACAAATTAGGGAGAGGGAAAATGGTAACTCTTCTGAAGATCATTATATTCAGTGTGGCAGACTTTTTTTAAGTCTAGAAGACCTTTCAAGTAGGCAATACCTGCTGATATTTCCAAAGAAGAAACCTATAGGTAATTTTTGTTGGTACTTTTTAATCATATATCTAAATGATTTAGAAAAATTTAAGAACTCTTTTTATTTGATAATGGACAGTTTAATGACAGATCTTGTGACATGTTTTTCTTGTAGAACACATGGAAGATCTGTTTGCACTTCTCACAGCGTTTAACAAAACTTGTTTTCAAATCACATCATCCAGCTATTCTCTGACTTCAATGAAGACGTGGCTTCTAGAACACATGAAATGTGAAGAAATCAAAGAATTTCCAGAAATTTGCTTTTGCAAGATGCCAGGAAGTTTCTATGGGACACTCTTCAAGTGGAAACAAAAAACACCATTTGAAGGGATTTTAATAATCTATTCCAGGTAATGCATACCAAATTGGAATACGTCCCGAGGAGTTAGTGCATATGTGTGTGGTCCAAGAGCCATTTCCACAGGAGAGATCTTGGTCGCTGTGGGACATGTCTGGGCCATTGCCTGGTATAGCCTCAGTAGACAGGTGGCCTCATGTGGAAACTAGAGCTGTTTTAACTTGATGTTTGTTTTTGGCTGTTTTTTTGTTTGTTTGTTTGTTTGTTTTTGTTGTTGTTGATTAGGGCCTAATAGTTATTTTAAGATTTCCACTTACCTTTCCCCTACAATGACATTTTAAAAAACATAATATTAGGCTTATTACTCAGAGAAAAAAATAATCAGGAAGCAAGTGATAAACATTAACTGACTTGGTATAGGATATGTATATTTGATTGCTATAGACTGAATGATATCAAAGATCACATGCATGCATTATTGGTTCTATTCAACGTGAGAAGATTTATAAATGAGTATTAATTACTACAGTAAGTTGTATACAACTGCTTTGCACTGTCTCAAGTTTTGTAATACTGTGTTTGTTTTTTTATTCCAGGAATCAAACAGTTTTGTTCCAGTGCCTTCATAATCTCATCAAAGCTCTCCCTATAAAATGTTTCTTCAAAAATCTAAAATTTGGAAGTGTCGATTTCCTAATTAATCATTTGGCATTAACTTTGGAGAAGGAATTGGTTACCCTTCGTTCTCTTTCTTCTGCCTTAGTTAAGGTTGAAAACAACTTGGTGCAAAGTTGTGAAGCAAGCAAAGAAAAGAGTAGTGGTGTGGCGGCTTTATCAGACAGAGAGGAAAACATCCATCCCTACAGAAAAGAACTTCAGAGAGAAAAGAAGCAAACGTTGGGGACGGACCTAAAAGTGAGTGGTGCCCTTTATAGAGAAATGACTTTGAAATTAGCTGAGGTTCAGCTGAGGTCAGACCTTGCTGCACAGAAACTAGCTGGTTTATAATTATAGTCTTAATTTGATTATATTTTAAAATGTGTTTTCTCTACCAGGACATTTTGGTTCCAGATTTGTTTTCATTTTACATTATATACCTCCTTTGCGAAAATAAAGACTGAGGCCCATAGAATTGTAGGTATTGATGCACGAAATAGCATGCCTAAGTGCAGCAGTTCTCAACTGGGGGCATTTTGCTTCCTTCTATCCCCTCCCCCCACCCAGGGGCATTAGGTGGGATCTGGAGACATTTGTTTTTGGTTGTGAGAAGTAATTGGGGGTGGGGAGGGTGAGGTCAGGTGTGTATCTAGTGGGTAGAGACCAGGGATGCTGCTAAACATTCTACTGAGCACAGGGCAGCTCCCACAGCAAAGAAGGATCCTGCCCAAAATGTCAGTAATGCCAAGGTTGAGAAGTCCTGCCTTAGAGTGACCACTTGAGTGAAGGCAGAAGTGATCTAACAGTACTTTGGTCTAAGTCTTCAAAAAACTTAAATAGTCCTTTTATTGTGTCCTGTTTAGTAAAAACCTAGCATATAAAAATTAGCTTCAAACAGATAAACAAGGTGATTAGGATTCACAAGTTTCTATAAACATCAAGCTCCTGTGGAAATTGAAATTGCAGAGTGTCTGGGTGAGACCGTTAAAATGAAAATCTTTGAACCCCGTGTTAATTTAAATTTTATTAGAGAGCTTCTCTGAAATTGTGTAAGTCCATAGGAATATGAAAGTTTTAGGGCATTTCTCTGAAAAGCTTATTTCTTTCAAAAAGCTAAGTATATCACATGGGCCACTATTTGAAAAAAATTGAAAATGCCATTTCATTTCATTAAGCCATTTGTAATTCCAACTCTGGGCAAAGCTAAAATATAGAATTCTAACTAAAGTAACTTAAAGAATATGATGCTTCTTAGAGACTGAGAAATTTAAAAATTTAATAAGTGGAAATTCACTTAACAGTTAAAAAGTGATTTTTAAGGGGTCCAATGAGATTTTTCGAAGGGGTAAAAATGTAACCTATTCTTTTTTTTGGAAAAATAAGAATGCTGGAGTAATAAGAGAATGTCAGTGGAGGAGGAGACACAAAGGGATAATGGGCCAAGAGGAATGTTTCTGATTCTTTTTGCTCTAAAATCCTTAAGTGAGATGGAAGTTTTGATCTGAGTTGAAAGAAATGGATGATTATAGAAAGTGGCATTTCATGCTCGCAGCTGTGAAGTGCTAATTCCCGCCGTGCCTTCAAAATGCTCGTACTTAATGATCTGGTGTTGCAGATGGGGTTTAGGAAATACAGGTTATTATTTTACTGTCTTGCTTTTTACGATTGTCCATATAATATGCTACCTCTTGTTTTAGTAGTCCATTGTAAATAGAGATAGAACCTTACAGCTCTAGTTCTTTGAAACGTCAATAGAAAAGATTTCAGACTTTCTGGAAATGGAAATGGTATAATTTTAGGATTAATTATGGAGATCTGGAAGCAGTATGTGTCAGTAGGTACACGGAAACTGCCTGTGACATGTTCTGAAACAACAACCATGTATAAAATGTAGGAACTAAATTGAAAAATGGAAGCTGTCAAAGAGTACAGAGAACTCACTTGTAGTAGTTTATCTGAAGGAAAGTTAGGATAATACAAAAAAGTATGTTACTGATTTTGTATCTTTATAAGCAACCAAAAAGTAGTCATCTATCTACAGCAAATAACCTCTTTGTAAGTGAGTTTTGTACTCCAGTATATTTTTCCTACTTACTACCAACAAGAACAGCCAAAGTTGGAGGGAATGTTGCCCTTGCCACTCTCATGATTTAGGAGTATTTGCATGTACCCGTAAGCACATTCCTCTGACCACTGTCCTCGTCATGATTCGGAGGTTCCCCTCAAAAACATGCTTCTCCCAAATCCACACTGAAGTGAAAATGAGTTTTGTTTTAGAACAGAGTACACCACAGTTTTTGGACACAAAACTTTCTCTTGTCCTCCTGAACCCTTAACTAAGGAGTGCGTGCAAGCCAGCTTAGGTATGACATTATCCTGTTCGGTGGCTAGGTTGAGGGAGGGGGAAGAAATGTAACATTTATTGATTGCAACTACATGCCAGACAGTAAGCTTGAAACACACATACACGCAAATGTCCCTACCTATACATACGTATGGGTACATCCTTACAGCAACCCATGAAGTGTAATTGCTAGTATTGTCCCCAGTGTGAACAAAATGTTAGGCCAAATTAAGGGGGTGCACACAAGCAAGTTAATGCTATTTACCCTTGTTACAAAGATTTTCAAAATGAGCAGATCCTTTTAGAATTCTAATAATATATAAGTGAATCTTTTATTGCCCTGATAACGTCTCTTTATACCATATAAAATTGAATACTCAGTTTTTTCCCAGTCTTAGAAGAGATCTAATGAACTTACTTCTCTGCCTGCTCTTCCCAACAAAGGCAAAAAAAGTCAGCTGCCCAGGCTAGAAACCTATGTGATGCTTTCTCTCTTGCCTAAAGCTTGGACAGTACCAGATATTGAGAGATATCCTTTCTCTTCCTTATATTCAAACTTGTGGAAACATTATTTCCATTCTAAGAATTTGAGAGTGAAAACTACTTAGGTAACCCTGTCTGGACAACGTTAGGCTTCTGCTTCCAAAGGCACTATGGTGTAATGGAAAGAATGCTGATCCAGAAACTGTGTACTTAATTGAATCCTTTGGTTTATTCTGTTTTCCCTTTTTGAGTTGCCTGGGTCTATTATTTGAATCGCTTTCTGCCTCAGCAAAATAGCCCTCTCCTATAAAATCCTGCCGTGTTGAGTATCTTCACTGTGCCATTGGTCTGGCCCCTTTCTGGGATCTTCTTTCAATAATTCTGTGTTGCCTTTTTATTCAGTAGGGTAGCAGGCACTATCGGACAGTGAGTGGTCATAAGGGCAGAAAGTCAGAAACCTACTCGGCCCTCACTGATCCCATTTTTTCCGTGCATAACCGAAACCAACGTAATGGTCCTGAGTTCAGCCAGGCAAATCATTTAGCATCTTAAGCTTTATCTTTAATTATCCATGTCCTCGCAGCAGCCGTCACTTACCACAGAAGTACCAGCAGTGTTATGGGCCGGGAAAGCATGCCTCGAGTGATCAGCTAGAACATTTAGCACTAGATACCCAATCACTCAGGAGTGGGAAGGAAGTGTAAGGCACACTGTTGATTGCCTTTTCCACACTGATTTCTTCCTTTTCTTGCACCAGAACTCTCATTTTGTTCAAGAAACTTCTTTCTACAGCCCTTGTGATTGGGAAAGTAGACCCTATCCCCAGTTCCAGAGGTTAGTCCTGAAGAGTATAGGCCAGTTAATATAAGACATTTTTTGCCTGGCAACTGTGGCTGCTCTGGTGGTGAGCACAAGACCTAAATTGGGCCTCATGGAACCAAGGGCCTAAAACCACTTGGGTTTTTGGTGAGGAAGAGGCTTTTCAGTCCTGCGGGGAAGTGGGTGGCCCTAATTTAAAAATCACAGGAAATTAGGAGTTAGAATGAATCTGACATTACAGCCTGCAAAATTGTTTTATCGTGCTGCTGAATCAAACCTGAATCCCACCCTTTCCTGGGACTACTTATTACTTCAGAAAAAAAAAATTCCTTCTAATGGAAATCAAGGTCTTGGTTAACTGCACTTTGAAAACGTTTCTCGCTGCTAGACATGGGAAAAAGAATGCCAGAGGACAGAATTGACTATTAGACCTGCGGACTCCCAGGACAGGAACCATTACTGCAGAAACAGGATGCTTGTGCTTGCCGAAGGAAGAGTGGGAAAGAGCTACCTATTCCTTTCCTTTCTGGGCAGAGGCTTCCTGGCCTTCCTGGTTTTTGTTTTTGATTTTTTTTTGAGTTTAATTCATTTTGGTTTGTCCCTGATGGTAGTTTATATCTGAGATAGGCTTTAATTTTTTAAAAATTCTTTACCTTTTCTCTGTTTCTTAGCTGAGCTTCCCTCTGGTGTTATACCAGGTCACTTGCTCAGTGATCTTTGTGTCAGATTATTTAGCCTTTCTTCATGTTTCCTGTTTCATTTTTTAATCAAATTTTGCTTTTTTTTATCTGTAAAAAACTTTTAATTGAATTGTAGTTGATACGAAGGTAAGATTATACATGTAAGGACCATATCTATTGTGTTTATAACTCTAGCTGTATCCTTTGCAGTAGGAAGAGAAAGAAGTCTTTTATCAATTTTGACTTTCTAAGAGTCTTTGTGCTAGGAAAAACAGATTTGATATTATGGGACTCTTTTGGGAATAGAGTAGTACTGCTATATCAAAAAAGATGCACAGCATTATTAATTTAGAGCTTGTAGCTTTTTCAAAGGTAACAAATAAATGTACTAGAACATGAACGGTTGCCTTTTAACATATGCTAAGGAACAGAAGATAACCCTTTTTAACATCATTCATTCTAACCTCATTAAAAAAAAACAGGGGCACCTGGGTGGCTCAGTGGGTTAAAGCCTGTACCTTCAGCTCAGGTCATGATCTCAGGGTCCTGGGATCGAGCCCCACATTGGGCTCTCTGCCTGCTTCCCCCTCTCTCTCTGCCTGCCTTCTGCCTACTTGTGATTTCTCTCTCTCTCTCTGTCAAATAAAAAAAAAAAATCTTTAAAAAAAAAAACCAATACGATGGGAATTTTTAGTGTAGTTTTTGTAAGCCTGATGAGATGTTTTAAGGTTTAGAATTACTAAGTAATTTAGTTATGTCAAGTGCAATAATAAAATCCTCTTTCAAGTTATCCAAACAGGAAACAAACAGGCTCCCACACTCGAAATATTCCGTTAAATGTAGTAAAAACTTCAGGAGTTGGGACAGGCAGTAGCATCTGAAGGGAGCCAGGACCAAATGTATTCTTGATAATGTGCAAAATTGTCAGAGCAAGTGAACGTGTAGTACATGTGTTGGGCCAGAGAAGGGGAAGTGGAGTTTGGTGTGCAGATGGTCTGGTGCCACCTGGAAGGGGAAAGGATTAGCCTGGAACCACGAATAGCAGGAAAAATCATTATAAGCTATTTGGCTTATAAAGTCAGTTTGTAATAAAACAGTGCCATGTCCTCTGACAGTTTCATATTAACAAAATACACCAAGTGTTAAAAAAGATTTGAAGATCACGTTGAAATTACCTCTGAGGAAGAAAAGATTATAAGAAATGTACAATTCAAAAAAATATAAGCTTGTTCATATAATTGAAATATCAGGGAAAATGTGGTCCATGTTATCTTCAGTTCTGTGATGGACAAGTTCTTAGAGTTAATTGATGGCCCCCGCTGAGTTTTATCTTTTGACTGCTGTCCTCCAACTATATCTAATACCTGAGTCTCTCTTCCCTATTTCCTTTCAGTTGTCTTTGTTAGAACCATCACTCTCCAGAAATACTGCAATTTACCATTGCTCAGTCCTATCTGGGGGTTTCTTAAATGAAAGTGTCAGTTCTTTAAATAACCCTTAAGTAACTTCTCGTTGAGATATCTCTAGGAGATCTTAACATTCTCTGAAATGTTTGTTGTTGGCAAGGAATCACTGTGGTGGAGAGTGGAATTCCAGGAAAAGCTGTAAGCTTTCTAGCCTAGAAAACCTAGATCTTTATTCCATATGAATACTACATCACTTGAGAAGAAAAAGTGGAATTCTATTTTCTTTTTTAACTGTTGCCATGCTCTAATCCTTCCAAATGAGGTGCCAATTAGAAAACATTTTGCCTCTTTTAAAATATTAGTGGTGTATGAAGTGGAAGAAGAGATAGAGATTTTCATTCAGTCATGTGTTTATATATCATTTTATTGAATACATTGTCATGCCCAGGTGTATAACCAGGTGCTGTGTACATAAAGATGAATACCAAACCTTCTTCGGTTTTAAAGAGCTTACAGTCTTAATTGGAGGGACAGTGACACAGAGATGATTACATGTTACATAGCATGTTACACTGAGATGATTCATGCAAGTATACCTGGGGTTATAACAGAATTTTGCCTGAATCAGGGATCTTTTGCCATACCTGTTCATACCCCATAAAGGAAAGTACAGAAAGAAATGTATACACAAAGTTCGAACCAGAGCACTTGGTTCAGTGAAAAGGGGTCTAAAATACTTAAATCATGCAGTTTTGAAATACTTCTTGATTGAAAAGTTGGCTTTATTGATGAACTCATAAAATAGTTATATCCAAAACCCTTTTATTTTTATTTTTTTAGAGATTTATTTATTTATTTGAATGAGAGAGAGTGAGCACTAGTGGGTGGGGGGGTGGATGGGGGAGAGGGGGAAGGAGAGAGAGTCTCAAGTAGACTCTCCGCTGAGTGCAGAGCCCCATGCAGGGCTCGATCCCACAGACAGGAGATCATGACCTGAATTGAAATCAAGAGTTGGATGCTTAACTGAGCCATCCAGGCACCACTCCAAAACCCTTTTAGAAACAAAAAGAACAAAACAAATTTGTTCTGAAAATTAAAATAACATATCCATGTATGTTAAAGCAAATAATTTCCTTAAATTGATTATCTGAATGATTTCATCTATTTTATTGCAGTAAACAATAACATTAAATTTACCATCTTAATCATTTTTAATTGTACAGTTTAGTAGTGTTAAGTGTATGAACACTGTTGTGCAACAGATCTCTAGAACTTTTTGATATTGCAAAACTGAAACTGTGTACCCATGAAACATTAATTCTCCCTCCTCCTCTCCCTTGCCTTTGCTCTACACTAATAATTCTCATCAGTGATTATACGTAGGAATCACCTGAGGACTTCATGGAGCAATTTGCTGATCCTACGCCCCACCCCAAAGATTGTGATCCAGTTGTTCTAGGTTCTGCCTTGGGCCTTGGCAAAGGTTTAAAAGCCCCAGGTGATTGTGATGTACATCCAGGGTTGAGAGCTACCACTTCACTAGAAGCAGCAAATTAACTTGACCATTTCAGGGGGCACAGCTTCACAGATTTTTGTCAGTGCATCTTAACAATGTAATATCCCATTGTTTCTCAAGCTTTAATGTACATATAAATCACCTGGGGATCTTGTTCAACTCTGCGCTCGGATTCAGCAGGTCTAGGGTGGGGCCGAGACTGAAGGTCTAACAAGCTCACAGATGATGTTGTTGCTGCTGATTTATGGACTTCACTGATAGTCGAGGGTGATAAGCCACTCTATCTTATCGTCAAAGTCAAAGCTTGTATGGTGAGGAAAATTCAAGTTTTCAAAATATAGTTTTGTTGTCATTGCATATGTTCTCACAGTCTGATGTGTTTTTTTGAATGGCTAAATACAAAGTAATCCCTCTCTGCTGGCATTGTGCTTCCACTGATACAAATTCTGCACAGAAGTGTTGCCTTGCATTATCTGTGTTCCAGCATCTTTGATGATGAAAGGAAAACCAAAGGACACATAAGACTCTTACTTTCTTCTTTGACATTTTCCAGTTTAGGTCATCTTCCATGCCTAATGTCCATAATTGTTGTGGGAAGGATATCTTTTCTTTAATTCCTAATGGTGAAAAATTACTCTGAACACTGAAACAATGGAAAGATGATGATTGTACAATGCCTAATGGCACCTTTATCCATTAGGACTTATAGTGAAAGAATATCCAACTCAGGCCAAATTTACCAGTGAAAGAGATGTCCTGGTTATTATAACTGATGGGTGGTGTGCAAGCTTGAGTTGGTTTGATTTAGCAGATCAGCAGGATATCAAGGATGTTCTCATCTTTATCCTAAGGTTGGCTCCCCACACAGTACAGAAAGGCTGCAAGACTTCCAGAGTATATATCTGCACATCACTCTATCCAGAAAGAGCTTACAGAAGAGCAAGGAACCTTCTTTTACAAAGGGAAATCTTGCCTCATGTCTTACTGCCCACATTTAGTCACATATTCAGTCCTGTAATGGTTTATGGCCATTTGAATACCCTGATGGATTGGCTTAGGCCTGGGTTATAAGAGGGAGACTTTTCACGGTTTACTACTACTTACATGTTTTTACATAAGCATTTCTTACAGCTTGAATTGCGTTCTCCCAAAAAGATACATTGACGTCCTACCACCACCACCACCACCACCACCCCCGCCCTGGTACCATAGAGTGTGACTTTGTTTGGAAATAGAGTCATTGCAGATGTGATTAGTTAAGTTGAGATGAGATTGTGCTGGAGTAGGGTGGGTCCCTAATCCAGTTTGACTGGTGTCCATAGCTTACAAGACGTGAAGACACAGGAAGAATACATGTGACAACGTAGGCAGCGACTGGAGTTATGTAACTGCAAGCCAGGGGATGCCAAAGATTGCCATTGAGCCACTAGAAGCTAAGAAGGACTCCTCTGCAGATTTCAGAGGGAGCGTGACCCTGCCTAATACTTGATTTCAGACTTCTAACTTCCAGAACTGTGAAACAATACATTCTGTTGTTCTAAGCCACTCAGTTTGTAGCGTCTTATTTTGGCAGCCCTAGGAAACTAATACAAGATTTATCATCCATTACATTAGTTTTAAAAATTTTAAAAAAATCAAGAGTGTTTTGGAAGGAGAGTGGGTCATTGTGAAGGCCATGAAAAAATAGCAAGATGTTTGTATAAGACTAAAGGCAGATGGTTGTTGGTGTTAAAGATTTGGTCAATCCGTCCTCCTTAATCTTTTAATTTTTTTTTTGTTTGTTTGTTTTTAAATCCTTTTTTTTTTAATTTTTTTCTCCCCAAATATGTTTATTTTAATTTTTCAGTGTTACAAGATTGATTGTTCATGCACCACACCCAGTGCTCCATGCAATCCGTGCCCTTCTCGATACCCACCACCAGGCTCGCCCACCCCCCCACCCCCTCCCCTCCAAACCCCTCAGTTTGTTGCTCAGAGTCCACAGTCTCTCATGGTTCATCACCCCCTCCGATTTCCCCCCATTCACCCTTCCCTTCCTTCTCACGATCCCCTTAATGATTTTCTTTATACTCCACACATAAGTGAGACCATAAGATAATTGACTCTCTCCGCTTGACTTATTTCACTCCGCATAATCTCTTCTAGTCCTGTCCATGTTGATACAAAAGTTGGATATTCATCCTTTCTGATGGAGGCATAATATTCCATTGT
>CM052801.1:9101668-9116405 GCA_028533885.1 Nasua narica | reverse complement strand
AGTGGCTGCACCAACTTGCATTCCCACCAACAGTGGAGGAGTGTTCCCCTTTCTCCACATCCTCTCCAGTATTTGTTGTTTACTGTCTTGTTGATTTTGGCCATTCTAACTGGTGTAAGGTGGTATCTCAGTGTGGTTTTGATTTGAATCTCTCTGATGGCTAAAGATGATGCACCTGGGTGGCTCAGTGGGTTAAAGCCTCTGCCATGAGTTCAGGTCATGATCTCAGGGTCCTGGGATCGAGCCCCGCATCGGGCTCTCTGCTCAGCAGGGAGCCTGCTTCCCCCTCTCTCTCTACCTTTCTCTCTGCCTACTGTTTGTCTCTCTCTCTCTCTCTCTCTCTCTCTCTCTGTCAAATAAATAAATAAAAATTTAAAAAAAAAGGTTAATCTTTTAATTTTATCAAGTTTTTTTCCCCCCATTTTCATTGCTACCTCTCTATTCCATGGTACCATTATTTCTCACCTGGATTTTTTCAGCAGCTTTCCAACTTGTCTCCAGGGTTTTACTCTTGCTTCCTTCCAGTCCTGTTCTCCAAACTAAACAATTGTCAAAGTACAGATCTGATCAGAAAAGCCACTCATCATCTCTCCATTCTTTCAGTGTTCATTCAGTAGCTTCCCATATTACTTTTAGAATAAACTCAGAATCTCTATGTGGCATGTTAGGTATATGGTGTCATCTAGCCTACCTAATGCACTTAGCTAGGATTCTGCTTCTGTCCCTGTGGACACTAGTCCCATCATTTCTTCAAGCATAGCATTTTGCTTTCTACCTCAAACTGTACATGTGCTTTTCCTATTACCTATGCTGCTTTCTCTCTAGTCTTACTCTCCTTCACCTCATTTCATGCTCAGTCACCCTTCAGATCTCAGTTCTTAATTTACTTCTTCATGAAAACCTCTGACCCTCCTTCATGAAAACCTCTGACCCTCCAAGACCAGGTCAAGTTCCCCTGTATACACTTTTCGTAGTATGCTATACTTCTTTCCAGTGACTGTAATTATAATTTAATCACTAGGTAATTATAGGCAGGTACTGTGATTAAATCCAATTAGGAATCAGGGCTATTAACTCCAAAATGTAAAACCTCATACTCTTTTTTTTCCCCCAAATATGTTTATTTTATTTTTTCAGTGTTCCAAGATTGATTGTTCATGCACCAAACCCAGTACTCCATGCAATACATGCCCTCCTCAATACCCACCACCAGGCTCGCCCAACCCCCCCACTCCCTCTCCTCCAAACCCCTCAGTTTGTTGCTCAGAGTCCACAGTCTCTCATGAAAGCCTCATACTCTTAACTTCCTTATGGGCAAAGTCCATTTTCTATCTCGATCTTTATATCCTGTCTAGCATAGTACTTTGCACATATTTGGTACTTAACTAATATTAGTGTAATTTTTTTTAAAAAACATTAATAAATGAAATGTAGTTGTTAGAAATTCGAGTAAAGAGCAAACCTTTGTGTGTTCGTGTGTGTATGTTGTAGAGGGGAGGATTTCCATGTTCCCGTGTTACATTGAAAATGTACTTAATTCTTCAATCAGTGGTTTTTAGACTTTGATCACATAAACAGGTGTAATTTCAGAAATTGCAGTGACCAGCATAGATTTGACAACTTTTTGTTTTGCTAGGTAAGGATATAATGATGACATTCCACTTCAGTGAGGAAAATATGGTTTTGGAAATCCAAGTAGCCACCTGGGGGAGAAAGGGGAGAATGTGCCTATTACCAGGATTAATTTGATGTAGATCAAAATTTCAAGCATAAAGAAAGAAAACGAAAGCAAATTAGATGAAAACCAGGGGATACCTTCTAGGTTAACTTGGAGTAGGGAAGACTTATCCAATGTATTTCACAAAATCTAGAAACTGTAAAATTTGTTCACATTAAAAGAAAGTCAAACATCTTTATTTTAAAAAAGTCAAAAGACAGCCCTGGAAAAACATTATTTGTGACATTTCTTAAAATAAAGATGAATATCCATAATACAGAGAAAATGCCTTGAAAATGATAAAGACATCAATAGAAAAGGGGGCAAAGAAACTTTAAAATAAAATTAATGGAAAAGGAAATGCAAATAAATATTTAACAACATGTGCAACTTCACACAGTAAGCAAAGCACAAAGTAAAACAGCATTGAAAAAACTGGACTTTCATGTAACAGTGAAATGAAGTAGGTTGCCACAGGCCCACTCTCCCGTTGGGCAAAACTGGATACATTACAAAGATCCCATTTTAAAGGTTTCAGAAAGCTGTGGAAACAAGGACTGGATAGATTAAGAATACAGAAAAAGGAAAGTTGGTCCAAAGTGACGTGATATTTCCAGCCTTTTGGAGGGCAGTCTATGGATCAGGCTTGGTGCAGGCAGAGGGCCTCTGCTTGGGTACAGAGAAGTCAGCAATCTTTTAGGAATTGCATAGTGCTGTAGTGATGAATTAAAATATGGAGACTTAAGTGCACCTAATTTTGATTATGTGATATTTTCATAAACGGGGCAGCTAGCACAAAAACTTATAAAAAGGAAGACTGAAGTCTCTTTCAATTATACACTGCTGCCAGGGCGGAGCTTTGCTTCAAACACATGGCTGGTTTCCCCTTCAAGACATTTGCCAAGTTTTGAAGCTGAATGAAGTAGGAAGCTTAAAGGGCCAAGCTATAAACTTCTGAAGGTCAGAACCATGTCTTCTGGGGCTATGATCTGTACTTCCAGAATCTAGGAACAAGAACAGACCAGAAGTAGATTGAATCATACTAAACTTGCAGCAGGTCCCTGATCAAGCTCAATTTCTGATTGGATTGAGCTGATTAGCTATTCAACCTAACTGTCTAATGAAATCAAAGGGAAACCTTCTTTTCCATGGAACTTCTGTGGTTCTTCTATACCTACTATCTGGCACACAATAAAATAATTTCTAGGTAAGCAAAGAGGCAAGACTGAATAGTAATTAAGAAAAAAAGATACAGATCCACAGGTGTTGCTGATACTGAAGTTAGCTGATAAGAACTCTAAAATATATCCAAAATAGAGGAAAAGGACAAGATATATGAAAGGATGGAAAATGTAAAACAACTGGAATTTTTATAATCAAATAGATTGGAACTGAAAATTGCAGTATCTGAAAATTTTCAGAAGTACGAGTTTAACAATAGAGGGGACATAGCAGAATGCAGAATTAGTGAACTTAGTTATGGGCCAAAAGAAAACACTCAGACTGAAGCAGAGGAAAAAAGGTGGAAAAAAGAATAGAGACAGACGAGACATACTCAAGTTCATGTAATTGAATTCCAAGAGGAAAAGGAGAGATTGAGGCAAATGCATTATTAAAAGAGCTGAGAATCTGTTCCAAACTGATGAATAGATATCAAAGAGATTCAAGAAACTCAGAAAACTCCAGATAGGAAAGAAAAAAAAGTAGGAAACCACATGCGAATTATGGAATAACAGCTGATAAGCAAAGATAAAGTCAATTAGAAAATCTTAAAAGTAGTTAAGAGAAGAACAACAGTTTAACTGACATCCAACTGAAACAATTGAAACCAGAAAGCAATGGAATTTCATTTTTAAACTGCTTAAAAAAAAGTAACTGAGCCTAGAATTCTAAGTGTGGGAAAAATGTGCTTCAAAAATGAAGATAAAGATGTAGAGAATTTATTGCTAGCAGGCCTGCCTGCTGTAAAAGAAATATTAAATGTATTTCTTCAGGCAGGACCAAAATGAAACTATATGGAAACAAAAATGCGGGAGGGAATGAAGACCATATGAAAAGATATAATGAGCAAATTATACATGAATAAATATTGTGTAAAACAATAATTGTCATGTCTTGAATGAGTTGAAATCATTTGTAGAACTTAAAATGCATAACAACAGGATGACATCACCAAGATGGTGGAGCAGGAGACCCAAGTGTCCGTCCCCACACAAAGAACAACAACTGGACAGCTATCCACAAGTGAAAATAGCTCTGGAAGAGCTCAGAAGTCCACTTAAGAAGCTTCAACAATACAGCTGCCCTGCACCTGCATGGGGCCAGCCGCACTGCCGTCACCACTTTCCACTGCTCTTTGCTCACAGCTGACATGCCCACGGCTAACCCCTGCATCCATATGATTGCACAGCAACAGCTGCCTGTGTGCCAGGAGCTGGTCCCAACTCCTGTCATAGGCCTATGCTACCTCATGCACTAGTGGCTAGCCCCTGTAGTTGTGCACTTGTATGTTGCTTGCTTAAACTTCTATCGCTGATTCTCACTGCTGTGCTGTGTGTGTTCCTGTAGTAGCATGAGTACATATCAAGAGCCTCATAGCTACTTGGGTGCCTGGGGCTGGCCCTGACCCTGTCACAGGCCTCTATCAACATCTGTGCTTGGAACTAGCCCCTGCAGATGTATGCGTGCATATCAATGGCCCTGATTCCTTTCACTGGACTCTGCTGCCATGTATGTACATTTGGCTAACCCCTACAGTTACAAGGGCATGCTAAACACCCTGGGACCCTATAACTGCTTCTCTGTCTACAGTCGGCCCTGGCCTTTGAAATTGGCCTTGGCCCTTGCCACTGCTTGTATGCTTGCAGCCAATCCCTGCCACCACAAAGGCACTTGTAGCCATTTCCCACAGGTGAACATGTGCACACCGTCAGCTCTGGTCCCTTGCCTCTGGACCTGGGGGTTCTACTAAGGACCCCAACATCCATTGCAGCCACTATAGACACCTTGCATGTCTTACTGCAAAGGATCATACAATTGTCATTGTGGAAAACAGATGCCTGAGCCTATAAGACACTGTGCCCCCCCCCCCCCGCCAAGACTCAGAGGTACCACAGGCCCCCAACTTGGAGTCCCATACCACTAGACCAAGAGCCACAACATGCTCCAACATGTCATGACCCACATGTGAAGGTTTTTCTTAACAAAAGTCAATTCATAAAGTCCGGAAGAAGTGATTGTTTCAAATGTGCAGACACATACCACAAGGCTACATGGATTGCTGTGAGTCAGGGAGACATGATACCACCAAGAACACAATAAGCTTTCAGTAACTGATCCCAAAGAAATGGAGATCCACAAATTGCCAAAGAATTCAAAATAATTCTCCTAAAGGAGCTCAGAGAGTTAGAGAAGAACTTAGATAGAGGGCATGTATTGCATAGAGCAGTGGGTGTGGTGCATGAACAGTGAATCTTCGAACACTGAAAAAATAAAATTTAAATAAATAAATTCCTCCAAAAAAATTTTTAACAAAATCAAGAAAACAAAGTAACAAAATGGGAAGTTCAACAAAGAGATAAAGCACTAAAATACCAAATAAATTTTGTGGAGGAATGAAATGACTGAAATTTTAGAAATGCAAGAGAGTTTCAATAGCACTCTCAATCAAGCAAAAGGCAAAAAAATCTGTGAAGTAGAAGATAGGCCATTTGAAATTATCCAGTCAGCAAAGAAAAAAGAAAAAAGAACAAAAAAAAATGAAGAAAGTCTATGGGACTATAGAACAACATTAAGTAAAATAATATTCATATTATAGGAATCCTAGAAAGAAAACAAAGGAGCAAAAAGCATATTTAGAGAAATAATGGCTGAAAACTTCCCAGACCTGGGGAAAGATATGGATATACAAGTATAGGAAGTTTCAAGGTCCCAATCAGATTCAGCCTAATGAAGAATTCACTGAGACACATTATAATAAAACTGTCAAAAATCAAAGACAGAGAACATCTTGAGAGCGGCAAAAGAAATCTGTCACATAAGAACCCCAGCCCCAGGTTCAAGGGAACCTCCCTATAAGACCTTCAGCAGATTTTTCAGCAGCAACTCTGCATATCAGGAAAGAGTGGGATGATACATTCAAAGGGCTAAAAGGAACAAAACAAGAATACTTTACCCAGCAAAATTATCCTTCAGAAATGAAGGAGAGATCATTACATTCCTAGACAAACGAAAACTGAAAGTATTCACCACTAACAGACCTACCTTACAAGAAATGCTAAAGGGAATTCTTCAAGTTAAAAGGAGAGGATACTAACTAGTAAGATGAAATCATATGAAAGTGTAAAACTTACTGGTAAAGGAAAATATATAATCAAATTCAGAATGTACTAATATTGTAATAGTGGTGTATGAATCACTTATAACTTCAGTGTAAAGGTTAAAGGATAAAAGTATTGAAAATAACTGTAGCAACAATAATTTAATGGATACAAAATATAAAAAGATGTAAATTGTGACACCAAAAATATAAATTGAGAGAGAGTTAGTAAAAAATGTTGAGCTTTTGTGTGCAAAGTTGTTTTAAGCTTTAAATGGACTGTTGTAAAATGTGTTGTGTAAGCCTCGTGGTAACCCAAAAGCAAAAATTTATGATACAGAAAAAGATACAGAGAAGGGGGAGTCAAAGCATATCACAATAGAAAATTATCAAATCAGAAGGGAAGAAAGCAAGAGAGGAAGGAGCAAAGGACCTATAAAACTCCCAGAAAACAGTGGTCCAAATGACAATAGTAAGTCCTTATCTATCAGTAATTACTTTAAATGTAAATAGACTAAATTATCAAAAGACAGAGTGGCTCAATCAATGAAAAAACAAAAAACAAAGAAGACCCAACTATATGCTGCTTACAGGAGACTCACTTTACCTGAGGACACACGTAGGCTGAAAATAAAGGGATGGAAAAAAAGGTACTCCGTGCAAATTGAAACCAAAAAAGAACAGTGATAACTCTGTTTATGTCAGACAAAATATAATTTAAGTCAAAAATGTAATAAGAGACAAAGAAGATCATTATATAATGATAAAGGAGTTAATTCATCAAGAGGAAATAACAATAGTAAATATATATGCACCCAACATCAGAGCAATTAAATATATAAAGTAATTATTAGCAGATCTAAAGGGAGAAATAGAGAGTAACATGATAGTAGAGGACTTCAGTACCCCACTTTCAACAATTGATGATCATCCAGATAGAAAATCATTAATCAAACTTTGGACCTGAACTACACATTAGAGCAAACATACCTGACAGACACACAGAACATTCCATGCAGGGTGCCTGGGTGGCTCAGTCAGTTAAGCATCTGCCTTCAGCTGAGGTCATGATCCCAGGGTCCTGAGATCAAGGCCCACAACTGGCTCCCTGCTCAGTGGGGAGCCTGCTTCGCCCTCTCCCTCTGTCTGCCACTCCCCTTGCTTGCTCTCTCTCTCTGTCTTTCTCAAATGAATAAAATCTTTTTTTTTAATTAACATATAATGTATTTGCCCCAGGGTACATGTCTGTGAATCATTAGGCTTACACATTTCACAGCATTTGCCATAGCACGTACCCTCCCCAATGTCCATAATCCTACCCCCCCACCTCCCAGAAACCTTTAGTTTGTTTCGTGAGTTTAGGAGTCTCTTTTGGTTTGTCTCCTTCCCCATCCCATCTTGTGTCATTTCTCAAATGAATAAAATCTTTAAAAAAAATTCCATGCAATGGGAACAGAATAAAATTCTTCTCAAGGGCTCATGGAACATTCTTTAGGATAAATCAAATGTTAGGCCACAAAACAAGTCTTGACAAATTTAAGAAGAATGAAATCATATCAAATATCTTTTTTGACCACAGTGGTATGACTAGAAATCAGTAACAGGAGAAAGTCTGGAAAGCTCACAAATATGTGGAGATTGAAAAACACATTCCTAAAAAAAAAAAAAAAAGAAAAGAAAAGAAAAACACATCCCTGTACGGCCAGTAGGTCAAAGAAGAAATCAAAAGGAAAATCAGAAAATATTTTGTGACTAACAAAAATGGAAGCACAAGATTCCAAAACTTTTGGGTGCGTGAAAAACAATGCTAAGAAAAAAGTTTATAACCATGAATGTTTAGAGGTACCTGGGTGACTCAGTCTTTAGGCGTCTGCCTTCGGCTCAGGTGATGATCCCAGGGTTCTGGGATCAAGTCCTGCATTGGGCTCTCTGCTCATAGAGAAGCCTGCTTCTCCCTCTCCTACTCCCCCTGCTTTTATCCCCTCTCTCGCTGTCTCTGTGTCAAGTAAATAAATCTTAAAAAAACACACACAACAATGTTTACAAGAAGAAAAAAATAAGGATCTCAAACAACTTTACACCACAAGGAACTAGAAAAACAAGAACAATCTAAGCCCAAAGTTAGTAGAAAGGAGGAAATAACAAAGGTAAATAGAGACTAGAAAGATAATAGAAAAGATCAATAAAACTAAGTTGGTTTTTTAAAAAGATGAAATTGGCGAACTTTTAGCTAGACTAAGGGAAAAAGGAGACTGAAATACAATGATAAATGAAAAAAGAGACATTACAACTGATGCCACAGAAATAAAAAGGATTATAAGACTCTACTCTGAACAGTTATATACCAACAAACTGGATAGTGTAGAACAAATGAGTAAGTTCCTGGAAATATACAACCTAAGAAGACTGAATCATGAAGAAATAGAAAGTTCAAATAGACCTATAGCTAGGATGAGGATTAAGTAATCAAAAAACCTCCCAACAAAGAAAAGTCCAGGACCAGATGACTACACAAGTGAATTCTACCAAATATTTAAAGAAGAATTAATACCAAGCATTCTTAAATTTTTCCAAAACATTGAAGGGAAGGGAACATTTCCAAACCCATTTTATGAAGCCAGTACTATTCTGATATCAAAGCCAGACAACGACACCATAAGAAAACTACAGGCTAATGTCCCTGCTAATAAATTCAGAAATCCTCAAGAAAATTTCAGCAAATGAATTCAGCAGCACAGTAAGGGATCATACACCATGACCATGGGATGTGTTTCTGGGAAGCAAGGAATATGTGGTTCAGCATATGAAAACCAATTAATGTGATATGCCACATTAATTGGAATGATGAATAAAAATCACGTGATTATCTCAATGGACACAGAGATAGCATTTGACAAAATTCAATGCCCTTTCATTATAAAAACTCTCGCCAAAGTAGGAATAGAAATAAATGACTTCAACATAATAAAGGAGATATATGACAAAGCTACAGATAACACCATCCTCAACAATGAAAGGTTGAAAGATTTTTCTCTAAATCAGGAATACAAGAGTTCCACTCTCACTACCTCTATTCAAGATAGTACTGGAAGTCCTAGCTAGAGAAATTAGGCAAGAAAAAGAAATAAAAAGCATTCAAATTAAAAAGGAAAAGGTCAAATTATCTCTCCTTGTAGTAACATGATCTTATATATAAAGACTCTACCAAAAAAAAAAAAACTGTTAAAACAAATGAATCCAGTAATGTTGCAGGATACAAAATCAACACAAATATCAGTTGATTTTCTATACACTAACAGTGAACTATCAGAGAAAAAGATTATTAAGAAAATCCATTTTATAATAGCAACAAAAAGAATAAAATACTTTGGAATGAATTTAACCAAGGAGGTGAAAGATCTGTATACTGAAAACTATAAAACACTGATGAATGAAATCAAAGAAATCATAAATGGAAATATATCATGTGTTATGGGTTGGAAGAATTAATAATGTTAAAATCTCTGTTCTACCCAAAGCAATCTACGGAATCTGTGCAATCACTATCAAAATTTCAATGGCATTTTTCACAGAAATAGAAAAAAAAATCCTAAAATTTCTGTAGAACCACAAAACACCCATAAATAGTCAAAACAATCTTGAGAAAGAACAAAGCTAGAGGCATTACCCTTCCTGAGTTGAAACTATATTACAAAGTTGCAGCAATCAAGACTGTATGATACTAGCATAAAAACAGACACTTTCAACAAAGGTGCCAAGAAATGTACAATGGGGAAAGGATAGTTTCTTTAATAAATAGTGCTGAGAAAACTGGATAGGCATATGCAAGAAAATTAAATTGGTCACTTAAACTCTACATAAACATCAACTCAAAATTAAAGACTTAAATGTAAGACCTGAAGATGTAAATCTCCTAGAAGAAAACACAGGGAAGTGTTCTTTGACATTGGTCTTAGCAATGATTTTTTTGGAATTGACATCAAAAGCACAGGCAACAAAAGCAACAAGCAGGACTACATCAAACTAAAAAGGAAAGCAAAGGAAACCATTAATAAAATGAAAAGTTAGCATATAGAATGGAAGAAAATATTTGCAAACCATGTGTCCAATAAGGTGTTAATATACAAATTTATAAGGAACTCATGCTGCCCCATAGCAAAACAAACAAAAAACCAACAATCAAAAAACTGATTAAAAGATGAACAAAGGATCTAAATAGACATTTTTCCAAATAAGACATACAAATGGCTAACAAGTGCTTGAAAAGGTGTTCAGCATCTTCAGTCATCAAGGAAATTCAAATCAAGACCACAATGAGATAGCATCTCATACTTGCTAAGATGGCTTTCACCAAAAAGATTAGACATAACAAGCATTGTTGAGGATGTAGAGAAAAGGGAATACTTGTTCCTTGTTGGTGGGAACATAAATGACACATCTACTGTGGAAGACAGTATGGAGGGTCAGCAAAAAATTAAAAATAGAAATTAAAAATTTAAAAATCATAATCTAGCAATCCCTCTGGAGATTTATATCCAAATGATATAAAATCACTATCTTGAAGAGACATCTGTGGTCCCATGTTTGTTGCATCATTATTCATAGTAGGCAAGATACAGAAACACCGTAAGTGAGTTCTGGACTGCAAGTGCCTCCAGAGGGTTGCAGTGGATTTGTTGTACACTGTCTGGTGTGATGAGGGTAGCTTTGTTTTCCCTCTTGGGGCCTGCCAGGTAAAGCCTTTGTTGGGCCTGAAAAATCACATAAAAGTTTTTTGCCAGAAGCTGGATTCCTCAGTTTCGATTGTCAAATGGAGACCATAAATGACATTATGCATATAAAATGTTTAGGAAACACCTGACACATAGTAAACTCCCAATAAGTGTTTGTATTGTTATTTTAATGTTATTATCTCTGAGTTGAAACTCCTTGTTATGGTCTTGTGATACATAATCAGAAATATATATATTTGGTCCTTGTCCCTATTTCTCACACAGAGCTTCTAAAACCCTTGGAATTTCCTGTGATGAGAGTGATGAGGTGTTTTTTGTTGTTAATGAGGTGACTCTTGGACCTAAGGATGCTAGTGGAGCCAACCATGTGATTAGAGGGTTGGAAATTTTAGGCCCACCTACTGACCTCCAGGGAGGGAGGGAGGGGCTGTAGGTTTAGTTCAATGACCAGTGCTCTAATCAATCACGTTTATGTCATAGAGCCTCCATGAAAACCCAAAAGGTCTGAGTTCGGAGAACTTTGGGGTTGGTGACTATAGGAAACTTGGGGAGAATGCAGATGACACGATACTATACAGAAAACTGTATAAAGACCACCAAAAAACTACTAGAACTGGTGAATGAATTCAGTAAATTCTCAGGATATAAAATTAATATACAGAAATCTGTTGCATTTCTATACACTAATGATGAAGTAGCACAAAGAAAAATTAAGAGAATAGTCCCATTTACAATTGGACCAGAAAGAATAAAATATCTAGGAATAAACTGAACTGAGGAGTTTGAAATATCTGTTTGCCAAAAACTATAAAAACACTGATGAAAGAAATTGAAGATGACAAACAAATGGAAAGACATGCCGTGCTCATAGTTTGGGAGAACCAATATTGTTAAAATGCCCATACTTTCCAAAGCATCTAAAATTTAATGCAATTCCTATCAAAATAGCAATAGCATATTTGAGAACTAGAACAAATAATCTGTATTGCTAATCTATGACAAAGGAGGCAAAAATATACAACAGAAAACTAAAAGTCTCTTCAACAAATAACCTTGGGAAAACTAGACAGCTACATGCAAAAGAATGAAACTATACCACTTTTCTTACACCATACACAAAAATAAAGTCAAAATGGATTAAAGACCTAAATGTGAGACTTGAAAAATTCCTAGAAGAAAACACAGGCAGTAATCTCTTTGCCATCAGCTGTAGAAACATTTTTCTAGATATGTGTCCTTTGGCAAGGGGAACAAAAGCAAAATTAAACTATTATTAGGACTATTCCAAAATAAAAGTTTTTGTACAATGAAGGAAACCATCAAAAAAAAAAAAAATGAAAAGACAACCTACTGAATGGGAGAAGATATTTGCAAATGACGTATTCAATAAAGGGTTAATATCCAAACTACGTAAAGAATTTAACCAAAAAAAACCCCACAAATAATCTAATTAAAAATAGGCAGAGGACTGAAGAGACATTTTTCCAAAAAGACATATAGTTGGCCAACAGACCATTTTTGAACGAAAAGCTGTTCAAAATCACTAGTCATCAGGAAAATGTAAATCAAAACAAGAATGAGACATTACTCTATACCTATGAGAATAGCTTAAATGAAAAACACAAAAACAAGTGTTAGCCAGGATATGTAGAAAAAAGAACCCTCGTGCACTCTTGGTGGGAATGCAAGCTGATGTAGTCACCATGGAACAGTTTGGGGGTTCCTCAAAAAGTTAAAGATAGAATTACCATACAACCTTGTAATTCCACTACTGGATATTGACCCAAAGAAAGCAGAAACCTTAAGTCAAAAAGATTTGTGCACCCCTACGTTGATTGCAACAATAACCAAGATAGAGAAGCAACCCAAGTGTCCATTGGTAGATGAATGGATAATGAAGATGTGGCATATATGTATATATAGTGGAATGTTACTCAGCCGTAAGGAAGGATGGAATCTTGCCATTTTCAGTGACATGGGTGGATCTAGAGGGTATAATGCTAAGTGAAAGAAGTTAGTCAGAGAAAAACAAATACCATATAATTTCACTCATGTAGAAGTTAAAAAACAAAAGTGAACAAAGGAAAAAGCCAAAAAACTCAGACTCTTAACTATGGAGAACAAGCTGGTAGTTGCCACTGGGGAGGTCGGTGGGGAGATGGGTGAAAGAGGTGAAGGGGAATAAGAGTATACTTATCCTGATGAACGCTGAGTAATGTATAGAATTGTTGAATTATTATATACATGAAACTAATATAGCACTATGTTAATTGAATAATAAAAAGAGAGAAACCCCAAATGCCATGCCCTCTGACAAAGAAATTCTGCTTCTAGGAATTTCTAAAATTCCCAAGTTATATTTTCAAACGTGTGTTTATGTATGTGTGTACACACGTCCAAAGTTGTTTACTTTGCCGTTGTTTATAATGTCAAAAAATGAGAACTGAATGGAGTGGACGGAATTGCATACATTGCATTCAGGGCTGCTCTGTGCACGGGTACACATGGAGGTTGCTCTCTAGGCAGTGACAGGGAAAGATCGCAACACACATTGATCAGTAAAGCAAGATATAGACCATGTACGGTAAATTACCTTTTGTGGTCAAAAGTGAAAACATGTGGGTAGATTTTCCTGTGTGCTCGCATTTGCTTCTGTGTGGAGAGTAGGAATCTGTGGTAGCCTAAGTAGTGGCCGCTAAAGGTACACTCACTTCCTAATCTCTGGAATCTGTGATTGGTACTTACATGGCAAAAGATGTGATTAAGTTAAGGAGATTATCCTGGAGGATGCAGGGGGGCTCTAAATTCCATCACAAGCATTTTTCTTTTTAAAGATTTTATTTATTTGACAGAGAGAGATCACAAGTAGGCCGAGAGGCAGGCAGAGAGAGAGGGGGAAGCAGGCTCCCCACTGAGCAGAGAGCCCGATGCGGGGCTCGATCCCAGGACCCTGAGATCATGACCTGAGCTGAAGGCAGAGGCTTTAACCCACTGAGCCACCCAGGTGCCCCCATCACAAGCATTTTTATGAGAGCGAGGCACTGAGTGATTATACACTGAAGAGGTGAAGGCCCTGTGACCGGGGAGGCAGCTGGTGGGGGTCAGAAGCTGGAGGAGACGAGCAACAGTCTCCCCTAGAGCCTCTGGAGTGAGCGTGGCTCAGCAAACACCTTGATTTCCTTTCAGGGACGCTGAGATCAGACTTCTGACCGCTAGAAATGTGAAAGAATAAACTTCTGTTGTTTTAAGCCTCCACGTTTGGGGTACTTTGTTACAGTAGCCGTAAGAAACTAATTGGGAAGCTAACAAAGGTCATTACCTCTTTGGAGAATTGGGTGATTGAAGTAGAGCTGGGAGCAAGATTTTTCACCAATGACCTTTCTGATCTTTTTATGGTGTTTTTTGTAATAATAATAAAAAAGAATGTGTTTATGTTTTAAAATGCAAACTGTTAAAAATTAATCTCCCATTCAATTCAGACCTTTCCCCCCTCTTCTGAGCTCAGGCCCAGCCCCCAGTTCTGCAGAGCAGCAGTGAGGAAGGGATCAAATAGGCTTGACTCTGGACCTTCCTATATGCTCTGCTGTCCCGGCTGGCTCCTGACATGGGGACTCGAGGCAAAGAGCAGTCCCTCTGGATTGGTAGCTGCTGGGACCTCTGTCATGGGAGCAGGTCCTCAATGCAGGCTCTTTATTTCACAGCTTGTGTGTGTGAGCTTTTTGGAGATCTTTGTGGAAGCCTTGGCTCAGCCACATTTCATGACCAGGGTGAGAAATGACTTCTTAGGACTCAACCTTAACTCCTGGCTTTTGAACCTTGGGAAACAGCGTGGTGTTCCAGTATCTTCGCCCATACTGAATAATGGATGACTTCTCCTCTGGATATTTACATAACCAAAGGATTTCAGTAGGTTTTATAGAACGATAAAGATCAGTTGCAAGGACATCACCCACCCGCCACAGGTACCCT
>CM052801.1:9072240-9101168 GCA_028533885.1 Nasua narica | reverse complement strand
AGGGTACCTGTGGCGGGTGGGTGATGTCCTTGCAACTGATCTTTATCGTTCTATAAAACCTACTGAAATCCTTTGGTTATGTAAATATCCAGAGGAGAAGTCATCCATTATTCAGTATGGGCGAAGATACTGGAACACCACGCTGTTTCCCAAGGTTCAAAATTCAGGAGACCAGTAAACGTAGGCCAAGAAGACCTCTTTGAGAACTAGTGGTAGAGATGGGCAGTGACATCCTGTAAATAGAACTGAAGCCAGGGGACTGCTGAGCAGCCACTGAGACAAGGGTTTTGGGGTTTAAGGGAAGGGCTGATTTGGGCATAGTCTGTGGCTGGTGCCGGAGCCTTCTTCAGGCCTAACTTCCTGGGCTGTTGTGGTGCTTGATGTGGCACTCCTCAAAACCAGACATGGGTGCCTGACCAGTCTTTCCAGCAGTCAACCGTACAGGACCTGTGTACGAGAGCAAAATTGTGTGAGAAGTCTGTCAGATACCAGTTCTCTAGTTGGTCCTCCACTTACTTGAAGAGTCAAAACCATCCTTCCCACCCTGATCCTACTCCTTGGATTGAGTAATCCCTGGAGGTCTTGGTCAGTTATGGGGAGATGTGATATAGAGGGAGGAAGTGATCTTGCTGCTGCCAGGAGGGGTGGAGGCTTGAATGTATACTTGCTGTTGTCTGTATTGTCCCCAGTGATGGTGAAACAGGTGATACTGGTTCCATTTGGGTATTAGGAGTGAGGAGAAGGAGGAGTCAAGGATGTTTCTTATGATTTTGTTTTGGGATCTGGGTCAACAATGATACCATTCCCAGATGTAGGGAATTTATTTCCTATCCCTGTTCTACACTTGGCTAGGCTTTAGGCTTTTATGGCTCTATCAAGACACTAGACAATAAATAACATTTGCATAGTACTTTACCATTTATCAGGAACTTGCACAAATATTATCATATGTGCTGCTTTCCAGCGCCCTTAGAAGTCCACCAGGCAATCCACTATTTCTTTTTTATGATAGGGAAGTGAAAGCTCAGAGAGGTAGAATGAGTTGTTCAGCGCAATACAGCTAAGAATTCCAGCTCTGAATCCATTTCTTATAATTTAGTCGAATACTTGTTCATTTATATGTCCATTCTTTATTTCTTTTTTTTAAATACACATACACACATATATGTGTATATGTAAAGATTTTATTTATTTACTTGTTAGAGAGAGAAAGAGAGAGCACAAGTGGAGGGAGTGGCAGGCAGAGGGAGAGGGAGAAACAGGCTCACTGTTGAGCAGAGAGCCCAAGACAGGGCTCGGTCCCAGGACCCTTGGATTATGACCCAAGCTGAAGACAGATGCTTAACCAATTGAGCCACCCAGGCTCCCCTATTCTTTATTTCTCATACAAGTATTTATTGGATACTTCCTAAACCAGTTCCTGGGCTAATCTCCAGAGATACAAAGATGTGCCATGATACAGGTCTTGCCCCGAAGGCTTGGCAGAGGCAGATGTGTTCACACATAAGAAAAATGCAAGAAGATTTCTCCAAGAGAGTAGAGGTGTTGTAAGGGCACAGAGAAATTCACGTAAGTCAGCTCCATTTTCCCAGAGGGATATTTTAACTGGCACATGGATGCCATGTAGGAGAGGTAGGGAAGAAGGACACTCCAGGCAACTGCTTTCCTTTATTGCGTGTTCCATGGTTCTCTGATTTCAAAATCTTGAATGTCATTGAGAGAAGTGTAAAGTTAATGAGCCCGAGTTTTATCTTTTATGAAAATTTGGGAGGAGAGAGGTAAAGATTGAATTGAGGGAGAACATTGTTTTGTGCAAATGGTTAGATTTAATGAATAAATTCTTCCTTTAAAGGTCTTTTTTTTAAAGTCAATTATGCAATAGAAGGAATTATGTTTCTAAAATGGGTAATTTTCTCTATTGTATTTCACAGTTTGAACTCAGAATACTACACATCCCTTCAAATTATAAGGCAGGGGAAATGGAAGTTTCATAACTAACAAATAGGAAAATGCAGTGGTTCGCCAGGGTAGCATTAAAAATCTCTTGTTAGAGCAGGTGAAAGTATGGTGGTCCTTTTGATCCTTAATGGAAAACACTGTGACATTCCTATGGAAAGAGAAGTTATAATGTTACACCTTTCTCTCCTAATTCAGTCTGAGCACTACTCCTTTCAAACATTAAATGGTATAATGTGTCATCAGTTCCTATTGAACTAAATGTCTTGCATCGTAATTTGTGGTTTTTCTGTACTTGCACACCCGTCTCATTGCAACAGCTCGTGGGCGGGAGACCAACACCAACAGATCTCCCAAAGCCCTGTGCAGGCTCCTGCATCATCATTACTATATACAGGAAGATGTCTCCATTATCCCAACTCTGCGCAGCCCTCTAAGCTAGGAATCAAATTACTTCGTTGTTGTTAGGAAAAGTAAGATCTTCCTTGAAGAGCATTTTTATATATGGCGAAGGAAACTTCGAGGAAACAGGATAGAATCGGGCCTGATGTGTTTGCAAGGCGAAGGCACTGTCGGTGACACTGTACGTGACTCCTGTGGTGTAGGACAGAGACACTGCTTTGGGCAGAGCCATCTGGGAGTCAGTCTTGGCTGCGAGCCTAGCAGTGCACTCTTCCAGGGCAGCCCACCTGCCTTCTATCTAGAATGTGAACACCTAGGCCTTTGTCTCAGTAAATGTTGGTTGAGTGAATGAGGCCACGGAACAAACCTAACCTGTCTGGTTCAGTCTCTTTGCCCACTGGAAGCATTCCTTTGAAGACTTCTCTGTCCCTAGAAATGTAATGTTCGGTGTGGTCCCTGTCTTTTCACTCGAAATACCTCCCTGGGTGGTCTCACTCCCTCAGATGGTTTGATCTATCATCTATTTATTGGTAAATATTAAATTTAAAACTCAGAGCCTCTTTGTCTCCTTCTGCCTCTCCCTCCCCTTCTCTCCTGTCTGCTCTCTTCTCCTCCTTTCTTCTTGTTCTCCATAATAATTGACCCATTACATTCCCAAGAGTTCACAAGAGTTCACGAGGCACTTCAAGTGATCTGTGAATGCCAGGGGCACCTGGCTGGCTCAGTCTGTAGAGCAGGTGACCCTTGATCTCAGGCTCCTGAGTTTGAGCCCCACATTGGGTATACAGATTACTTAAAAAAGAAATAAGTAAAAAAAAAAAAAAAAAAAAAGCAGAGGCACAGAAACATTCTTTAAAAAAATCTGTGAGCTCCTGAAAACCACCATGGAATATAATTTCCCCTGTTAAATGTGTGTAGAAGATAGTAGAGAGAAAAAAACAAACACAAAACAAAAACCTAACATAACACAAAGCAAGCAAAACCCAGGTCCCTCTGAGGTCTTCAGCCGGGGTTCTTCTGTGTCCTGTGTATTCTTCAGCCTTGTCAGTTCTCCAGCAAACAGCTTCTCAGATCCTTGCCTCTGCCTTGTTCTTTCTTCCCACCTCCACTTCTTTCCCTCATCATTTCACATTTTATTTTTGATAAACTGTCTGTTCGTCTCCCTGACTTTGTTGTATTTTTTTCCTTTTTTGATTTCTCTATTCTGTTATAGATTAGTCTCCCTAGAAATCTGTTTTTGTCATGATATCGTCTTCCTTCTTGGCAACTAGTATAGAGCGGCTCTGTGCTGTGACCTAGCTCATATGCATTTTCCCTCCAGATACTCTGAGTCTGCCATCCACGGGCCTCAATGTCACTGGGGAACCCACCTTTAGGCCTGCGCAGCCTAACTTGTAGGCACTAGCCACATGTAGGCTTGAACCCTTGAAATTTGACCTGTAGTCTTGAGGAATCAAACTTTTATTTAATTTTAATTGATTGACATTTAAATTTAAAAACTGAAGCAGTTTTGTCCAGGCGGATGCGAATATTAACAAAACGATTATTGGTATCCGGTTCAGTTACTGGAAAACTTTAAAGTATGTTTGGAACAACTTTGGTATGTGAATTTGTCTTTTCAGTTATAAATCTTATAGTATCTAAATACAGATCAAATATTTCTGATGACTTTAGCATCCAAATTGAGATATGCTCTAAGTATAAAATACGCATTAGATGTCAGAGACTTAGTATAAATAGAAGAATGTCAAGTCTCAATAGTTTTTGTATATTGAGCTTTGTATATTGAAATAACATTTGGAATATATCGAATTCTAGAAAATGTATTTTCAATATGAGTTTATGGGTATACGTGTTTTTATTGAGCTTCATAGATAGTGTATGTTTCACACAGCGAAGATTTGTGGCAGCCCCGCATCGAGAAGCCTGGTGATGCCATTTTCCCAACAGCATTTGCTCACTTTGTGCCTCTGTGACACATTTTGGTAATTCTCCCAATACTTCAAATTTTTTCATTATGACTCTATTTGTTATAGTGATCTGTGAACCGGGATTATGACTTGCTGAAGGCTCAGGTGATAGCATTTTTTAGCAGTAAAGTGTGTTTTAATTAAGGTATGTACTTTTTTTAGACATTATGCTCTCGCAAGCTTAACAGACTACAGTATAGCGTAAACAGAACTTATATATGTACTGGGAAACCAAAAAATTTATTTAACTCACTTTATTATGACCCTTGCTTTATTGTGGTCTGGAATGGAACCTGCAGTGTCCCCGAGATATGCCTGTAATCTGTTGCATTTTGCTTTTTTTTTTTAATGGGGCTACTAGAAAATTTTAAATTACATTGTGCTATGCATTATATTTCTATCAGACACTGCTATTCTAGAGCAATTGGGCCATTTTCCTTATTCTCCCCTCCCTTCAACTTGGGTTTTCCAGGGCACGCTAATTTTTTATTATTTCCTATAACTACCCTCTCCCCTATCTTCATAAATAACTCATACTTGTGAGATAATCTGTTCAAATGAATGGCTTAGAAAATGTGATCCAGGCTTCCACCCCCATTCAAGAGTTTTCTAATCTTGTTCTTTGCATCTGGGACATCTTTGTTTTCTTTTCCAAAGTCTATATTATCCTCTGGGTCCAACATGGGTGACCTGTCCCACCTTACCCCTGTGCCATCCTTGATCATTTGCCATGGGTGGGTGTTTCTTATCTCTCAATTCCCAGAGCACTTAGAGTTGGTTTCCACATCCTAAGACTCATTGCCATACTCCACATTGCTTTGCGTCACTCTGGTTTGTAAACTGTCCCTTCCTGTCTAGAAAGTTCAGTCATTTGAGTCAGGCATCATGCTTTCTCTCCTCTTTGACACACCTACCAGATCTAAACTGCTTTTTTGTTGTTGTTGTTAGCAACACAGAGGCTCAATAAGGACCAGTTGATTAATAACTCAGTGCAGGAAAATTCCATATAGTTGAAGCACACCCTTATTGAGCTTCCAAATACTAAATTTGGCAATTTTAATTAATTAAATATATTTATATTTTTGAAGATGTGCCTTAGTGGAAACAGAGCTTGCCATCAAGTTAGCGAAGTAAGGCTTTAGTTCTAGTTCTGCCTCTGTGGGCACGTGGCCGTGGGTAAGTGTACTTTACCTTTCTGCGACTGACTTGCTTCACCTAGACAACAGATTAGCTCATCTCTAAGGTATATGGCAAATTACATAGTTTATAAGTCTGTGCTGGAAATCTTTCTCAAATGCCAGACACAGTACTCTGAATTTTTTAAAATAGAACATGCTGAACAGATATTAGCATTTTTAAAAATGTCAGAGTCATTATTAGGGATGTCAATTATTATGCACTGACAGTGTAATGCAGCTAAGGGGTTATTGTGATACGTGTGGCTGCTTACTCTCCAGAGCATGTGGTTCTTATTTTTTAATTAATGTCTGCCATTTAATTTTCCTCTTTTAAATGTCCTCTTTTCCTCTTTTAAATTTCCTCTTTTAATGTCAGACTGTCACCTGTCACTTATTGCTGATGCTCGTTCTGCCTGTATCAATACCTTCCCGGTACTCATTCCACCAAATTTGGGACTTCTAACCTAAGGGGATTTGGGAAAACCCAGTAATGATAAGCTCGTTTGACTTATGTCTGAAATTGGTCATTTTGTCCCTCAGCAACCATGGATTGTGTGCCTGTACCTGTGTGCAAGACACCAGATGGTGCAGGGGCTAAAGAATTAATAGTTGATGAACCGTCTTAACTCACTTGGGGGACTTCCTAGTGAGAAACGTATCTGAACCCTGGTGCAGGGCTTCTGCAGGCCATTTTCTCCACTTTTCATTTCCCATCCCCTTTTCTGATGGCTGCGTCTCCCAGACAAGTCACCTGTAGGTAATACAGAACTTGATAGTAACAGTGGTGAATCACCATAGTGAGGAATTCTCCCAGGAATATACAGGGAGACAAGTAACACAGGACAGAAAGTGCGGAAATAGATTCCATGTTTATATAGGAACTGGCTTTATACAGAAGGAATTTCCTTAAACAGAGAGAAAAGGAGGAGTTATTTATTGTCTCATTCAGTCCTTACAATAAGCTTGCGAGCCAGGTAACGTTATTCTCCCTATTTTATAGTTAGGGTAAAGAAGAGATTCACGAGTCTCAAGGGTAGATCTGGGAGAAAGTGTATTCTCTTTGTTCTATTACTACCCGTCCTCAGTACTGGGTTATTTCATGTGTTAAAGAATCTGAACTCTTCCTAGTGGTCAAAGGAAGCAAATAGAAAAGCCCTTCTCAGCCAGTTCTCAAGGTTACCCCCCAGGGATATTTAACAACATCAGGAGACATTTTTGGTTGTGACAACTGGAGTGGGAGGGTTGCTATTGGCATCTAGTGGGTGGAGACCAGAGATGCTGCTAAATATCCTGCAACACAGGACAGCCCCCGAGAAGGAGCTGGCCCCAAACATTAATGATGCCAAGGTTAAGTAACCCTACAGTAGATAAAAGAAAACTCTTAGTCCTTCACAGGTTATGTGGATTAGATTAAAATAAATAATGTATTCAAAGTTTGTTTTTTATTCCTTTTTTGGGGGGAGGGTCATACCACACGGAAACAGGAAACAAGTGGGAGGAAGGTGGGAGAAAGCTTCTTATGCTTAGAAATACCTGGAGATATTTTCATTTTATCTTTCCTGTAGGAGTACAACTAAAATTTAAAGATCAGGTATATATCTATAGTAGACATTACTAATATTTACCACCAAGATTTCTGATCCTCCTTTTTTTCGCTGGGGGCACATGCCCTCTTGAAGTTAGATGTAGTCATGTGACTGAAATGTGAGTTCCGAATGGAAGCCAGTTTATGATTTTCCATGTTCTCTTCTTAGGTCACAGCAATCATGGAAGTATATATTGGGACGGAGAAACCATAAAATCTGTGCAATGTGGAAAATTGTGCCAACACATGAGGAACAGCAATCCTGCCCAGTCTCCCAGATCTCCTGAAGGCTTTAAGTAAGAAATTATCTTTTGTTGTGTTACACGAATGAGAATTTTGGAATTTTTACTTTAGCGTATTCTGACTTATCCTAATATATCCGAGTTAATGAGCAAGTACTCTGAAATTCTTTATTTTTTATTTTTGAAATTCTTGAACACAAAAATTTCTGGGTTATTTCTGTCTTGGGAATCAGCATATATTAGTATTTCATATACATGTTCATTCCCACTGTTTTGTCAAATTCTGATTCATATTGGGGTCCTAGAGAGATGTTAGCCTCTATAAAACTTGAGTGACTCTGCAGTAAGCACCAGATGTTCTCATATATAGTTGTTGGGTGGGTATGTGAAGGAATATTTTTTTAGGCTTTGGAAATATACCTTATGTCTGAAATGATTTCTTTTGGCATTAGAATATGTTCTGATTTGTGACATCCCAAGCTTGATGACTTTCACCTGCTTATTATATAAATTCTATTATGTAAGCTATAAGGTAGGTTTTATGTAGTTTCCTGAATTTCTAGATTGAAAATTGGGAAAATTCTAGTACAGTGGTAATCAACTTTCCCCTCTTCTCTTCCAATCACTTTACTCTTTCTTTCACTGTAATTTGAATCAAAACCATATTGTTATTTCTGGGACCTTTTGGAAACAGTACACCTTTTTTTTTGGTAAATTAAGGATCCGAAGACGAAAAGACCAGTCTTTTCTATTAAAGTTAGCCTCAGGACTTTTGCAACACTACTTTATCTCTACAGTCCAATGTGACTTTTATCAACCCCTTCTATAAGTGTATTCATTTTAACTTATACCTAACATACTTATTACTGCATTTATTTACCTACTCAAGAGAATTTCCTTCACTGCCATCCTATAACTTTGTTGTATCAGCTGTTAAGTGTAACCCCAGGGTTGACCACCTGGAAATCGCCCAGTCTCTCTGCCTTAGGGGAGTTGCGTCTCCTTTCCCTTCGATGTCAAGTAAATTGTCCTGAGACACAATGCCTCAGGTGGCAGAAAATCTAACATGCTGATCAAGCTGTCTGGGCAGTTCTCTGCATCTGACTTTCTCGTGGTCAGTCCACGCTGTGGCCTCTTTCCTTGTCACCACCGAACCCTGGCACCTGCTGTCTTCTCTCCATACCGCCTGTGCCGTCTCCATGGCTGCATTACCTCTGGCTTGGAGCACTGTTCTGCACCGACACAGAGTGCTACTGGGACAGATGTTTTTGGAGGGTTTAGGGGAATAGAGGAGTATCACGACTCAGCATAGTTAAGACTTGCCCTATAAAATCGAATCACAGGCACTTCAGTTCTCGAGAATCCCTGGGCCAGCCCTCATTACTGGGTATCGCTCAGTGGGTGTCTTTCTTCTCTGGCCCCAGTAATTCCCCCCGATGCTGGGCTTTCTTTCATTATTACCCTCTCTTCACATGTCCCCTTCCCTTGTTTCTCAGGGCCCTCACTCATGCTATCTAGTTCTCCCTTGATACCCGTAATTGCCCTTACTCTAGCATATACTATAATTTGACTTTCCCAATCTTTAACTCAACCCTAGTGCTGCCTTTTCATTTTATAAACTTCAGCCAGACGTTCTGCCAAACAAAGGCCATCTACTCTGGGTAGACACCCTTTGGAAACATGTTTTCAGATTAGCATTTTCTTTAATCTATCACACTGTTAAGAGCAAGCGTTCCTAATTTCTCAATGAGGAGCAAGCAACGTAAGGTACCAAGGCATTGAAGAAGTCTAAGAAGGAGGAGATGACTTTGGGGGCAATAGTAGGAGGTGAGAGTTCAGCTAAGTTGTCGCATTGCGGCTGATGGGATCAGAGTGGTCAGAGTGGGCCATGGAATGGAGGCTCTTGGGAAGGACCGTGTGGGCAGAAGGATACTATTGCAAGATGTAAAGGAGCAGACCATCACGCTCGAAACTAGAATGATCACTCTGGCTTCAGTCAGAGGGCCACAGTCAGTGTACAGAGAGAATAGTTAAAAGACTTTCATTCCAAAAGGAAACATAAAATGCCTGGGCTGAGGCAGGGCAAGGGTAGTGGGGAGAAATGGATTTGAAGCTATTAAGAAGGTGGGATTAAAGGGGTTTGGCAGCTGGATGGGCAGATGAGTCAGGGGGACCCGGCTTGAGCAGTTTAGGGGTGATGGCATGCCCTCCAAGATAAGGGAATGAGGCAGGAGGAGCACTTTGGGGTGGGGGTGGAGAAACTCAGGGAACCAGTTATGCTTGTGGTTAGTGTGAGGTGCCCTCCTGCCGATGTCGAGTAGGCAGCCGTAGACTCACACATACTGGCACCTACAGATTTCTCAGACTTGGTCTTAAATATTCCTGAGGGTCATGAGATTGCCAAAGCATAAACATAAATCAAGAGAAGAAGGATTGCTATTTCAGAGTGAATCGAGTGGCCCGTGGGCGAGACTCACACATCTACTTTTTAAGAAATTTTTTATCCCAATTCAATTTAATTAACATATACTGTACCATTAGTTTCAGAGGTAGAATTCAGTGACCCACCAGTTGCGTACAACATCCGGTGCTCATCACCCCAAGCTCCCTCCCTCAGGTCCCTCTCCCAGTCACTCCATCCCCCCCCCCCCCCCTCAGGCATCTACTTCTTGAGGGACGAGGAGAATCCAGGAGGCTTGGGCTCTGAGGCAAAGGGGAAGCTAGGAGGGGGAGAAGGAGGAGGCGATAAATACGATGGAAATAGGTGGGGTTTGAGTGGCCACAGTGACACACAAAAACTGCTAGAAAGTCAGTACTGGGGCTGGATTAGGGAAACAAGTCTAGTCTGTTTTGCCAAACTGCTGCCTTTGATTTCTTAGCTCTGTTAAATAGGGTGGAACTGAGAAGCAGGCCCTGGCATTTTGAGTTTGTTCTACTTCCTACAAAGCACCTTGTTAAAATTGGCAGAGGCAGGTAGCTCTGTAATAATCTGCAAAGGGATGGAGGTGAGTAATACACCTGGAAAAAGAGGATAAAATCTAAGCCACATCAGTAGAATTATAACTTTGTTGTCTCTGCATGCTGCGGGCGAAAAACAAGCAAAGTATTTGAAGCCAGAAACACGCTAAATTTTCACTTTTTACGGTTCAGTTTTTCCTATTTTAATTTTGGTGTTGTCTCTGTGATGTGCTCCACCACCCTCCATCTCCCAAAAGTCTTGGCAAGTTTCTTCTCCTTCACACTCCTTTGTCACCTGCCCCAACTCCTGTGCCTTGTACACACACCCAAGGAATTATTATTAGGTAATTTAACTCAAAAAGTCATTTCAGAGTGTGATTTCTTTTTTAGTGAAGAAATACATGGTGATCATTTTAAAATTTTGAGTGGCTAAAGGAATTTCTGAGGTCTTTAAGACAATCGATTACACTGGAGTCTTGTTCTGTACTAACATATGCCAGCACCAAGTTCATTGCTGAAATCCAAGTACCATCTGTGCTTGGTCCTAGCACCATACATGCCTGTGGTTAGTTGACAGGTCTTGAAATCCCTAGGTGATGTGTACGTCTCATCCTTAAGAATAAAAGTCTCTCCTGTTAGGGGAGCTTGAGCCTGAATTGTTGGTGACAAAATCCTTTTTGTGTATATAAAATAGTAGGTGTCTTGGAGTCCAGAGACACATTTGTGAGGTCAGGACCACAGCATGGCCGAACTGACTCTTTTCTACCAATGCAAACATTTTGGCCTTCAAAATGAAGCTTGGTTTTCATATACTGACACGAAGAGAATTTATTCAAGTCTTAGAAGTACCTAGATCAGAAGATACCAGTACCGGTGCCCCAGTTTTTTTTAGGATTTCTTGTATTTAGTGCATACTGAATCCTTTCTTTCTGAAATATATCTCTAATGCTCATAGTAGAAACTGTTGCCTGGTGACTTTAAAGGGAAGGGTTGATTGACTGAAGGCCTGTAAATTTTTTTTTTAAGATTTTATTCATTTCAGAGAGAGAGAGCAAGAGAGAGAGCACGAGTGGCGGTGGGGGAGGGACAGACGGAGAGGGAGAAGTAGGCTCCCCGCTGAGCAGAGAGCCCAATGCAGGGCTTCATCCCAGGACCCCAGGATCATGACCTGAGCTGGAAGGCAGCCGCTTAACCAGCTGAGCCACCCAGGCGCCCCAGGGCCTGTATATTTCTTGGGTTGTTTGATTGTACTTCAGCTTAGAAAACAATAGAAAGAGGGTACCAAATCCAGTTATCTAACTTCCTCATTCACTTGTGTGTCCTCAGGCAGTCATTCAATTTCGCCCAAATCAAACTTTCTATCTCTGCCCACAATGTTGCTCTCCTCCCACATTCCTGTCCTGATGGAGAGTATGCTATCCACCTGGACACCCAACTGAGAACGATGAGAGTTTTCCAAGACATCTCTTGCTTCTTCACCAGTCTCCAGATTCTCTTGGTTCTATCTCTACAATGTCTTACTTCTATTCTCCTGTCTGCTTTCCCACCACTTTGAATGAAGGTCCCCACCAGGTCTTACATGGTCTATTGTAGTAGTGTTCTATTGAACTTTACTACCTCTCAGCAGCCAATCACCCCTTACCTCATCAATTGGCCTTGTCCTTCTTATAGAATGGCCCTTCCGTGTTGCAAATCTGACTGTTTTATTACAGCCCAAGACCCCTCTGATTTCCCATGACTCCAGGATGATGTCTGAACTCTTTAGCATGATCTCCAAGGTTTTCTCTCTGTGGCCTGGTCACTGCCTTCCTTTATTACTCCATGGTCCACCATTCTGCTGGTTGACCCAGTGTTTCAGCTGTATCATATGATGCCATGTGATGATCCTGTAACGCACAAGTCCCACATAGTTGCCACTTGTTTCGTATACCCTGCATAGTCCTTTCCCTCCGCTTGGAGTGTCCTTCCTCTTGTCCTCTGACGGGGTAAGTCCAGTATGTGTTTATATGTATTGGATCATAAAAAAAACTGTGCATCCTTCTGTGAGTCATGTTTTTGAAAGTTTTAAAAACATAGCGTTAGGACACGATCATAACTTCTAAATCCCCTTTAGTCTAAAAATGGCCACTGGCCCCTTGTACACATACACAAACGTGTGAAAAAAACAAGACAAAAAAGTTTCATGAAATAGTTGCCTTTACTACATGGCAAGCATTCCGATATTTTCTATTCTAATTAGTCTATCCCATTCTATTTTGTTTTTTAAACAATCCTGGTTATAGTTATTCTTGGCCCTACCAAGGGAGCCATGCATGCTCGGTGGGATCAATATCAAGCTGAAGAATAGAATTCCTTGCATTTTAAAGAACTGGAAAAATGTGTGACAGGCAGCTCAATTCTGACTCTTGAAAGAGTTAAATGATGTTGCTTGATTAATAAAGCATGAACTCAGAGGCTGGAGTGGCAGATGACCATTCAGAGCTGGGGACTTTGGTCTGAGGGATTTGCAGGCTCGTGCTGTGGCCCCACCACTTGAGAATACTTCTAGCAGCCACACCGGGGTCAGTCCCATCAGTGTAGTGCTTCTGCTTCATTTAGTTCCACTGCTCTGGTTGTTCACTGTGCATATCATACCGACTGATAATTAGCAGCTGAGCATGTCAACGAAGTCCGCACAGAATTTAAATCCCTTACTAATGAGCAGTGATGTTTGTTGAGAGAACACTGTTGTTTACTCTCTTGGATTTCACATGCAAAAATATTATTCGGCCTTTTTGCAACCATGGGAGAAAGGAAGAGGAAATTAGAGATCAAGGCAGATGCAAACAGGCCAAAATGAGAAGTAACATAACTCAAATGTATCTTAAGCCAAATTTTAAATGAAATTATTTAATTATTAAGTTAATGAAATCTAATTGCTTATCAAATTAAAACATTTATCTTTTGTTCCCTCAGCAGGCCCAGAATATATGTAGGTTCAGTGTAAAAGGAAGTTTCAGCTCATTGGTACTTATTTTCAGTACTTCCTGTATTGGCTTCCTAGGGCTGTTGTAACCAAGTTTTACAAACTGGGTGGCTTAAAACAATAGGAATTTATTCTCTGATGGTTCCAGAGGTTAAAAGTCTGAAAGCAAGACCATGTTCCCTGAAGGCCATAGGGGAGGATCTCTCCTTGCCTCTCTCTAACTTCCAATGGTTTGCTGGCAATCGTTGGCTTTCCTTGGTTTACAGATGCATCACTCAACTCTCTGTCTTCTCCATCTTCACATGGAATTTTCTTTGTATCTCTGTCTTCATGCTGTGTTCTCTCTGTCCCTCTTAGTTCAGGCTGATAGTGTTTTCGCTGGTATAAAATTCTTAATAATTTGTCAGTTTTCTGGTGAAATTCATGGGAATCCTAGCTGTTGGACATGAGGATCCTCCACAGATCCTTCATGGATGACCTCATCTTTATTCCTGTCTTCTGCCAAGATGGCTGATTGGATCCATAAATCAAGTGTCCAGTCTCTTCAACCTTGGTGTGTCCAACCTCTTCAACAAGTGTCCAACCTCTTCAACACCCTTGGTGTTCTCTCCAGAGCACATTTTGTTATCTTTTGCTCTCTGAATAGGCAGAGAATTTTTCAGATCATCAAGTGCTGGTCCCTTTTTGTTTGACAATTCTTTTTCAATCTGTCCCTTTCCTTTAGCATTTTATTATAAGCAGCAAGGAGAAACCAGGGCACATCTTCTATCATTTGCTTGGAAATCTCCTCAGCCACATGTCCAAGTTCATCACTTGTAAGTTCTATTGGCATAAAACTCTAAGATACGATTCAACCAAGTTCTTTGCCACTTTATAGAAAGATCAACTGATTGTGCATGTTAATCGTACCTACAAAATACCTTCACATAAACATATAGTGTTTGATTAAACACCTAGTTACTCTAGCCTAGCCAAAATGATAAAACTAACCATCAAACCCCCAGAGTTAGACTTGGTCACATTCTGTCATGAATAATCAATAAGTATCTGATCTTTTATAAGATAAAGTATTGCTTACTTATGCTTTTATTTGTCAATTTTAGGCTTCTTACTTAGAAATCTCTTGTATTTGTTTTATAGTCTTGCTTTGTAATACATATGGTTTTGAAAATGCTAGTTATTAAATGCTCTTCTCTTGAATATCATGCCTCTATTTAAAACATACTGCTTTGTTGCATTAAGAAAAGTATTTTGAATTTTTAAAATTTCCGTAATGAAATTGAGTTGTTTTTTTAATCACATGCGGTTTTCACACCTGCTTGTGTGATATGGTGTAACATTAGGGCTGGCAAAACACAAACTCCAGTCCTGTGTGCTTCTTGCTAAGGATTTACAGTATCAAGAGACACAGGAGTGGATCCAGATGATAGAAGGAACTCTCGGCTACCTATTAGAATCACTTGGATAGCTTTTAAAAATCCCAGACCTTCACGTCTTGTGGAGCATAAGGAAAATCATGGAGGGCATTGTGAGGAGGAAAGAAAGGGTGAATGGGGGGAAGTCGGAGGGGGCGATGAACCATGAGAGACTGTGGACTCTGAGCAACAAACGGAGGGTTTTGGAGGGGAGGGGGTGGGGGAGTTGGGCAAGCCTGGTGGTGGGTATTGAGAAGGGCACGTATTGCATGGAGCACTGGGTGTGGTGCATGAACAATTAATCTTGTAACACTGAAAAAATAAACGTATTTGGGGAAAAAAAAATACCAGACCCATTAAATCAGAAGGTCTAGGGGTAGTAGCCAGGTGTTAGTAGTTTTTACAGTTCTCCAGATGTGATGGTTTAAAAAATATACCCATAAATTCTTTGATACTCCTTTCTTCAACAGGTAAAAGTTAATTCCTCCTTTATTGAGAGTGGGCTGGACTTAGTAACTTATTTCTCACAAGAGCATATGGTGGTATTGATTGTGTGTGACTTCTAAAACGAGGTCATAAAACACTCTGAAGCTCCCTCCTGGCTTTTTCTCTTGAGCCACTTGCTTTGGGGGAAGTGGCTGCCATGGTCATGGCTAAAGTACCTTCAATACACTGATTCAACTCATTATCTTTCCTTTCATCCTTTCTCTTCTGGTTTTCTCTAGCTTAATTAAGAGTAACATCATTCAGTTATCCAACCTAAAACACCTTTGCATCAATGCATCTTCCATCTTCCTCTCCCTCAATCTTCATCCCCAGGATCTGTCAGTCAATAAACTGTTGATTTTTCTCTAAGGTACTTTATTTATTTATTTGTTTGTTTGTTTATTTTTATTATGTTCAGTTAGCCACCATATAGTAAAGGATTAGTTTTTGATATAGTGTTCAATGATTTATTAGTTGCATATAACACCCAGTGCTCATCACAGCACATGCTCTCCTTAATACCCATCCTTGGCTACCCCATCACCCATTCCCCTCCCCTCCCAAACCCTCAGTTTGTTTCCCAGAGTCCATAGTCTCTCATGGTTTGACTCCCTCTCTGATTTCTTCCCCTTCACATTCAGTTTTCCCTTGCTTCCCCTGTGGTCCTCCATGCTCTTCCTTATGTTCCACATATGAATGAAACCATATGATAATTGTCTTTCTCTGCTTGACTTATTTGACTTACCCTAATCCCCTCCAATTCCACCCATGTTGATGCAAATGGTGGGTATTCATCCTTTCTGATGGCTGAGTAATATTCCATTGTATATAAGGTACTTTAAAAATATAAGCTGCCCTCTTCCTCCCCATTTGTACTGCTTTGGTTCTGACTCTTGACTCTTCAGCTTGGCCATTGCCAGGGTCCATGTAAAAAAAAGTGTATCATTCATCTGATTACACACAGGGCACATTTGTTACAGTGTCTTAGAGGACCCCAACAGCACTTGTAGCTTCTACAGATCCCCCACAGTGCTTGCCAAGGATCGTGCATTTGATGCTGTGGACCCCAGTAGCCTGAGCCAGTGAGTCACCATAAGCCACTAGACCCAGAGTGTCCATACACCCCTTCAGTTGACACCTTGCATCGCTAGATGCAGGGTCACAGCATACTCCAGTGTGATGCTACCCACAGGTCAAGGTCTTTCCTTACTAAAATCAGCCCATAAAGTCTGGAAGAGATGACTTCTTCAAATGTGCAGACACCTATGGAAGGCTACAGAGATCACAAAGAATCAAGGAAATATGACTTCACTAAAGGAACACAGTAAACTTTTAGTAATTGACCCCCAAAGAAGTGAAGATACAGGAATTGCTCAACAAAGAACTCAAAATAATTGTCTAAAGATGATTAGAGAACTAACTACAAGACAACACAGTTAAACAATTTAATGAAATCAACACAACACTCCAAGAACAAAATTAGAAGTTCAACAAAAAGAGAGAAAACAAAAAAGAACAAAACAAATTTTGGAAGTTGAGAAACAATGACTGGATTGAAATTCCATAGAGAGCTTCAACAGCAGACAGGACCAAAGAGAAGAAAGAATCAGTCAGCTCAAAGACAGATTTTTTTGAAATTGTCCAATTAGAGGAACAGAAAGAAAAAGGAATGAAAAGAAATAAAAAAAAAAAAAAGCCTATGGGTCTTAGGGACACCACTAAGAGAAATAATCTATAGTATTAAAAATAGCCATAGCTATTGGGCGCACAATATAAAAAAGATGTAAATTGTGACATCAAAAACCTAAAATGTGAGGGTGGGAATAAAAGGAAGTAGTTTTGTATGTAATCAAAATTAAGGTCTTAGCAGCTTAAAATAGACTGTTGTATCTATTAAGATGTTTCAAGTAAGCCTAAGGGTAACCACAGAGCCAAATCCTAAAGTAAATCTGTTAAAGATTAAGAGAAGAGAATCAAAGCGTGCCACTAGAGGAAATTATCAGTTTACAAAAGAAGATGGTGGGAGAGGAAGAAAGGAACAAGGGAACTACAGAAAAGCCAGAAAACAATTTACAAGATGGCAACAGCAAGTTCTTACCTATCAATAATTACTTCAAATGTAAGTGGAATAAATTCTTTAACTCAAAAGACACAGAGTGGCTAAATGGATTTAAAAAAAAACCCAAAAAACAGACCCACTGATAACGCTGCTGTCGAGACTCACTTCAGCATCAAGGACACAGATAGGCTGAAAATGAGGAATGGGAAAACACATTTCATGCAGATGGAAACTAAGAGAGCAGAGGTAGCTATACTTATATAAGACAAAATAGACTTTGAGTTAAATGCTATAATAAGAGCAAAGAAAATAATTGCATATCAATAAAGGGATCAGTTCATCAAGAGGATATAACAAGGTAAATACAGATCCCCCTAATATCAGAGCACCTAAATATATTAAGGAAATACTAGCAGATCTGAAGGGAGTATAGACAATAATACACTAAGAGTGGGGGACTTCAGTACTTCACTTTCAAAACAACCCAAGTGTCTGTCAATGGATGAATGGATAAAGATGTGGAATATATGTATACAATGAAAGATTATTCAGCCATAGAAAGAAGGAAATCCTGCCATTTGTGACAACATGGATAGATCTTGAGCGCATTATGCTAAGTGAAATAAGTCAGAGAAACACAAATACTATATGATCTTACTTATATAGGGAATCTAAAAACAATGAACTTATGGAAACAGAGTGAGTGGTAGTTGTCAGAGGCTGAAGGATGAAGGAAATCAGGAGATGTTGGTTAAAGCATACACACTTATAAGCATACAACTAACCGATTAATAAGTTCTGAGCATCTATTATACAACATGGTGACTGTAATTAACAATACTATACTGTATCCTTGAAAGTTGCTATTAGAGTAGAGCTTTAATGTTCTCACTGTAACAACAGTAACAACAAGAACAACGGAATGGTAATTATGTAAGATGAAGAATGTATTAAGTAACTTTTTGGTAAATGTTTCACAATGAATGCATGTATCAAATCATCACATTAAGCTTACACAATGGTATATATATTAATTACATCTCAAAGAAAATTAAAAAAGAAATGAGAATGCATGTTAGAAAAGATTGAGATCTTTATCCAATAGCATAGACTCTCAACAGCACATTTCCTTTTTTAATTTACACAATTATAAATCAAATTATTATTTATGATAAAGGCTAGATTACTTCCAACTTTTTGTGTTTTTAGCTCTTGACAAATTATAACTCCTTTTATAATGAAGCAATATGTTTAATTTTTAAAATCATGCATTGATGCTAAAACCAAGTCCCTTATTTCTGTTGGCCAACAGGGTTCATTGTATGTGTTCATTCCAGAAGATTGCTTGACTTCTGGAAGGGACAAGTCAGCCAGGTGTAGAAGGAGAGTCAGGTTCTAACCAAAGTAGGGCATGATAATGACTGGCTTTCATGAAGAGCCTTGCTTTTTCTTCAGATCAAACATATTCAGCATCTTGAAAAAGTCCTTTCACTAATTTGTGCACATATTTTGAGACTGATGCTCTCGGAAGGAAAGTACAAAATGACAGTGTCTGAGAGCAATGCTTTTAGCAAGATATTCCTGACCCAGGTAAAGAACTTCAAATTACAGGCAAAAACCTGTGTTCCCAATTTCCTTGGCAGGTCTATGACATTTTTAGTGAATTCATTACAATTTTTAAACCTTTTCCCATATATATAATATAATGAATATAAATGTAAGATTTTGAGAGGTAACACAATTGTCATCCATTTTTTGTTTGTTTTTGTCATTCTTATCCTTAAAGGAATGGAGGCTGCTCTGGAAATCAGGCTGTTAAAATGTCCCGTGTTCACGTGTTAACAAATGTAATTGGTTCATACAAAAGAGGACATGGAATCTTAACGGCTGCCTTGGGAAGAAAAGGTATATTAACAACCGAGAGGATAATAGCGGGGTTTGCCATTGCCTCAAATAGAATGAGCCCACAGGACACACCTTTTGGCTGTGTAGGTGCCAGTTCTAGCCATTGCATATTGTAGCTTGCCCACTCTTTATTTAGGGGGAGCTGAGAAACAGCAGGACAGTCTCCGGCCTCAACATGTCCACCTTCTGCGGACTCTGTAGAAGATGTCTGTAGTGCCCATGTCACCTCTCTTGCTTGCTCCTAATTTCCACCATAGTCATGTTGCATAGTCCCTTGTGTTGGGGAGCAAGAATGCCTTGCTGCCTCCACAGGGAGCAAGAACTCCTGTCCCCTTCAAGGTCCTTCTGGCTGGACTAAGAATCAAATCCACATGATACAGGTTAACAGGAGAAAATAAAATTTAACAGGCATACATACGGGGACTACACATAGACATGGAAATTCCAGAGACAGTCAAAATAAGGTCTATATGTCAGTCTGAACCAAGGAGAGGGGGGTAGGTGTCTGGGAGTTCAGAGGAAATGAACGCATTTCACGGGGTGGTAAGAAGAGCAGAGGTTTGGTAATTAAACGTTTGCCCTACCGTACACATGCGTCACCCCGATAAAATGTATCGCTGTTAATAACGCTTATTCTGAGAAAGACCCCCAATTTAGATTCTTCTGTGTGGTTAATGGAGGGACAGAAGTTTCTCATGAGCCTGCAGGGTCTCAAGTGCCTTCAGCTCAAAATAATCCACATGCCACAAGTGGCACATTTTGGGGCGGGGGCTGTTCTGAACCCCATTCACTTGTACATATAGATTTGCCACACCAGTGTCTGTATTAGTTTCCTGGGGCTGCCATAACAAAGTGCCATGAACTGAGTGGTTTATGTAACAGAAGTTATTGTCTCACATTTCTGGAGGCTAGAAATCTGAGATCAAGGTGTTGGCCGGCCATACTCCCTCTGAAGGTGCTAGGGAAGGCTCTGTTCCGGGCCTCTCTCCTAGCTTCTGGTAGTTTCTTGGCTTATGGAAGCAGAATTCCAATCTTCACATGATATTCTCCTTGTATGCTTGTGTCCGTGTCCAAATTTCCTCATTTTGGTAAGGATATTGGTCAGATTAGGGCCTGCTCTGATGACCTCGCTTAAATTTGATTACCTCTGTAAAGACCCTGTCTTCAAATAAGGTCACATTCTGGGGTTCCGGGGGTTAGGGTTCCAACCTTTGAAGATGAGGGTCGGGGGAGACACAGTTTAACCCGTAACAGTGTCACACCTTAAACTCACCTTCAACCTTTGCTTTTTTGTCTCGTGCCTTCTCAAAGCTAAAGCCGTAGAAATCTGCTGGGCTCCGAAGGTGAGACTGTTGACACCCTTGGGGCAATCTTCTGTCAATCAGGGATGGAACCCAGTGAAAAGATGCACCAGCCTCCTTTCCTTTGGATGGATTTTTCTGGAAGGTATTCTGTGTTTTCTTAGAAGTCCTGATGAGACTGGACTTCTAATTACTTTAATAACAACTTCACTAATGCACTCACGTTGGCTTTCTCTCCTGTCTCACTGTCCCTGTGTCTTACTACAACCTCTTGGGATCCCCTCTCAAACAGATTACCAACATTCTGCTGAGGTTACCTCCTTGTCTCAGACTCTACTTTTGAGACAATCCAAACAGCTGCTTTTTTTTTTTTCAAGTTCAGTAGAAAAACTAAGTAATGCCCTATAAGGTTGCATCTCAATTCAAGTTGTACATGATAGTAGTGCCTATGGTGTATTTCTTGGGTGCCTGGGTGGCTCAGTGGGTTGGGGCCTCTGCCTTTGGCTCAGGTCATGATCTCATGGTCCTGGGATTGAGCCCCGCATTAGGCTCTCTGCTTGGTGGGGAGCCTGCTCTGCCTTTCTGCCTGCTTGTGATCTCTGTCTCTCAATCTGTCAAGTAAGTAAATAAAATCTTAAAAAAAAGTGTATTTTTCTAGTCCCCATAAACATGGCCTGTCTTGCTAGTATGATTATAGTAGACAGATAGAAAACATAACTTTATTGCTGAAAATACCTTTGAGACCCGACTCCCATGTTGGCAGGTGAGAGAATTGAAGCTCAGGGAGTATAATTGATAATACAAGAAGTTAAAAGTAGAGAGAGGGCCAGAACCTAGATTTTATGATGTCTCAATTAGCATTTTTCCCACCACATATTTAATTCCTGTTGCCAGGAATACTTCATATGTTAATAAATGTCATCCTTTCAGAGAGTGTTTTATAAGCTTTTAAGGTAATGGAATATAAACTTAAAGACAGGGAAGATTTCTATTTGTGTTATGACAAATGGGGTCAATGTCTCTCATAGAATGGGTGCTAAAGAGGCATAATATTAGGTCTGTAATGGCACAGATTTTTTTTTACTGAAGTATTATTGACACAAAATCTTGCATTAGTTTCAGATACACGACATAATGATTCAAAACCTTCGTACTTTGTGCTATGCTCACCAGCGTAGCTACCATCTGTTACTGTATAATGCTCTTACTGTACCATTGGCTATATTCCCTGGGCTGTACCTTTCCTCTTTATGACTTATTCACTCCATAACTGGAAGCTTGTATCTCCCGCTCCCCTTTACTCATTTTGCTGATTCACCCCCATGACCCTCCCCACTGGCAACCATCAGTTTGTTCTCTGGATTTATGGGTCTGTTTCTGCTTTTTCAGTTTGTTCGCTCATTCGTTTTTTAGGTGACAAATATAAGTGAAATCATATGGTTTTTGTCTTTCTCTGTCTGACTTCACTTAACATGATACCCTTCTAGGTCCATCTATGTTGTGCAAATGGCAAGTTCTCATTCTTTTTATGGTTGAGTAATATTATATTGTATATACATATATACCACATCTTCTTTTTTCATTTGTCTATCAATGGACACTTAGGTTGCTTCCATATCTTGGCTATTGTAAATAATGCTGCCATAAACATAGAGGTACATATATTGAATCTTGGAACACTGAAAAAATAAAATTAAATTAAGATGTTAAAAAAAGGTACAATTATCTTATGTTCTCACTTGCGTGTGGAGCATAAGGAAAAACATGGAGGACATTGTTAGAAGGAAAGGAAGGGTGAATGGAGGGAAATCGGAGGGGGAGATGAACCATGAGAGACTGTGGACTCTGAGCAACAAACGGAGGGTTTTAGAGGGGAGAGGGGAGGGGGTTGGGTGAGTCTGGTGGTGGGTATTGAGGAGGACATGTATTGCATGGAGCACTGGGTGTGGTGCATGAACAATCAATCTTGTAACACTGAAAAAATAAAAGAATTTGGGGGAAAAAAGAGGTACATATATTTTTTTCAAATTAGTGTTTTTATTTTCTTAGGTTAAGTACCCAGTAGTGGAATTACTGATCATATGGTATATCTATTTTTAATTTGGGGGTGGGATCCTCCATACTGTTTTCCACAGGGGCTGCACTGATTTACATTCCCACCAGTAGTGCACAAGTGTTCCTTTTCTCTATATCCTCACCAACACTTGTTATTTCTTATGTTGATTTTAGCCATTCTGACAGTTATGAAGTGATATCTTATTGTGCTTTTGCTTTGCATTTTCCTGCTGATGAGTGATGTTGAGCATCTTTTCATGTGTCTATTGGCCATTTGGATATCTTCTTTGGAAAAATGGCTATTCAAGTCTTCTGCCCATTTTTTAAATTGGGTTATTTGGGTTTGTTTTGGTTTTGGTTTTGGTTTTGTTTTGTTTGGTGTTGAGTTGTATAAGTTCTTTATAGATCTTGGATAGTAATTCCTTATTGAATATTTCATTTGCAAATATCTTTTCCCATTCAGTAGGTTGCCTTTTCATTATGTTGATGGTTTCCTTAACTGTGCAAAGTTGTTTTATTTTGGTGTAGTTCCAATAATTTATTTTTGCTTTTGTTTCCCTTAACTTAGGAGACATATTTAGAAAATTGCTGCTATTGCCATTGTCAAAGAGATTACTGTCTATGTTTTCTTCTAGGAGTTTTATGGTTTCAGGTCTCACATTTAGATCTTTAATCCATTTTAAGTTTATTTTTGTGTATGGTCTAAGAAAGTGGGCCACTTTCATTCTTTGGGGTGTAGCTGTCCATTTTTCCCGGAACCATTTATTGAAGAGACTGTCTTTTCTCCATTGAATATTCTTGCATCCTTTGTCATAGATTAATTGACCGTATAAGCATGGGTTTATTTCTGGGCTTTCTATTTTTGTTCCATTGATCTATGTGTATCCCTTTTTACGCCAATACCATACTGTTGTGATTATTATAGCTTTAAAGTATATCTGGGATTGTGATACCTCCAGCTTTGTTCTTCTTTCTCAAGTTTGCTTTGGTTATTTGGGGTCTTTTGTGGTTCATTACAAATTTTAGGATTATTAGTTCTAGTGCTGTGAAAAATATTATTGGTATTACGATAGGTATTACATTGAGCCTCTAAATTGCTTAGGGTACTATAGACATTTTAACAATATAAATTTTTCCAATCCATGAATATGTATGTCTTTTCATTTATTTGTGTCATCTTCCATTTCTTTCATCAGTGTTCTATAGTTTTCAGAGTGTGGGTCTTTCACCTCCTTGGTTAGGTTAATTGCTAGGTATTTTATTCTTTTTGGTATAATTGTAAATGGTATAATTTTCTTAATTTCTCTTTATGTTACTGCATTATTAGCGTATAGAAATGCAACACATTAACAAAATGAGGGATAAAAATTATATGATCTCAGTAGATTCAGAAAAAGCATTTGACAATATTTGTTATTCATTCATGATAAAAACTCTCAACAAAGTGGGTTTAGAAGGAACATAACTCAAATTGTAAAGATCATATATGAAAAACACACAACCCACAGCTAACATACACAGTGGTGAAAAACTGAGCTTTTTTCCTAAGCTCAGGAATAAGAGAAGGATGTCTACTCTCACCACTTTTATTCAACATAGTACTGGAACACCTAGCCACAGCAGGCAGACAAGAAAATGAAATAAAAGGCATCCAAAATATTAAGGAAGAAGTAAACCGTCACTATTTGCAGATGACATGATACTATATATAAAAATGCTAAAGATCACCAGAAGACTATTAAGAGTAATAAATGAATTCAGTAAAGTTGTAGGATACAAAATTAATAAACAAAAATTGGTGGTATTTCTTTAATGGGTCAGACTTTTGTTATTTTAGTGATATAGCCCAAGAACCTAGAATAATGTGTGGCACAGGGCAGACATTCAACCAACATTTTTTGAGTGAACAAATGAGTGTATACATGCTCAAAAGATATGAAATAATTCTGTCTCTTTGCCTTCTCTTAGAGTCACCTAAAATCTAGTAATAGTATAATTATACATATCAAAGAATGTTTTAGATTGTTTACATATATCCATGATATAATTTAATTTTTATAATATCCCTGTAAGGTAGGGAAACTGAGGCTTTGAGGGATTTTTGTAACTCTTCATTCCATTTTCACAAAGCTAATAATTGTCCCAACCATGTCTTGACCATTTGTCTCTGATGAGCATAAGTTAGATAGGTGCAGTGTGAATGCTGTAGAAAGTGAGGACACAAAGATCTCTAGTCCCTAACCATAAATGAAGCAATCATCTTGCAGACATCATCAGCCAAAAGGTGAAGGACTCATTCCAAGTTATTTCTAAACATTGAATCTGACGGAGTGTGATGACTCATCATAAAATCTGAAAGAAACTTTATTTCTCCCTCTTGGGTAGTTGCAAGTATGCTGGGAGTGAATTTTATTAAACTGAAATTACTTCCAGTGTCACAATTCCTTATGTTATTAAGTGCTATTATTATTAGGGCTTTTTGTTGTTGTTGTTCAGTTCATTCTTTCTCAGAAAAATAATGTTCTACTGAACAATGGCATGCACATAAAATCTTCTTCTTATGAAATGTCACCTCCCTTTGACAGCCTGAGACAGTATATCCCAGAGGTTAAATCAAGGGCTCTGGATCAGCTGTGTGGCTTCGAAAAGTTCCTTACCTACTCTAATGTCCAGGTTCTACATCTCTATGATGGGATCAAAAAAGTGCTTACCTCATAGTGTTGCGGTATTAAGTGGAATACTGAAGTCCAAATGCTTTGCACAGGACCTGACTCTTAATGTAAATGCTGAATCAAATATGGCCACCTCTACCACCACCACCACCGTCATCATCATATTGAAGTTCCAGTTACCCAAACCGCTCACACTGGGGGAAGGTTACTCGTTTTGTCTTTTCAATCCTCTGACAACAGTTCAGTCAATTCTCTAGATGAAGTCTTTTTGGTTCAAATACTTGGCCTGATATCTCTTTTCCTGCCTGGACTCCCCATATGGGCTACCTGGGATCTTTGTCCATGTGAGGTACGTTCCTGCTACTCTGGCCAAATGCAGTTCCAGCCCTATGACTTCGCCTTGAACTTCACCTGGGACTTCACCACTGACACAGTCTAACCAGAGTTTCTTCCTTTCCTTCTGCTAATTCTTAACCTCACCTTTTAACCAAAAAGTTGGAGGTTTTATTTTAACTACCTCCTTCAACTCCTGTTTCTATTGTATTTCTCACTGGATCTCAGTTTTTTCTTTCTTTTTTTTCTCCCCAAATTTGTTTATTTTAATTTTTCAGTGTTACAAGATTGATTGTTCATGCAACACACCCAGTGCTCCAGGATCTCAGTTTTTTCATCTTACATTTATTAATTTTCCATTTTTCTTTAAATGGGTTTTTAATTATTATTGTTATTTTTGTTACTCTTGGTTTCCTCATTTAAAGCCTTGTCTGTTTCATTTATTTTTTTCTTTCTGTTACTGATATTAAGTAGGTTTGTAACAAGAACTTTAAAATGAACAAATTAACTTTCTCTTATTTGTAAATTTATAGATTTAAGTCTCTGCTTCTTTTTCCTTGTCTCTTTGTTTCATATATGCTTTAAACATGTTTAAAATTGTAAGATACACAACATAAAGTTTGCCATCTTAACCATTTTCAAGTGCATAGTTCAGTGGTATTAAATACACTCATATTACTGTGCAACCGTCACCACCATCCATTCCTATGACTGTTTTCATTTTATAAAACTGAAACTTTATACCCATTAAACAATAACTCCCCATTCTCCCCTCCTCCCAGCCTCTGGAAATTCCTATTCTACTTTCCATCTTTCTGATTTTGACTACTCTAAGTATCTTATATAAGTGGAATCATCCATTTTTTTTTTGTGACTAGCTTATTTTACTTAGCATAATGTTCTCAAGGTTCATTTGTGTTGTAGCATATTATAGAATTCCCTTCCTTTTAAAGGCTGAATAATATTCCATTGTATGTATAGACCACATTTTCCTCATCCATTTATCCATCAGTGGACGTGTGGGTTGATTCCACATTTTAGCTATTGGGAATAATGCTATGAACATGGGTGTACATCATATATGTTTCAAATGACTTTTCATAAGCACAGCAAGAACTGAGTGAGTCCCAAAGGGCACTGATGAGAGAATTCTTTAAATGCTGATTTTATTTCTCTGGCTTCCCCTAATGGATCCTCCAGGCTAGGTGAGGGATGTTCTCCCAAGAAATTGACCATGTAGTGACTGGAGTCATGTGAAAGTTACCTCTCCTTGGAGTCATAATCCCCATTTTGCCTTTGACCCATTTTCTTCACAGGAACACTTATGCACTGTGACATTTCACGTCATCTAACTCATTGTGCTCTAAATCTATGGCCTATGAAATACATTATCATTGGATTCTGGACAAATCCGTCTGGTGTCACAAACCTGGAGAGCTTGGCACTAGGGAAGTGATAGCCAGGGCAAGGTTGATTCCATGGTGTTCTCAAGTGGGAATGAACTTTTTGATACCCGTGGAGGAGGCCCAATAAGAGGTTATATTGCCACTTCTTGGGCATTTTTATCCCAGTCTGCTTTCTGCCTCCTTAAATTGAGGCTATTTCTTTTCAGTTTTTTAAATCAGAGACATGGAAAGGCTTTTTTGAGGTATATTTGTCCTCAACTCCCTTTCCTTGCCATAAGGCCAAAGAGAGAATGGGTGAAACAGGAATTAGCAGAAATATGAGTTAAAAATAGTTTATCTTATTTAGGGGAGGTTCTTTGATTTGTCAGGTTCTATTCTTGGCAACTGATGATAAGGAGAAGGACCAGACCCCACCACTTTTATATAAGTGATCCAAGATGCCACGGCTCCCACCTGAGGGTCAGGAAAAGTCATCACAGCATATCAAAGCTGCTGGGGCAAGGCTTTTAACAATTTTTTTTTTTTACCATAGCCCTTATTTGTAGGGCTATTTTATAGCCCTATTTTCCCTTCAGGACTGAAGCCCCATCCCCCCCACCAGCTGGGTGCTGGTGGCTGACAGTACTCAGTGAGAATCCCCCTTTGGGAACTTCCATGGGCTGAAGAGAGCCACCTCACAAGGGTCAGACTCTTTTCCCAGGGACACCCACAGTCATTGACTGGCTGATACAAGAACAGAAAGATCTGAGCCCCTAGCTTCATTGAAGTCAGGACAATTTACAGGGCAATTCAGCTTCAGAGCTCCCCAATTGGGTTCAACAGAGGGCCATTGTTGTGAAAACATTGCAGTTAACTTTTCTCTGTGCCCAAACCTGCTTTCCTCACACTCTTAGAGATGTTCCCAAGAACACTCCTACACCTAAGATGTTTGGTGCCAGGAGTGATGAGAGGAAGGTCACTCTAAAATCAGATTTGGGAGGTGGATTACCCACCAGTTAGCTCACAATCAGGGCCCCTTCACTGGGAGGGTAGTGAAGCATGGACAACCTCTGACATACTGTAGCCCTGGGATTATTAAAATGTTCAAGGGAAAGAAAAAACAAAGCATAACAAAACAAACTTTCAAGGGTAGAAAACTGGAATAGAATACTATTATCTCCTGCAGCCAAATAGGGGATAAACTAGGGTTGTATAACCCCATTGGAGAAGTGCTGGCCTTGGAGAGAGGAAGGGGACTATATCCCAAAGTTGCTGCAGGGTCTAGCTAACATAAGCTATTGGGATCCACAAGAGAACCATGGTACTGAGTCTTGAGGTGTGGATCAAGGGGTAGTGAGCCAAAGTTGGATCCAAGAGAGGGTATTGATTTGGGAACACTCTGGTGATATAGGATTTGACATTCTGACAAGGATGCAAGGAGACCGTGCTGACACATAATTATGATAACTCTCGGAAACTTGGAGAAAACAATGGTTTTGCACCATTGTTGGTGTAAACTTGGTTGCACCAAGTCAAGTAAAAATGGCAGAATTGCCATAGCAAATGGTATAAGCAAGAGCTAAAAGGCTCAGAGAAATGGGCACTCTAGCCTGGATATACTATGTAATACTGGAAACCCCAACAGTGATGATACTCCTAATCCCCCCGGCCTGTGAATATGTTACTTTACATGGCAAAAGGAACTTTGCAGCTGTGATTAAATGAAGGATTTTGAGATGGAGTGATTATCCTAGATGACCTTGGTGGGTTTGGTGTAATCAAAAAGATGTTAACATAAACCAACTGTTAATCAAAATAAAGAGTCATATTGACATGAATATCTTAATAGGAGATCTTAACACGCCACTCTCAGTAACTGACAGATCATCTAAACAGAAAATCAATAAAGAAACAAGAGCTTTGAATGACACATTGGACCACATGGACCTCATAGATATATACAGAACATTCCACCCTAAAACAACAGAATACTCATTCTTCTCAAGCGCACATGGAACTTTCTCCAGAATAGACCACATACTGGGCCACAAATCAGGTCTC
>CM052801.1:8984001-9071740 GCA_028533885.1 Nasua narica | reverse complement strand
GAGCCTGGTGGTGGGTATTGAGAAGGGCACGTATTGCATGGAGCACTGGGTGTGGTGCATGAACAATCAATCTTGTAACTGAAAAATTAAAACATATTTGGGGAGAAAAAAATTTTGTATATTCTCATATATCAGTGTTATTAAATTATATGGTATATATTAAAAAAAAAACTCCTATTAAAAAAAAAAGATCTTAATAAGGGAAAGAGGGAAGCAGGAGAGTCCAAGATTGAGATGTGATGACAGCAGAGGTTGGAGCTGTAGGATTGCTGACTTTGAGGATGAAGTAAGAGACCATGAGCTGAGGAATGCAGTCAGCCCTGGCAGATGAAAAGATAGAGAAATGAATTCTCCCCTAGAACCTTCAGGAAGGAATGCATCCTTGCCGACATCTTCATCTTGGCCCAGTGAGACCGAGTCTGGAGACTCCTGACCTCCTGAGTGATAAGACAATACATTTCTGTTGTTTTCAAAAGCTGCAAAGCGGGGCACCTGGGTGGCTCAGTGGGTTAAAGCCTCTGCCTTCGGCTCAGGTCATGATCTCAGGGTCCTGGGATTGAGCCCCACATCAGGCTCTCTGCTCGGCGGGGAGCCTGCTTCCCCCTCTCTCTCTGCCTGCCTCTCTGCCCACCTGTGATCTCTCTCTCTCTCTCTCTCTCAAATGAGTAAATAAAATTTTTAAAAGCTGCTAAGCTTGTGGTAATTTGCTATAACAAAATAGGAAACTAAGAGTAGTACAGGCATATATTACTAACATAACACATCTGCCTCTGTTGGCATTTATAGCTATTGCATTCACGGTAACAGGGGCCAGGATCCAACCACTCCAGAATACCTTCTCTTGTAGGTATGCCCCAGCATTTCCATACTGAAATATGTGCTGTTGTATTGGGAATTATATTCTTTTTTTTATCCTTTCTTTATATACTCTTCCCTTTGGGTTCAAACTCCTCAAGATCTCTTCCCACAAATATCCTTCTGGTTTTTGCTCTTATCGTTGAACAAATTCCTAAAGGTCTTCCATTGTGTAAACCTTTTCTTCCCTAGTGTGGTTCCACACTCACCTCTCCTCTCCTCCCAGGGCATGCTGGACCTGATTATAATTATTGACTGAATGGCGGTGACAGTATTAGCTTTGTTCTGCAAGGGCACATGCTCAGGCCAGGAAGGAACAGTTTCTCAAGCAAGGGTAGGAGAACTTGCTGTGCAGACACAGGAGACCCTGTGGGAAGCATATCATAAGGGGTTGAAAAATTCGGGTACTGCTCAAAGTGTTCCAGATATTGCCATTCAAATTGCTGAAACTGTACTCTTTCCAAGTCACTGCCTTCACTCACATCCAAGATGTGGCAGGGCTCTGAAGCCCGCTGACACTGCAATTCAGCAAGCGGACTTGGATTGGGTCAAACTCAAAGTCTGACTTAGATTTTTGGGTATTTTATTCCTACTGCTATAAGAGAGAACATTATTTAAAAATCATGTTATAGAAAAATATTTGATTGTAATCTGTATCTCAAGGTAAAAATTTAGGCATATGAGGTTTTTGTTCATGCTTTAAGTTCCACACTGCCATCAGGAGTAGCCATCCAATTTTTTTTAAAGATTTTATTTTATTTATTTGACAGAGATCACAAGTAGGCAGAGAGGTATTCAGAGAGAGGGGGGAAGTAGGCTCCTTGCAGAGAGTCAGATGTAGGGCTCAATCCCAGGACCCTGAGATCATGACCTGAGCCGAAGGCAGAGGCCTAACCCACTGAGCCACCCAGGCGCCCCAGTAGCCATCCAATTTAATTAGCTGTCTCAGCCCTGCCTAGTCTGAACCCCTGGGTTCTTATATCAAATTATGGACATAAGGTTCAGTGCATTTTCTATCCTTGCAACTCAGAGTATGGTCTGCAAACCAGCAGCATGGACATCCCCTCGGAGTTTGTTAGAAATGAGCATCTCAAGCTCCATCCTAGATGACGCTGAATTAGCTTGCATTTTGACAAGAGCCGCAGGATCTATACACACACTGAAGTCTAAGAGGCACTTTAACACTATGTCAGCCAAGTAAACAAGACCAATTTCAGAGTTGGCCTTCTCACCATCCTCTGGTTCTGCATTCCCTGAGTTTTTCAGTTTGAATCTTCAAGTGCTGGCCCTAGCCTCAACATGCTCTATATCCTCTCAGATTTAAGCCTAGGAGGATGGGTACTGTTCCCTCCCCCAGAAGCCCGAGAAAAAGGCTGATTACCTCTCAGTAGTTCCACTGGGCCACACATTATTTCCAAAGACATCACTAGGGCCAGAGAAAGGAGAAGCACTGACCATGTTTGCAGGCTCCAATGCTATAACAAGGAGTGACATCCAGTGCGAAATGTCCAATGAACATTGTTCAAGAGTAATTGATGGGATATCCCAAGAGAATATCTGGGGACTCGATGAGTATTGTTTTACCAGAAGGGCAAAAAAAATTCTGGGCAGACAAAACAGCAGCTGTGTACTATGTGTTTCCTGTTGACTTTCTGTGATGGCTCCCAGTGAGAGTGATTTCTCACAGTGATGGGCTCTTCCCCATCACTGTTCAGTTTCGAACAGTGGTAGTTCCCCCCAGTCTCCTGAGTGGAGGACGGGTGCTGCAGGCTGACATGCTATCCTACTGCCTTTCTTCCTGGAATGAGTTGTTGGGACTCATCCTTTGTTGCATGAACTTGCTCTATTGTAGGGTCTCTCTCTCTGTCTCTCTCTCCTCTCCCCCTCCGTTGACCCTCTTTCCTTCCCTCTCTCTCTCCCTCTTTTCATGTTCCTTTGCTCCTGCTTTCTGGGGCCACCTCCCAAATAAACTACTTGTACCCCAAAATCTTGCCATGGTCCTGCTTTGGGGAAACCCAAAATTGGGCACCAGGTTCTTGGATCAAATCCACCCTACTACCTGTTTTTATATAGCCCCCTAGTGAGCTAGGGATGATTTTCACATTTTTATCCTGTTGAAAAAAAAATCAAAAGATTATTTTGTGATGCATGAGAATTATATGAAAATCAAATTTCAGTGTCTGTGAAGTTTTATTGAGACACAGCTATGTCCATTAGTTTATATATTATCTGTGGCTGCTTTTGCACTTCAATGCAAGGTTGAGTAGTTTTGACAGAAACTATCTGGCCTACAAAGCAAAAATTATTACTGACTCTTGATAGTAAAAGTTTGCTTACTCGTGATCCAGGCAGTAAGTGTCACATTAAAATCAAATTGTTACATTATCTATCAAGTATAGACTAAACTCTAACCTTCTGTGTAATATCAAAATAATTTATTTCAGAATATTTTATTTTTCTTTCCAAATATTTTAGACACTTAAAAAACTTAGCAGACATTCTTCTACCTAATTTTCAGTAATAAAAGTTCCTTTTTAGACCTTAGAGTAAGAGTTAACATTGTAGGAAACCCTCTTCTGGTTATATCTACAGTATATAGAGTTTAAAATCCAAAAATATTTCCTTATTTTACTTTAATATTTACTTCTTAATCTATTTAGTGCTTGACACATAATAGGCAGATACAGAATATTTAATAATGAACAAATAAAAAGTGACCATAATTTTCTGAGATACCAAGTAGTTCTCCTGTTTCTTGTTAGAAAATTACCTTGTTATAAAGACAAGTGTTTCATTTTGTAAAATAAGTGGTCCCAGGCCACAAGGAAGCAAGCTTCCTTTTTATGGTTGGCCATAATCACAGTTCAAAGTCATTTGATCTATTCATGTGTTTCTAGAGCTTGAAGCTCCTTTGTACACAGAAAGTAATCAACACCTAAGAATTTTTCATTTTCCTTTATTGCATTTTGCTGTACTTGCAAGTTCTCCATTACTTGGAAAGTGTCCAATAAATTACATTAAGTATCAACTAAAGTTTATTAATGTAGCCAATTCTATTTCATGTGGAATGCTCTCCCTTACTGAAAAAATTGTTAATAGTTTTCTCTTGCACACAGGCTACATCCAAATTCCTGAGTTAGACTCATCCTGGGTGCAGTCTATCTCTCTGACCATAGCTCCCACTATCATCTGGTTGAATGTCCTCTTACTCTAAGAAGCATCCCCAACCTCCCTAGCCTCCAAGTTGCCCCTTCTTATGCATTAGGTTTCCCAGAAGCACACTTGGAGACAAGGCTTTGTGTCCAAGTGATTTGTTTTTCTTTTCTTTTTAAAGGTTTTATTTATTTGAGAGAGAGAGAGCATGAGCAGGGGGAGGGGCAGAGGGAGAGAGAGAAGCAGACTCCTGGCTGAGCAAGGAGCCCAACATGGGGCTCGATCCCAGGACCCTGGAATCATGACCTGAGCTGAAGGCTAACGCTTAACTGATTGAGCCACCCATGCTCCCCTGCCCAAGTGATTTCTTAAGGAAGTTCTTTCAAGAGAAAGTGGTGAGGGAGTAGGGTAAGCAGGATAGGACAGGGTATGATTGCAGGTGAGGCCTATGAAGTGTACCTTAGCCCGATCCCACAGGGGAACTCTGGTCTCTGCTCAGACCTCTCATGGGATGAGACTTCAGTATGCTATAAAAAGTAATTCTCCCAGCTTAGGATTTGTCTACAAGTCGGACTTTTGTTTGTTTGCTTATTTGTTTTTTTTTTCATTTAAATTCAATTAATTAACATATGATGTATTATTAGTTTCAGAGGTAGAGGTCAGTGAGTCATCACTTGTATAGAACACCCAGTGCCCATTCTATCACATGCCCTTCTTAATGTCCATCACTCAGTTACCCCATCCCCCCACACTTCCACTCCAATAACCTTCAATTTGTTTCCTATGATTAAGAGTCTCTTATAGTTTGTTTCCCTCTCTGATTTCATCTTGTTTTATTTTTCCCCTTTCTTCCCCTATGATCCTGTTTTGTTTCTTAAATTCCACATATGAGTGAAATCACATGGTATTTGTCTTTCTCTGATTGACTTATTTCACTTAGCATAATACTATCTAGTTCGATCTATGTCATTGCAAATGGCAAGATGTCATTTTTTTGATGGTTGAGTAGTTTTCCACCATGTATATATACATCTTCTTTATCCATTCATCTGTCAATGGACATCTGGGCTCTTTCCATATTTGACTATTGTGAGTATTGATGTTATAAACATTGAAGTACAGGTGCCCCTTCATATCACTATGTTTGTATTGTTGGGGTAAATACCTAGTACTGCAATTGCTGGGTCATAGGGTAGCTCTATTTTCAACTTTGAGGAACCTCCATACTGTTTTCCAGAGTGGCTGCATCAGCTTGCATTCCCACCAGCGGTGTAAGAGGGTTCCCTTTTCTCCTCACCCTTGACAACATCTTTCGTTTCCTAAGTTGTTAATTTTAGCCCTTCTGACTGGTGTGAGGTGGTATCTCAATGTGGTTTTCATTTGTATTTCCCTGATGCCAAGGGGTATTGAGCATTTTTTCATGTGTCTGTTGGCCATTTTGATGTCTTCTTTGGAGAAATGTCTGTTCATGTCTTCTGCCGATTTCTTGACTGGATTATTTGTTCTTTGGGTGTTGAGTTTGATAAGTTCTTTATACATTTTAGATCGTAGCCCTTTATCTGATATGTCATTTGCAAATATTTTCTCTCATTCTGGCAGTTGTCTTTTGGTTTTGTGGACTGTTTCCTTTGCTGTGCAAAAGCTTTTGATCTTGATGAAGTCCCAGTAGTTCATTTTTACCTTTGTTTTCCTCACCCTGGGGAGATATGTCGAGCAAGAAGTTGCTGCAGCTGAGGTTGAAAGAGGTTGCTGCCTGTGTTCTTCTCTAGGATTTTGATGGATTCCTGTCTCACATTGAGGTCTTTCATCCATTTTGCATCTATTTTTGTGTATAGTGTAAGGAAATGGTCCAGTTTCATTCTTTTGCATGTGGCTCTCCAGTTTTCCCAGCACTATTTGTTGAAGAGACTGTCTTTTTTCCATTGGACATTCTTTCCTGGAAACTTATACCAAATGGTACTAAAAAAAAAAAGATTGGGTTAGAGGACTGGAAATTACAGAGTAGGAATATAAAAGGGCCCCAAAAGGAAATGTCCTAGTTTATAGACCATAAAGACACATGATCATAGCTTTAGGAGTCTGATCCTTAGCTGCCTGTGGAAGGATAGGAAAGAAAATATGCATTAGAACATTCATACTTTTCCTCAGAATTCTATACTTCCCATGAATCACAGGAAAGTTTTCACCACTCCTAGGTTATAAAGAAATTTGACCATTTTTTTTCTTCTAGTCCTTTTAAGATTTCTAAGTTTTACCTTTAAATCATTGATGCACTTGGAATCAGTTTTGCTGCACAATGTATAGTGCCAACATCTTTTTCCACAGGGCTACCCAATCATCTCTATATTTCCTTTTTTTTAAAAAAAAGATTTTATTTATTTATTTGACAGAGAGAGAGAGAGCACAAGCAGACGGAGAGGCGGGCAGAGAGAGAGGGGGAAACAGGTTCCCTGTGAAGCAGAGAGTCCGATGTGGGGCTTGATCCCAGGACCCCAAGATCATGACCTAAGCCGAAGGCAGAGGCTTTAACCCACTGAGCCACCCAGGCGCCCCAATCTCTATATTTCCTAAAAAGTCAACTCTATCCAACAGGTTTGAAATGCCTCTTTTATCCTATGCTAACTCCCATGTGTATTTCTATCCTATATTTCTAGGCTATTCAGTTACATTGGCATTTCTAGTTGTGCCTAGTTCCTAGTTCCATATTTTTAAATTATTGTGCCATTATAAATATGTTTTAATATCTAGTAACACTAGTCATTCTTCATTGCTTTTATTATTTTTCAGGTATTTGCCTAACTATTCTTGCCTATTTTCTCATTTAATTTTACAGTTACCTTGCTTAGTTCTAGACAAAAAAATATTGGCATTTGTTAGATTCTCACTGAATTTAAGAAAAATAATATAGAATTTTTAATGGCTATTTAATATTCTTTCATATTGGTATACCCTAATTTCTCAAACTGTTCTGCTATTTTGGGACCTTTAGGTTATAGGCATTGATTTTTTTGTCTAGTCTTTATTTGCTCTCTTTCTTTGTAGATACTCCTTTCTCAGTCTAATCATTTGATTTGGTTGAGGGCCATTAAACAAAGGACGCCATCACATCCTGGTAGTTGGTTCAACAGACAGATTGGTGACACAGGCCAAACCAGTTAGACTCTTTCCCTAGGATCTCTTTGAATGGGGAAGCTCATTGTAGGGTTTACAGATGTGATGTTTTTAGCCTAGAGTTGTAAGTGAGGATGATTTTGCTTCATGGAGAAAGAAAAAGGCTGACATCTATAGAGTGTTCTAGTGACACGATCCCCTGCTTCCGGTATCTCTAACTAGAATCACACTCTTACTGGTTATGAGAGCTAAGAATCTCATTTTGTAAAGATAGTCCCCCCCAGTTTTATTAAAGTATAATTGACAAATTTTATATATTTAGGATGTACAATGTAATGATTTACTATATGCATACATTATGAAATGATTATCATAATTGGGTTAATGAACACATCCATCACCTCGCATAGTTACCACACAGATCTAGTCTCTGGGGCCCTTGGGTGGCTCAGTCAGTTAAGCATCTGCTTTTGACTCAGGGTCCTGAGATCAAGCCCTACATAGGGCTCCCTGCTCAGCAGGGAGTCTGCTTCTCCCTTTGCCCCTCCCCTCCTTGGTTGTGTGCTCTCGCTCAAATAAATAAATTTTCACCATGCTTTACATTAGACCCCCCAGAACTTACTCGTGTTGTAACTGAAAGTTTGTACCCTTTGACCAACATCTCCCTATTTCTCCCACCTGGAGCCCTGGAAACTACTGTTCTAGTCTGTGTCTCTGAGTTTGACGCTTTTAGAGTCCACATACAGGTGAGAATATACAGTATTTCTCTTTCTGTCTGGCATATTTCATTTAGCATAATATCCTCCAGATTCATCCATCTTGTCACAGATGGCAAGATTGCCTTCTTTTTTATGGCTAGGTAATATTCCATTGTGCATATATAACAGATTTTCTTTATTCATTCATCTGCTGATAGATACCTGGGTTGTTTCCTAATCTTGGCTATTGTCAATAATGCTGCAAAGAACACGGGAGTGTAGATACCTCTTCAATACACTGATTTCATTTCCTTTAGATATATACCCAGAAGTGAGGTTGCTGGATCATATGGTAGTTCTATTTTTTGTTTTTTGAGGAACCTCTCTCAAGTTTTCCATTGTAGCTGCACCAATTTACATTCCCACCAACACAGTACAAGCTTTCCCTTTTCTTTATATCCTCGCCAACATTTACTATCTTATCTTTTTGGTAGTAATCATTCTAGCAGGTGTGAAGTGATATAAAAATAGTTTTAATTGAAGAAGTACTGAACAATATAAAAGAATTTTCACTCCTTTCCTCCCTCTATGCCTTTGTTGAGATGTGAGCATCTCATTGAGCATAGGGTATCCTCTAAATTTCAGTCATGGCCTTTCTACCGGTATCCAATTCTGTTCCTTCCTGCAGCCTACGTGTCGGCCAAACTGCTTAGGACTATCTTTGCCTTTCTTGCCTCTGAAACCTCTTCCGAGACTCCCAGGTCCTCCTATTTTCTGATTTGATTAACATTATTGTACTTCACCATTCATAAGAAACATGTTTATTATTAGCATTAGCATTATAGTACTTCACTGTTCATAAGAAGCATAAGAAGCATGAACAACCTTCACAGACCCTCATCCTTACCAACTCGAAATGCTTATTCATGCTTTCTTCTGAGCTGAAGTTTTTGTGCAAGATATGTATGTACCCTAACGCTAGCTCTTCAGTCATCACAGATGTTTTTGCTTTTACTCAATTGCTGTTTTTTACAAACACTTTTTTAACCTTGTCATAAATTACTATATGCTGTATAAGATTGAAGACAAATGGAGGTCAGTCAGTGAAAACACACATGAGCAGCTAGTTGCATACATTAGCCCAGTGATGCATTCTTTACTTGGCCTGTGGTCTTGTGACAACTGCTCTTTAAATGTTTGCCTGAAAAAAATGACTCATTATTAGAATTACACAAAGCTTTGATTATTAAATTAGCAGGATTTTGCTTCCTTTTTTTTCCAGTTTTTTTTTTCTATTTACATTCAGTATTAACTCAAAATTTTGTTTTTTTTGAGGGACAAACACACATCTGACTCCTCCTTCATATCACTTCCAGGTGCTTATTAATTTATTAAATGGCCAAATGAATTTCTTATACACAGTTTTTCCCAAAGCACCTGGCACAGGGAGTCGCTCAATAAGAATGTATTGAATGAAGTAGGAATATATGAATGAATATGGAATGAAAAAGTGTAGAAGGGATCAATGAACTGTTTTCAAAACAGAAATGTTCTGAATACCAGAGTGTTCCGGCAATCTGATTTGTCAGTATAACAAACAATTCAGATGGTCCCCGACTTATGACAATCAACTTGTGATTTTTTTGACTTTACATTGGTGTGAAAGTGATACACAGACCATACTTGGGATTTTGAATCTGGATCTTTTCCCAGGCTGGCAATATGCAGTGCAGTCCTCTCTTGTGATGCTGGGCAGGGGAGGGACCTGCAGTTTCCAGGCAGCCACGTGATCACGAGGGCAAACAACAGGTAACTGACAACCGTTCTGTCCCCAGACAACTATTCTGATTTTCTCTTTTGCCACAGCAGTCAATGAATTACATGAAATAGTCAATACTTTATTATAAAAGAGGCCTTGCGTGGAGATGATTTTGCCCAACTGTACCCTAATGTAAGTGTGCTGACCACATTGAAAGTAGGCTAGGCTAAGCTATGATGTTCAGTAGGTTAGCTGTAGTAAATGCATTTTTGCCTTATGATAGTTTCACCTTATGATGGGTTTATCAGGATGGAACCCTGTCATAATTTGAAGATCATCTATTTCTCTCTTTTTTTAAAAATTATAAAACTGCTTTTAATCTTTGGGGTGAGCCCCACAGGAAAAAACAAACAAACACTGGGAAGAGGTAACCCCCACACTCCCAGGAGTGGCCTGGGGGAGAGAGGCTCTCTGAGGGGAAGGAAGCACAGAAGGAACCTGCTGTAGACTCAGGGCCGAGGGAGTGCCTTCGGTGCTGGGACCTGTGAGCTCTAGAGGAGAAAACGAAGGCTCGTGGGCCTGGCTCCCGGCACACAGGCCAAAGGCAAGAGAGTTGGACCTGAAGCCACAAAGCTACTTGGGTTCTTTCTTTTCTTTTGCCCTTTGCTGCTTCTGCCACATGATCTCTGCGTCTGTGGGGATAGAGAGGCTGGGGCGCTCTGCTTGCAGGCAGCAGGAGAAAGCCTGTCATCTTGGTGCCTTCCCTTCACCGAGTCGCTGTGCATTTTCCTATTCCTCTGGCGGGTGAGCTCATGCTCATTTCTGCAGGTCATGGCGACAGCAGAGGCTCCGGCTTGCCTCTGTTGCATCCCCTTGTTCTGTCCAGTCGTATATTTCTCTTATTCAGCAGGATTTCTCAACCTCAGCACCGATGACACTTTGGGCTGGATGATTCTTTGACGTGTAGGGCTGTCGTATGCACTGTAGGATGCTTAGCAACGTCTCTGGTTTCTCCTCACTAGATGCCAGTAGCTTCCACCACCCCATTCTGACAATCAAAAATGTCTCCAGCCATTGCCCAGTGTCTGCTGGGGAAGAAGGGCGGTGACAAAATCGCCCCTAGTTGAGAACCAGGGCTCTGAAGATCCTCTGTTTCGTTTCCTCCCTTCTCTCCAGCTATGTGTCTAACAATGTGTAAATCATTTTTAAACGTCCTTCTGTTCCTCCAGCGGCAGAGTGGACCCTGGCAGATCTCAGTAGTCTAATGCACATTTGTCGTTCCCCTCTTGGCTTAAGGAACTGCAGGACCTTATATTTCTAACAGATATTACTTGCCTGTCATCAGCATTTTCAGGCTGAATCTAGCTGTCAGGCTTGGTTATGTTGAAGCTGCTGTTGCCAACGTCAGTGTACAAGCACAATCAAAAATGCCTTCTGACTTCCCTAACAAGTAAGTCCTGTTTGGCAGATTTAATTCACATAGATACTGAGGTGCTTCATTAATAGATGATGAGCTGTCATTTCTGAACTGTTTTCTTACTCTTGGACGAAAGAAGGGGATTTGCTTCTTAAACAATGGAACCATTCTTGATTATTGTCTCGTGAAAGAGAGAGGCTGATTGGGCAAGATAGTGGGTAGACAATTACCTATTATATTAGTCATTACTTACTGTGAAATAAATTACTACCCAAACTTCGTGGCTTTATTTTTTATTTATTTATTTTAAAAATTAACATATAACATACTATTTGTTTCAGGGGTAAAGGTCTGTGAATCATCAGGCTTACACAGTTCACAGCACTCACCATAGTACACACCTGCCCCAATGTCCAAAACCCGGCCACCCTATCCCTACCACCCAACCCCCAGCAACCTTCAGTTTGTTTCGTGAGATTAAGAGTCTCTTACACTTTGTCTCCCTCCCCAGTTCCATCTTGTTTCATTTTTTCCCTCACTTCCCCCCACGAACCCCCACCCTGCCTCACAAATTCCTCATATCAGAGAGATCATATGATAATTCTTTCTCTGTTTGATGTATTTCGCTTAGCATGATACCTTCTAGTTCCAACCACGTTACTGCAAATGGCAAGATTTCATTTCTTTTGATGGCTGCTGCATAGTATTCCATTGTGTGTGTGTATATATATATACACATATACACACCACATCTTCTTTATCCATTCATCTGTTGATGGACATCTAGATTCTTTCCATAGTTTGGCTATGGTGGACATTGCTGCTATAAATATTTTGGGTGCATGTGCCCCTTTGGATCACTACATTTGTATCTTTAGGGTAAATACCTAGTAGTGCCATTGCTGGGTCATAGGGTAGCTCTATTTTCAGCTTTCTGAGGAACCTCCATACTGTTTTCCAGAGTAGCTGCACCAGCTTATATTCCCACCAACAGTGTAGGGAGAGTTCCCCTTGCTCCTGCAAGTGTCTCACAACATCTGTTGTTTCTTGACTTGTTAATTTTAGCCATTCTGACTGGTGTAAGGTGCTATCTCACTGTGGTTTTGATTTGTATTTCCCTGATGCTGAGTGATGTTGAACACTTTTTCATGTGTCTGTTGGCCATCTGTATGTCTTCTTTGCGGAAATGTCTGTTCATGTCTTCTGCCTATTTCTTGACTGGAGTCCTTGTTCCTTTAGTGTTGAGTTTGATAAGTTCTTTATGAATTTTGGATCCTAGTCCTTATCTAATATGTCATTTGTGAATATCTTCTCCCATTCTGTGAGCTATCTTTTGATTTTGTAGACTATTTCCTTTGCTGTGCAAAAGCTTTTGATCTTGGGGCGCCTGAGTGGCTCAGTGGGTTAAAGCCTCTGCCTTCAGCTCAGGTCACGATCTCAGGGTCCTGAGATCGAGCCCCGTGTTGGGCTCTCTGCTCAGTAGGGAGCCTGCTTCCCCCTCTCTCAGCCTGCCTCTCTGCTTACTTGTGATCTCTCTCTGTCAAATAAATTTAAAAAAAAAAGCTTTTGATCTTGATGAAGTCCCAATAGTACATTTTTGCCCTTGCTTCCCTTGCCTTTGGTGATGTTTCTAGGAAGAAGTCACTGTGGCTGAGGTTGAAGAGGTTGCTGCCTGTGTTCTCCTAAAGGATTTTGATGAATTCCTATCTCACATTGAGGTCTTTCATCCATTTTGCGTCTATTTTTGTGTATAGTGTAAGGAAATGGTCCAGTTTCATTCTTTTGCATGTAGCTGTCCAGTTTTCCCAGCACCATTTGTTGAAGAGACTGTCTTTTTTCCATTGGACATTCTTTCCTGCTTTGTTGAAGATTAGTTGACCATAGAGTTGAGGGTCCATATCTGGGCTCTCTATTCTGTTCCACTGATCTATGTGTCTGTTTTGTGCCAGTATCATCACTGTCTTGATGATTACAGCTTTGTAATAGAGCTTGAAGTCTGGAATTGTGGTGCCACCAACTTTGGTTTTCTTTTTCAACATTATTCTGGCTATTCAGGGTCTTTTCTGGTTCCATATAAATTTTAGGATTATTTGTTCCATTTCTTTGAAAAAATTGATGGTATTTTGATAGGGATTGCGTTAAATGTGTAGATCGCTTTAGGTAGCATAGACATTTTAACAATGTTTGTAATTTGAATCCATGAGTATGGAACATTTTTCCATTTCTTTGTGTCTTCCTCAATTCCTTTCATGAGCACTTTATAGTTTTCCGAGTACAGATTCTTTGCCTCTTTGGTTAGGTTTATTCCTAGGTATCCTATAGTTTTGGGTGCGATTGTAAATGGGATCGACTCCTTCATTTCTGTTTATTCTGTGTCACTGTTAGTATATAGAAATGCAGCTGCATTCTGTGGATTGATTTTATATCCTGCCATGTTGCTGAATTCCTATATGAGTTCTAGCAATTTTGGGATGGAATCTTTTGCGTATTCCACATGGAGTATCATGCCATCTGCAAAGAGTGAGAGCTTGACTTCTTTGCCAGTTCGGGTGCCTTTTATTTCTTTTTGTTGTCTGATTGCTGAGGCTGGGACTTCTAGTACTATGTTGAACAACAGTGGTGACAATGGGCATCCCTTTTGTGTTCCTGACCTAAGAGGAAAAGCTCTCAGTTTGTCCCCATGGAGAATGATATTCACTCTGTGCTTTTCGTAGATGGCTTTTATGATATTGAGGTATGTTCCCTCTATCCCTATACTGTGGAGAGTTTTAATTAAGAAAAGATGCTGTATGTTGTCAAATGCTTTTTCTGCATCAATTGAGAGGATCATATGGTGTTCTTGTCCTTCCTTTATTAATGTGATGTATCATGTTGATTGATTTGCAAAGGTCGAACCACCCTTGCAGCCCAGGAACCAATCCCACTTGGTGGTGGCGAATAATCCTTTTAATGTACTGTTGGATCCTATTGGCTAGTATTTTGGTGAGAATTTTTGTATTCGTGTTTATCAAGGATATTGGTCTTTAATTCTTTTTGATGGGGTCTTTGTCTGGTTTTGAGATCAAGGTAATACTGGCCTCATTAAATGAGTTTGGAAGTTTTCCTTCCATTTCTATTTTTTGAAACAGTTTCAAGAGAATAGGTATTAATTCTTCCTTAAATGGTTGGTAGAATTCCCCTGGGAAGCCATCTGGCCCAGGGCCCTTGTTTGTTGGGAGATTTTTGATGACTGCTTCAATCTCTTTACAGGTTATGGGTCTGTTCAGGTTTTTTTTTTTTTTTTTATTTCTTCCTGATTCAGTTTTAGTAGTTTATATGTCTCTAGGAATGCATCCATTTCTTCCAGATTGTCAAATTTGCTGATGTATAGTTGCTCATAATATGTTCTTATAAGTATTTGTATTTCTTTGTTGGTTGTGATTTCTCCTCTTTTATTCATGCTTTTATTAATTTGGGTCCTTTCTCTTTTCTTTTTGATAAGTCTGGCCAGGGGGTTATCAATCTTATTAATCCTTTCAAAGAACCAGCTCCTAGTTTCATTGATTTGTTCTACTGTTCTTTTGGTGTCTATTTCATTGATTTCTGCACTAATCTTTATTATTTCTCTTCTCCTGCTGGGTTTAGGCTTTCTTTGCTGTTCTTTCTCCAGATACTTTAGGTGTAGGGTTAGGTTGTATACTTGAGACCTTTCTTGTTTCTTGAGAAAGGTTTGTATTGCTATATACTTTCCTCTCAGGACCACCTTTGCTGTGTCCCAAAGATTTTGAACAGTTGTGTTTTCATTTTCATTTGTTTCCATGAATTTTTAAAATTCTTCTTTAATTTCCTGGTTGACCCATTCATTCTTTAGTAGGATGCTCTTTAGCCTCCATGTATTTGAGTTCTTTCCAACTTTCCTCTTGTGATTGAGTTCTAGTTTCAGAGCACTGTGGTCTGAAAATATGCAGGGAATGATCCCAATCTTTTCGTATTGGTTGAGACCTGATTTGTGACCCAAGATGTGATCTCTTCTGGAGAATGTTCCATGTGCACTAGAAAAGAATGTGTATTCTGTTGTTTTGGGATGGAATGTTCTAAATATATCTGTGATGTCCATTTGGTCCAGCGTGTCATTTAAAGCCTTTATTTCCTTGGTGATCTTTTGCTTAGATGATCTGTCCATTTCAGTGAGGGGGTCACCTACTATTATTGTATTATTGTTGATGTGTTTCTTTGATTTTGTTATTAATTGATTTATATAATTGGCTGCTCCCAAATTAGGGGCATGGATATGTAAAATTTTTAGATCTTTTTGTTAGACCCTTTAAATATGATATAGTGTCTTTACTCATCTCTTATTACGGTCTTTGGTTTAAAATCTAATTTATCTGATATAAGGATTGCCACTCCAGCTTTCGTTTGATGTCCATGAGCATGGTAAATTGTTTTCCACCCCCTCATTTTAAATCTGGAGTTGTCTTTGGGTCTAAAATGAGTTTCTTGGAGACAGCATATCTATGAGTGTTGTTTTTTATCCATTCTGATACCCTGTGTCTTTTTATTGAGGCATTTAGCCCATTTATACTCAGTGTAACTATTGAAAGATATGAATTTAGTGCCATTGTACTGCCTGTAAGGTGACTATTACTGTATATTGTCTCTGTTCCTTTCTGGTCTGTTACTTTTAGGTTCTATTTACTTAGAGGACCCCTTTCAATATTTCCTGTAGGGCTGGTTTGGTGTTTGCAAATTCTTTTAGTTTTTGTTTGTCCTGGAAGATTTTTATCTCCTTCTATTTTCTTTCTTTTTTTTTTTAAGATCTATTTATTTATTAATTTGACAGAGAGAGATCACAAGTAGGCAGAGTGGCAGGCAGAGAGAGAGGGAAGCAGGCTCCCTGATAAGCAGAGATCCCGATGCAGGGCTCGATCCCAGGACCTCGAGATCATGACCTGAGCCAAAGGCAGAGGCTTTAACCCACCAAACCACCCAGGCACCCCTATCTTCTTCTATTTTCAATTATAGCCTAGCTGGGTATAGTATTCTTGGATGCATATTTTTCTCGTTTAGTGCTCTGAATATATCATGCCAGTCCTTTCTGGCCTGCCAGGTCTCTGTGGATAGGTCTGTTACCAATCTAATATTTCTACCATTGTATGTTACAAACCTCTTGTCCTGAGCTGCTTTCAGGATTTCCTCTTTGTCACTGAGACTTGTAAGTTTTACTATTAGATGACGGAGTGTGGACCTATTTTTATTGATTTTGAGGGGGTTTCTCTTTGCCTTCTGGATTTTGATGCTTGTTCCCTTCACCAAATTAGGGAAATTCTCTGCTATAATTTGCCCCAGTATACCTCTTGCCCCCGCCCCTCTTTTTCTTCTGGGATCCCAATTACTCTAATATTTTTTGTCTTATGGTATCACTTATTTTTTGAATTCTCCCCTCGTGGTCCAGTAGTTGTTTGTCTCTCTTTTGCTCAGCTTCTTTTTTTTTTTAAAGATTTTATTTATTTATTTATTAGGAAAGAGAGAGAGTGAGAGAGAGAAGGTCAGAGTGAGAAGCGGACTCCCCATGGAGCTGGGAGCCCGATGTGGGACTCGATCCCGGGACTCCGGGATCATGACCTGAGCCGAAGGCAGTCGCTCAACCAACTGCGCCACCCAGGGGCCCTGCTCAGCTTCTTTATTCTCCTTCATTTGGTCTTCCATATCACTAATACTCTCTTTGCCTCATTTATCCTAGCAGTAAGAGCTTCCATTTTTTATTGTACCTCATTAATAGCTTTTTTGATTTCAACTTGGTTAGATTTTAGTTCTTTTATTTCTCCAGAGAGGGATTTTATTTCTCCAGAAATGGATTCTCTAATATCTTCTATGCTTTTTTTGAGCCCAGATAGCACCTTGATAATCATCATTCTGGACTCTAGTTCTGACATATTACTAATGTCTGTATTGATTAGGTCCCTAGCTGTCTGTACTGCCTCTTGCGGGTTTTGTGTGTGTGTGTGTGTGTGTGTGTGTGTGTGTGTGTGTGTGTGTGGTGAGTTTTTCCACCTTTTCATTTTATCCAGATAAGAATAGATGAATGAGAGAACAAAATACTAAAAGGGTAGCAACAACCCCAGAAAAATATACACTAACCACATCAGAAGAGACCCAAAACTGGGTGGAGAAGAAAGGGGTAAAAATATATATATTAGACTAGTGAATAAAACAGAGCCACACACTTGATTTGGGGTATATTTTGGTCTGTTAGAAGAAACTACCTCCCAAAATTTTAAAGAAAGAAAAACATATATATATATACAAAAATAAGGGTAAACACAGTGAAGGGATGGAATATGACTGTAAAGATGAAAATTAAAAAAGATTCTGGGGCACCTGAGTGGCTCAGTGGGTTAATGCCTCTGCCTTTGGCTCAGGTCATGATCTTAAGGTCCTGGGATCGAGCCCCGCATCAGTCTCTCTGCTCAGCAGGGAACCTGCTTCCCCCCCTCTCTCTCTGCCTGCCTCTCTGCCTACTTGTGATCTCTCTCTCTCTCTCTCTCTTTCTCTCTCTGTCAAATTAATAAATAAAATCTTTTTAAAAAAAGAAAATTAAAAAAGATTCTAAAAAAGGAATTGATAAGAAGTTGGTTGAAAAGAGAAAAGAAAGAAAAGAGGAAAGAATGTGACAGGCTGGAGACTAGAACAAAGCCGTGTGCTAGATTTAGGGTATATTTTGATCTATTAGAGGAAATTGTATCCCAAAAGTTTAAAGAAAAAAAAAAAAACCTATATGTATACAAAAAAATAAGGTTAACTACAATGAAGGGATAAAATACGACTATAACAATAAATATTAAAAAAGATTTTTAAAAAGATATTGATGAGATAAAATAGTTAAAAAATGTTGAAATAGGAAAGAGGAAAAATTTTTAGAAATAGAGTAAGAAAAAATAAAATTTAAAAAATTAAAAAAAAATTTAACTTTAAAAGACTAAAGGATCATAGGAAAAAAGCCATGAATTCTATGTGTTGCTTTTTCCTAACCCTGAAGTTCTGCAGTTCTCATTGATCGGTGAACTTGGTCTTGGCTGGATATTCTTGCTGATCTTCTGGGGGAGGGGCCTGTTGCCATAATTCTCAGATGTCTTTGCCCGAGGTGGAAGTGCCCCGCCCTTGCCAGGGGCCGGACTAAGTCAGCTGCGCAGTTTTGGTCTCAGGAGCTTTTGTTCCCTGAGCGCTTTCCGTACCGCTTTGGAGGGCGGGAATGAAGATGGCGGCCTCCCAGTCTCCGGTCCGGTGGGAGCCGAGCCCTCGGGGCCGCTCCTCAGTGCGCCCTCGGAGAAAAGCAGTCAGTCCCTCCCGTCTCCCTGGTCTCCTGCGGTGGCCGCACTCCGAGCTCACCCGGCCATGACAGAGCGTTTCTGTCTCTGGCGCACGGCCGGGTCTGTAGTCTCCAAACCCAGCAGACTCCTGTCGCACACTCACTCCGGCGCCACTCCTCCCGGAGGAGGAAGGTGAGTCTCCCTGGATCTGCCCTTTGTGGGGTCCCTGCCCGAAGAGCAGTGCTCAACTGTGCCTCGGATCATTGCAGTCCAGATATCAGCTGTGGCTGCATTCAGATGAAGTTTTGATTGAAGCTGTGCTGGGGAACTCTTTCACTCACAGGGCTGCTGGCAGGGAGGGCTAGCAGATTTTTGAAAACAAGCAGATAATAAACACCCCAGGGTGCCCAGTTAAATTTGCATTTCAGATAAACAACAAACAATTTTGCAATATAAATCTGTACTGTTTGGGACATACTTTTACTATTATTATTTATCAGAAATCCAAATTTAATTGGCATTCTTTTTTTGAATCCCATAACCTTATTGGCAGGTCTTAATTCTTTGCCATGCACACTTCTCCATAGGACTGTTTCACTGTTCTTATGGCATGGTGGCCAGCTTCTCTGAGAACAAGTGACACAGGTAGAAGCTGTGTGGTCTTTTTTGATACAATCTCAGAAGTCACATGTCATCATTTCTGCCAATTTCTATTGATCACATAGACCAATTCTCAATGTAGAAGGGGATTACACAAGGGTATGATCATAGGGTGCCATCGTGGAGGCTGATTCCCATATCTGTAATGTGGGATTTGAAAGGTGCTGGTTGGATCTCCCTCATTCTCTAAATGTTACCTATTTATGGAAGGCAGACTTCTAAGGCAACCCTTAATGAGTTATACCAATGTATAATATTGTCTCCTTGAATGTAGGCAGAGCCTGGACTTGCTTCTAGCCAACATAATAAGGTAGAGGTAATAAGATGTCACTCCCTTGATTAGGTTATATTATATGGAAAAAGTAATAGGATTTCATTTTCATAATTCTTTTGCATTATATGAGTCCCTTTTAGCCTACTAGAGTAAGAGACTCTCCCTTGCTGGCCTTAAAGGAGCTGCCATGTTGAGAGACCTGCTCGAGGTTCTGTGTGTGACAAGATGGGTTGACTCTAAGAATAGAGAGTGGCCGTCAACCAACAGTCAACAAGAAAGAGCAGATCTCAGTTGTACAGTGGCAAGGAACTAAATTCAGCCAACCACCATGTGAGCTTGGGAGAGGACCTCAAGACTCCCAAAAGGAATGCAGCCCTGGTGTCACCTTGGTTGTAACTTTGTGAGACCGGGACCTGGACATAGAGTACCCAGCTAATCTGTATCCAGGGTTCTGATGCACAGAAACTGTGAGAGAATAAGTATGTGTTATTTTAAGCTGCTACGTTTTTGGTCATTTGTTACAAAGTAATAGAAAACTAGTTCACCCTTGTATCTTTTGCACTGTGTTGGGGCTGATATTCTTCTCTTGGGAGAGTATTCTTAAATCTTACTCCCTTCTCCTGCCCTCTCTTAAAATCTGTGCACTTTCATAGTGTGCCTGAAAAGATATATAAAGCCAATTTGCAAAACTTGATCCAACAAGTAGTTGTAATTAAATGTGGAGAGTTGTTAAGATAGGTGAACAATAGGGGACTTTGAGTACACAGCAGGATGAGCTAAAATAGTCTAGGAATTCAGGAAAGGGGTTCTGGAGAAAGTCATATTGAAAGTTGGAAAAGCAAGAATTATTTAGGCCAAAAAAGATGCAGAGTATGAAGGCATAGAATTTTTTTAAAGTGTCAGCTATTGTGGTATGACAGAAAAAGTGCATAAATCCTAAGTGTGCAGATGGATACATTCACACAAAGCAAACACACATGTGACTGTAACTCAGATCAAGAAACATTGTTACCTGCCTCCCAGAAGCCTACCTGTGTCTAATTCCAGAGAGGAACCTGCCCTTCTCCTCCGCAAGGGTAATCCTGTCCTAACTTGTAACATCCTAGTTTAATTTTGACTCTTTTTAGACTTTATATACTTAAACAAGTATAGCACATGCTCTTTTGTACCTGGCTTTCCTCCCCAGTGTTATGTTTGTGAGATCCATTCATGTTGTTACATCTAGCTGTAGTTGTCTCATGGCTGCATATATTGCCTTTTAAGGGAATACCTCATTGATTCCTGTTCATGTGGATGATCTGGGTTGTTTCCCACTTGGAACTGTTGTATACAGCGCTGCTATGAACATCCTTGTGCATGGCTTTGGTAAAGGACATTTGTTGAGTAGATACCTAGGAGTGGAATCAGGTGGTAGGATGAAGGCATTGGACTTTTGAAATCAAGGAGTGAGGCATCTAACGTGGTTTACAGGAAACTAAGCAATCTGCCACCAGGCTGCCTTTCCCAGCTTGGTTTAGACCATTCTCTGAAATACAAAAAAGTAGTCTAAACATTTAGATGCCAGAAAGCTAGGTCAGTTCTAGATGGCTCACTGCCCTACAAACCGTGTTCACATTTGGACTTTATCCTGAGGAGCCATTAAAAGATTAAAGTAAGTGAAAGATCAAAATTCATTTTTTTTCAATCCTCAAGTATTTATTTAACTCTCATTACTTGCTAAACACAGTACTAGACACTGCAATAACACCAGAAATATCAAAATATGATAGTTCATATCTCCTGGCTACAGTTTGAAGAATGATTTGAAAGGAAGCAAGCCTGCCACATGGAGACAAATTGACTGCTATTTCAGTAGTTGTGAACCACAGAAATATTTGATCTTATAAGGTTTTATTGACTTTGGTATTGATGTTTTCTGAAGTGAAGGACCTTGCATAGAATCACTGCTTTTTCCTGGATCAGCCAGAGGACTTAACCGGCATTTTTCACAGTAGAAATGAGGAGGCTGGGGGAGCTGCTGGTTTGCTTTTGTTGGCTGTCATCAGGCGCTCCTGTAGTAGTCGTGCACTCTGCAAATGCTGCCGCAAAGGAAATAAGAAATAAGAAAAGCCTGAGGGCCACTGTCCTAATAGGGCTTTCGACCGTAGTAACATTGCCGGATGGCGAAAGACGCACGATTCCAACACATACTTATTTGATAGAGAGAGGGGGAGGGGCAGAGGGAGAGAATCCTCAAGCAGACTCCCCACCAAGCGTAGAGCCCAATGCTGGGCTTGATCCCATGACCCTGATACAACGACCTAAGCTGAAACCAAGAGTAAGACGCTTAACCTATTGAGCCACCCAGGCGCCCCTGATTCCAACACTAGTGTTAGAAATGCAGACTTATGCTTGGGCCAGGAGGGCATCCTCGATAATCTCTGTAGACATGTGTGGTCAACACACCCTCCTGTATACACAGAGATGGTTCTGTCCAAAATGGCCCTTTCCCCATGTCACAACTAGGCTCCCCCATCGCGCTCTCTTTATTCATCCCCACCGAGGTTTAACCGTCACATCTACGCCATTCACACGTTCATAGTACCCCCTCGTTCACTCTCTTTAGAGAAAGATAACTCACTAAATAGGGCTGTGCTCATCCTCTCCAGCAAGGATTGTACTGGCCTGAGACCTGTTTCGTGTCTATTCCCCTTGTATCCATCATCCACCCTCCACCATCCACTGTTTCCCAGCCTTTCATAATCTTTCTTACCACTCTGTATCCATTCACTAAATCTCGCCTGTTCTACCTCAGAAAACCCTCTTAGGACCAGTTTTTTTTTCCTTCCACCCCTATTGCTGACTTTCCACCTGTTTCAGTCACTCTCTATCTCTTAAATGACCCCCGCTGAAAGACCCCAACTGCCTTCCTTGCTCATTCTCCCTACCCTACTTCATTTTCTTCATATGTCTGGAAAGTAGTGCCTTTTTGACCCTGTTCTTCCAGCTACAGTCAGGGTTCCTTACGGCAGCATTTGCAGAGTGCGCGACTACCACACGAGCGCCTGACAGCCAGCAAAAGCAAACCAGTAGCTCCTCCAACCTCCACCATTTCTTCTGTGAAAAATGCTAGTTAAGTCCTCTGGCTCATTCAGGGAAAAAAAAACAAAAAAAAACAAAAAAAAACCAGTGATTCGACACAAGGTCCTTCATGTCAGAAAACAATACCAGAGTCAATAAACCAATTAAAGCTTCTGAGACTGTTGCTGTTCATTCTGTAAAACCTGTGCTCACTGACCTGGAAAGTGATGAGATGCATGGGCCCAGAATGGACACAATTTCCTTGGGCCTGGTCAGAAGAAGCAATTGTTTCCTAGTCCTCTGAAAGCTCAGTCCGGGCCCAGATCTCACGGTCATGCTGCTAATCCATCGTCTACACACCTTCCCCCAATGTGCATATGCTTAAGGTTTAGAACTCCCCTCAGACCTGTTCTTGATATATCACTTGGTGTTGATCATACTACCTCTACTCCAAGCACTGTGTCCCCAGCTCCTTATACTGTCTCACCGTTATATCCAGTCATGAACTGGATCCAGTCTGTTTCAAAAGCGTATCTCATGCCAGCCTCTTTTCTCCCCCTTTTCTGCCATGCCTTAAATTCAAACCCTCCTCGTCTCTGAAATCGTTTCCAACTGACCTCCCTGTCACCATTCCCCCTTCAGTAATTTATTTACAAGTAACCAGACTTTTTCACAAATACTAAAGTGCAGTGTTACTCTTAAAAACCTTCTAAGATTACCTCTTTAAGGGTATATATTTTGTGACTATCTACTAATATTCCATTGTATTATATACTACATTTTGTTTATCCATTTATCAGTGAATGAACATTTCAGTTGCTTCTAGCTCTTGGTGATTGTGAATAGCACTGTTATAAATATTTGTGCACAAGTTTTTATTGGAATACCTACTTTCAGTTCCTCTGGGTATATACCTAGGAGTGGAATTGCGGGGTCATATAGTAACTCTATGTTTAACTCTTTGAGGAACTGCCACACTGTTTTGCGCAGGGGTTGTACCATTTTACATTCCCACCAGCAATGTATGAGGGTTCCAGTATCTCCACATCCTTGCCAGCACTTGTGATTTTCTGTGTTTTGATTATAGCATCCTAGTGCACGTGAAGTGGTAACTCATTGTGGTTTTGACTTACATTTCCTTAATGACTGGCGATGTTGAGCACCTTTCATGTGTTTATGGGCCATATGTTTATGTTTTTTGGAGAAATGTCTATTCAAGCCTTTTGTTCATTTGCCCATAGGATTGTCTTTTTATATTGTGTTCTAAGAGTTCTCTTTACAATCTGGATATGAGACTCTTATCAGATACCTGATTTGCAAATATTTTCTCCCATTGTGCAAGTTGTCTTTTCACTTTTATGGTAGTGTCCTCTTGTGCACAAAAGTTTTTAATTTTGATGAAGTCCAATGACTATTTTTTTCTTTTGTTGCTTGTGCTTTTGGTGCTAGAACTAAGAATCTATTGACAAATCCAACACTAAAATTTAAATTTCCATTTTCCACTGTGAACTTTTATCCTATGGTTTACTCAAAGTGAATGTCTAATAAATTCCTGGAAAGCCATTTCTCTTCATTCTAGATCTAATTCAAATACCACCTTGGTGAATTCCCAAAACCCTTAGGGAGTGTTACTTATTTAAATACCTCCCTCCTTCTGGCAATGATCCTACCTCTGTACTCACCTGGTATGTCAGTGTATCCGTGTCTTTCTTTCTCTTTTGAGATTATGGTACTTTGAGCCCAGGGATGAATTTTATTTTGCTCTGAAGCCTGTGCCTTCAGTAAATGCTCAATGTTTGTGGAATGGATGGATGAGTGAGCAGTGATGAGAAACAACACATTCTCTTGTTATGTCGCTTTAAAGCCACTCCTTGCATCCCATCAGTTTTGTGGAGATGGGGCAGAGATTTCCCTCCGCAAGGGTGAGATAGGTTTAAGACTGATTGAAATACATGGCATTGTCATTTGGCACTGAACCCCCAGCAAAGTTCTTCTTGCCTCACCTACTTACTCCCTATGGTCCTTTTTGGAGACCTTCCAATTCTCTGAGGCTCCCTGTGACCCTCTTTACATGAGAATCCAGGAGAGGAGAATCTTATATAAGATCTAACTTGGGCTTCATATTTATAAAGGGGTATCCCACATCCTATTTTATTTGAAGCTAGAGATGTGCTATTAATAAGGGAAAAAAGTTATCATTGGAGTTAGGAACTCTTTCATAGGAGTATATAAAAAATGAACACTGTCCAGCTGCCTGAATTTTAATCTATTCTCTGATTCCAAATGTAGTTATAATAAGACACAAGACTATCCTTACCTTGGTTTCTTTTTTTCCCCCTTCTGCTCCACTTCAGTATCCCATGCTTTCTCTTATTCACCTCTTTTGCCTCAGTATTGGGGCATCAGAGAGACTCTGCTTTCAATGAAACACCACTTTTTGGACTTAATGGTTTTCGTAGTTCATGAGGGTAGGGGCATCACCTTTCAGAGGAGCGAGAGCCACCTGTCTACACTGATAGAGCTCTTCTTAGGTTGAGATGAGACGTGGCCTGAGTTCCTACTTGGGGAGCTGTGACATCACAGAGGAGCCCCACCCCTCGTGCTAATAGGCTCATAGCCCATTGTTAGATATCATCTGTGCCCAAATGAGGGCATGACAGTGTAACCTTTGCAGTGTCCCACATTAGCTCTACACAGTTAATTCCAATAATTCACAAAAGCCCTCACACTCTTAGGGAAAGACAGCCCATGCTGACGCCGCTGTAGCAATCAAACCCCGAAACAAGAATTCAAGCTGTCTTAGCTGTCTTATCTGCAAACCAGCCAGATAGTGTCAGCCTCACACTTGGACAGTCATCTAAGGGGAAGCCGCTGACTTTGAACATGTATCTAAGACTGACCGCTCCTATATCTTTGACGGTGTAACCTCAAAACCCATCCCCTAAACCAGCACTTTGTTTTGCTCAGAGAGACTGCCTGACCAGCAAAGCTCTCTATTGCATAAGTAAGAAATAAACTCGGGCTTTTGATTTCAGAAATTGCGTCATGGTCTTGTTCTTTGTCAGTTCTCCATCACCTCTTGAATGTCTGTGTATGGCAGTATTATCAAGTTCGGTCATCTATGCTATACATAATATATCATGCTGCAGATGATAGTTACCGAGCTTAAAGTACCCATGCTGTGTATATGATGCTAAGTCCTATAGTTACTGAGCATAAACAAAGGTGCATTTTACATAGTCACTGGTTGAGAGACTGTGTCTAAGGGGATTGGATAAGCATTTCACTTATCCAAAATTTAAACCCTTTCTGTTTTTGTAGTTTGATTTTTTCGATTGTAGGTTAGACAATTGAGTTTTCAAATGCATGGTCCTTGGGCCTAAGTTAGCATGAGAATGTGCTCTTTACTTGAAGCAATGTTTGGAGAGTCTGAAAATTTCACATTTCAGTCCAGATTTCCATCTTTTCCTGAAACACGATAGTAAATGTGGGTGTTCCAGGGCCTCCTTTGCTGCTTAGCAGCCCCCAGCACTGAGGAAGGAGCTGCTGGTGCTTCATGTACAATGGGTGTAGGCTCCCTTCTTTATCACCGTCACAGGCCTCTCCGTCCCTGCCCCAGCAGGGAGGAAGATGGCCAGTGTCCCTTTATCAGCTCTCTCGTGTTCATCTTGCCATAGGGACACATTCCTCTGCATGGAATTCTCTGTCAGAGAGTGAGCAGTACAGTTCCTGTACAGGCTCTTAAATTTGCCCCTTTGACCAATGGGAAAAAGGCAGCTCATGTTATAAGCCCTTTTTCCTCAGTGGGGTGGCACCTTGATTTCAGATTCTTTCAAGGATATAAATTTTAAGGATTTGTACCTCACTGTTTTGGAGGCTTTTGTCTTTTCTGCTCATTTCTTCCATTAATACCCTGTTCTTCCTTAAAAAAAAAAAATTCACCCCCTATGTTTTTAGCGGCTATGCCAAATTATAGAAATGGCCACAAATTATTCTCCTTTTTCTATCCATGATCTGAGAGAGTGTTCTCCCACACTGCCTCTGAGCTGGCCTTGTGACTTCTTTTGGTCAGTGGGACACTGACAAACACGATGCAAGCAAAGGCTGGGGAAAGGTTGGTGCACTGGGGCTTGCTCCCTTGCTAAGCTTCGGAACTGTGACCACCATCATGTGAATGAGCCCAGGTTAGCCCACTAATGCAGATGACGAGAGATCCATGGCTAGGTCATCCTTATCACCCCAGCTCATATTCACCCAACTGCTAGACACGTGAGAGAGTTCATCCTAGACCATCCAGCCCCAGTCAGGCTTACCCAAACCAGAAGGATCATTTAGCTGACCCAATGAATTGAGAGAAACGATAAATGTTTGTTGTAATAAATTTAATAAATTTTTGTTTTAAGCTGCTAAGTTTGGGGATGGCTTATTATATACCAAAAACTCACAGATACAACCTAAATTAAAAAGCATCCTATTACCAAAAAAGACCCACATTTTAAGAAAATGTCAATATCATGAAAGAAGAGAAAGATGAAAGAACTGTTTCAGATTGGAGGATAGCAAAGAAGCATGAAAATCAAATGTTATATATCATATTAGATTGGATCTTAGACTGTGTGGGGGAAATGCTCTAACAGACATTGCTGGGACAATTGAAAAAAATTGGAATGTGGACTGTGGAATAGATAATAGTATTGTCTTGAATTTGATAGTTATATTGTGGTTATGTAAGAAAACATCCTTGCCCTTAGAAAATACACACTGAAGTGTTCTGCGATAAAGTGGCATGATTTATGTAACCTCCTCAGAGAAAAATACTAATAATGATATCTTTCTCAGAGGATAGATGATGATGACAATAATAATAATAGTAATAATAATGTATGTGAGAGAGAGAAGGAGGAAGAAGATGAAGGAAGAGGAAGAGGAGGAAGGTAGAAGACAGAATTATAAAGCAAATGTAGCACATATTAAAAATCGATCAGTCTGGGTAGTTATATGAGGGTTCTTTATACTCTTTTTGTATCTTTAAGTTTTAAAATGTTTCAGGGCGCCTGGGTGGCTCAGTTGGTTGAGCAACTGCCTTCGGCTCAGGTCATGATCCCGGAGTTCCGGGATCGAGTCCCATATCGGACTCCCGGCTCTGTGGGAGGTCTGCTTCTCCCTCTGACCTTCTCTCCTCTCATTCTCAGTCTCTCTCTCTAATAAATAAATAAAAAATTAAAAAAAATCTTTAAAATGTTTCAAAAAAGGTAAAAAGGAAAACTCAACAGTTGAGGAAATAAAAAATTAACTGATATGGCTTCCTTCAGAAACTTCCTAACAACATTATCTTAATACATGTGTTTTAGGCAAAATCCAAGATAGTTATTTATGTAGACATGAGACCTTGGGTCTTATGATCGATATGGGACATGGAGAATGCTGGAATCATGTTCATTTTATGCCCAATACCTGTGGAAATAAACAGAAGCCCTTTGAAAATATGCAGTAAAAAGTGTGGTAGATTGGGAAAAGAAAATCTAGATTTTTGTCTTGGTTTTGCCACAACTATCTTTATGTTTTAAAGCAAGTTATTCAACTCTCTTGGCCTCAATTTTCTTCCTAGATTAAATGGAAAGGTAATTTGTTAAGGTTCTTACTGATGCTAACATTTATAAAATACTTATAAAACAAACCACATGTGTTGATCAGTGAGTGTTGTCATCTTAGTGACTCTTTGTTATTATGTGATAACAACACATGACATTTATTTATGGTTATAGTTGGGTGCCTCGTTAAAAGTATGAATGTATAATGAGCCCAGGCTTGAGTTATTATGTGCTTGCCCTGTAGAAGTTAGGCTATCTGGGATGATACTAGCAGAGAAAGACTTTTGCATGATCATGATGTTGGAAGCCTCCATTGCTGATCAGGGTATGTGGTACAGATTGTGAGGACTGGGATTAGGAAGGATCAACCCCTTCCCCATACACATACATATAACTATAGCTCCCCACAATGACACAGGAAAGAAGAATCACAATGACAGAAATGACAGGGTGGCATATGGAATGGAAAGACACATTGTAATCTGGAAGACATGTAGTTGATTGCCCATAGGGAAGACTTGTATTTTTAGCAGCACTAAAACTTAGCCCAAATAAGAAGGCCTGTGTCACTGTGGAAAAATGTCCTGGACCCTTTTGTTATTGTCAGGGATTTGGGGCGTGTAACACAAAATGGCATTTTTAAGACAAGTGGTAGATATCTCTGGCTCTTGGTACCCTCCAGCCCTTATTCTGCATCCTCACCATCTCTCTTCCCATCTCCATGGCTTACTTTCACTTTGCTCCCCTCCTGCTCCTTTTAACTCTTTTTTTCCCCTTCCAAAGGCTGGTAGCACTCACGAGTAATATTTAAGCGTGTTAGAAGTCCCTCCGAGGAAGGATGCTATTTTTAAAAACGTTTTTTTATTGATATGTGTACAACTTAATGAATTCTCACAAACTGAATCTGCTCTGTAAGCGGCACCTCCCTTCTTCCAAAAGAGAATGTCACCTGCCTTCCATAAGCCATTGTCACCTCTGTTCTCATTCAATAGCTTCTTCCATGGTAGCCATCATTCTGACTTCTAATAGGATAGTTGAAATCTGTCTGTTTGGAACTTCATATAAATGGAATCACACAGTAGGTATTCTCTTGTATCTTTTGCTCAATATTTGTGAGCTTCAGCCATGTGGGTGCACATCGCTGTGGTTTGTTCATTTTCATGGCCATGTAGTATTGCATGTAAGATGTGCTACCATCTATTTGTCCATTCTATTCTTAGTGGGCATTTGGGACATTTTTGCATTTTAGCTATTATGAATAGTGCTTCTTGGATCATTCTGGTACTTAACTTTGGGTAAATATGTATATGCATTGGGTATAAACCTGGCCATAGGGGATGTATGAACTCAGCTTCTGTAAATGCTGTGACAGCGCTATTTTACAAGTGCATTTTATAGGCCAAGAACTTGCCATACCGTCTTGCTGAGTCTTCACAAACTCCTTTCAGGATCTTATTAATTGAGCTTATGCTGTTGCCCAAGACATTGAGGTTTAGAAGGGTTAAATAAATTGTGCAAGGCCCATTATTGTTTGGACTGGAGCAAAGATTAAAGCCCAGCCTGACTTGACTTCAAAGCCTTTTTTTTTTTTTTTTTTTTATGATGCCTTCCCATAAGCTTCTGATCTCTGATTTAGAACCATGCTGGACTATTTTCATATGATTTTAAGGATAAATGGCAGTGGCTTTCCAAGCAATGCTGTTTTATTGGTAACATTTCTAGCTATAACAACCTTTGATGTGTGTGTATTGCATAGAAATGCTGGCAGAAGGAAAGGATGCAAAATGTTAGAAATCTGTGTTCTCTCTTTGTTCTGTGATAAGGAAGAGATGGCTACCTGATCCCCAAAGGTTTCAACTCCTTTTTCCTAGCGTGAAGTTGTTGCTGGCAAACCAGGAACTACATTTCATATCTTTCTTGTATCTAGTGGGACCATGTGACAGGTTCTCACCACAGGAATGTGAATGATAGTGATGTGTGTCATCTCTGGGGATAAGTAGTTGAAAGCAGGTGTTCCTTCTTCTCTTTTTTCTACATGACAGATAGATACAGAGGATTCAGCATAGGTCTTTGAGTCCATGGTGATGCCTGAGCCATCAAGGAGCCTGGGTTCCAAGTCACTGCTTGAAAGAGAAGAGAGCTACCTGCCAATCAGAAATGTCCATTTGGGGGGCACCTGAGTGTCTCAGTTGGTTAAGCATCTGCCTTCGGCTCAGATAATGATCTCAGAGTCCCAAGATTGAGCCTCACATTGGGCTCCCTGCTTAGCGGGGAGTCTGCTTCTCCCTCTCCCTTTGCTCCTCCTGCAACTTGTGTACACCCATGTGCTTGCTCTCTCTTTCTCTCTCTCTCAAATAAATAAATGAATAAAATCTTAAAGAAAAAAAAGAAATGCCCATTTGGACTTTGCATGAGTGAATGATCAAGTTTTATTGTGTTACGCCTCTGAGATTTGGGGGCTTATTTGTTACAACAGCTACCTTAATTTGTTACAACAGTACCTTAATTAATATATCAGAGAAGTCTCCACATTCATCCCACCACGTCCTTCTGCTTTCATCATTTGGATTCTGGTACTTCTTCCACAACTGAAACCTTGAAAACTTATCCCCACCTCTCCTTACTGGCCAGATCATAGGAATTAAATGCTCTGCTTTGTAGGGCCTTGATCCTGTTATCTTTGTGAATCATTTCAGTCCTATTATTTATTGCATATGTTCTGACAATGTTACATAATTTTATGTAATTCAGCCTTTGAACTTCTTTGTTCCTTGTGAAGGAAGCCATTATGGACAGGAAAAAAAATGGTCTTTTCATGGCAACAATGGAAAATTTAGTGGAACTTCTTTTTATATATAACCATGTATTTGTACAAGTCTTTTATGCTTTTCAAACTCCAGCCCACACAGAAGTGTTGTGACATAGGACAGGCAGCTTTTATGATCTACATTGGGCAACTGAAGAAAATGAAGTGCACAGAGGTTCAGTCATGCTGGCCTAGAAGCCAGACTTGGGACTCCAGTCCACTGTCCTTTTGGCTCCTCTTTGACACCCCGATGTCTGTCCAGAGGCAGGAAATTATTACGGAATTGACCAGACCACATGATGACAGGCTCTTATGTTTGGGATTCTTCAATGTAGGTTTGAGGAATCAGGAATTTAAAGAAATCAATGATTTCTTAAGAATTTCTTTAGAGGTGGTGTCTCATGGGCTAAATTTACATGTTAGTCCCCAACGCTTGATTAGCCTATCGTGGGGCTGTGACAAACAGTGGTGTGGATCGAACACTATGTAACCATGTCTGGCAGCTCATACAGTCACGTAATGGATAGTACAAATTCCACAACATCCAGGTAAGGGTTTGGCACATTCTAAGCACAGGTCTGAGCCCTGTATCTGTAGGTGTAAACACTTCCTCTTTCCTTCCACCTCAAGACTATGAAACTAGCAAGTTTCCCAAATTCTGATGCCCCCCATCTCTTCCTGCCCACCCATTTTTCCTATTTCCAGATTCACTCTGGCTGCTTGCCGTAAAGTCTTATGTGAATGTTCCTTCCTTGGTTTTCCCTCCTTTCTCTGCTGACTTCTCCTCTTTGTAGGTTCCCTTTCTTTCCAAGGCCCCCCCATCCTCACCTTTCATATGAGCTTCAAGATGATTGACCAAACCATGGAGTTCTTGATTCTTAGTACCCTTCCCGTGAGGTTCAGCCCCATCACCATTTGTCTGTCATGAACCCCTCATGTGGAATGCCTTCCCTAATCCCTAATCCCTAATCCCTAATCCCTAATGCCTTCCCTAATCCACTCTTGTAAGCCCTTCTTGAGCCTGACTTTCTACATTCAGAGTTCCTCCAACCCTTCCGATATTCCTGTCCTCTAAACACGGTCGTGGGATGTCAGGGAAGAGTTCTGTAGCGGGAATCAGAAGCCCCGGGTTACATGGATCCTATGGCCCTGGGCAAGTAAGTCACTTAGCTCTTCTGACTCTCAGTTTCCATTTCTGTAAAATGAGGGTGTTTGGCTAATGACCTTAAAGTTCTTTTCCAGACAGCAATTCTCTTAATTTATGCTTGATTTTAACTGATGGGATCCAACCAAGTTTTGGGCACATGGCCTATGTAATTTTCCCATAAACTCAAGCATACTCAGAAAATCTTGATCCATTTCCTGGAAGCAAGTACCTAAGGATCCAAACCAGCTGAGCTTTGAGGGGGGGATAATTATCCCTTCATCATAATAATATATCCCTTCATCAGCATATGTTTACTGATTGTATTAGTTATCTATTGATGCACAACAAATTGCCATAAAACTTAGCAGCTTAATACAACAAACATTTATTATTGCACAGTTTCTGTGGGTCAGAAATCCGTGCATGGCTTAGCTGGCTTCCCTGGCTTAGAGTCTTTTACAAGGCTGAAATCAAAGTGTTGGCCAGGACTGCAATCAACTCAAGGCTCAACTGGTAGAAGATTTGTTTCCAAACTCATTTATAAGATTGTTGGCAGGATTCAGTGCCTCATAGGCCTCATAGGTCTGAGGGCCTCATTTCCTTGCTGGTTGTTGGCCCTCATATCCTTGCCACACAGACCTCTCCATGGGGCATTTCAAAACATGGCAGCTTGCTTCTTCAGAGCAAGCAAGCAAGCAAGCAAGCAATAAGACCCAGGAAGAGCAAGACAGAAGTCAGTCTTTTGTGGCCTGATCTGGAAAGTGACATCCTGTCACTTTTGCTTTATTCTCTTTATTAGTCGAGGCCAGCAAATAGCCATCTGCTTTTTCCATTGAGTTGTGAGCTAATTGAAAAATCAGAAAAGTAGGTGAGGCAGATGGGAGGCGGAATATGCCGACATTTCTTGCTTAACACTGGTTTTCTGTTAATGAAATCGGATGTTCTGCACAGAAATGTTAAAGGAACTCTTTTCCAATTATTTTAAATGGGAGAAATTACCATGCGCTGCAAATCAACCCCAACCCTGAGCCACAACTCAAATACATGAAAACGCCCATATGTAAGGAACAGACTGTCATATCATAAGGTAAAATGCTTAAAACACTGCTTTGTTGACACCAAATAATTAATATGGTTGTTAACCAGCAGTTGCTTTGTCTACAGCCATGTCTGTCTTAGTGCCAGCAATATTCTAGCCACCGATCCCCTTTGTTGACACTCTGGAGCACTTCAAATTATCTGCATGTGCTTCTGAGCCATCTAAACTTGATTTATTCTAAATGCCAATTGCATTAGGAATCAAACTTGAGATGTTTCCCATATACTCTTTTGTTAAAAAAGGTTGTATTGATTTTTTAAGACATAAATGTAATTTTCTTAATACAACCCTCATTCCCCTGAAAAGTACTTAGGAGAAGTTGGGATATTAAAAGCCGAGAGGCATTTTCCTGAGAAAACATTGACCAAAGACACATTCCATGTGGTATATGTGTGTCACTTTTATTGTAAATAGTACTGCTATTGGAAAATGTGCTTTATATCTGTGGGCGAGCAAGCTCTAAACTTCTGCGCTCTAGAATTAGTTAGACTCGTCTGTTGAGTCATAGATCGTGCTGGAGAACTGTGGGCTTTCCCTGAAGGGAAACGTTGAAAACATTCCCTCCATGGCAAACATTTCTATTATGTTGAAAACATATGGCAAGACCAGAGCACAACATGAGATTTTGGAGGGTTGGCCATCCCCCAAGAGAAAGGAAAGAGGCGATGGGTGGGGGGGGGGGGCAGGAAAACACCTTTAAACTCTACAATCAGATTCAGTTAATTTTCCTGTCCAGAGAGGGGCAGAGAGGAGCCAGAAGGAATACCCTGGTGGGGCCCCCTCCACATGTATAGAAACCACCAAGTTTGGGAAACAAGCCCCTTTCCACAAACCCCGTGTTGTAGGTTCTGGTGGTTTCCATGCACAGGCCTCACAAGGGCATTGCAAATCAGATGCTACTCTCATGACTGCCATTGTAGGCAGGGAAACTGAGGATTTAAGAGGGTAAGCAGGAACAGGAACAGAAGAGAACAGACAGTAACACATTTGAGACTCGAACCCAGGCCTTTCCAGTGCTGAAGCCCGTGTTTTTAACCACAGAATGTTAATACCTTACCATTTTGCTTAACTTTTGATCGTAACCGGAAGTGGAATGTTACTGAATTTTTAGCTGGTGAATTTTGGTGAATTTTAACTGGTAAAAATTTTCATTCACATTTCTATGGTCCATTTTGTTTCTCTCTTTGTCCAGACTAGAAGTTTTCCTTTGCTTAAGTTATGTTCAGCAGTAGATGGATCTTGTCAAATTTCAACAGGAATGTTTAATTTCAAAACTTTAGAGATCATCCCTCTTTCATCCTCCTCCTGTCTCTTCTGTGCTCCATAGCCATAATTTTGTTCTGAAATGCAAAATCAATTCTGTCTCTCCCCTGCTTAAAATCTTGTAATGGTGTGTCATTACTTAGAAGAGAAATCCCAAGATCCTTTAAGCAGGCATGTGACTTTATCTTTTCATCCCAGCTTTTCTTTCCAGCCTCATTTCTCATTCCCATTCCAGAATAAGATCCAAGCATTTTAAACTGTCTGCAGCTGGTATAGTTTCTTTGTGAAGAAGGACGTGGAATGCTAAGAGTTTTGACTGAGTGATTTCGTAAAAATATAACCACAGAATCAGAGATGTCCAGAAGGCCTCCAGTGCATCTCCAGCTTTCTCTCCCTCAACCACCTGAAGTATCCCTAATATGAGTTGTTGTTAAGACTCTTTCTTAAAAGGGGCGCCTGGGTGGCTCAGTCGGTTAAGCATCTGCCTTCGGCTCGGGTCATGATCCCAGAGTCCTGGGATTGGAGCCCTGCATCGTGGTCCTTGCTCGGCGGGGAGCCTGCTTCTCTTTCTCTCTCCTTCTGCTCTTCCCCCTGCTCGTGCTCGCTCGCTCTCTCAAATAGATAAGTAAAATCTTTTTTTAAAAAAAGACTGTTTCTTAAAAATCCGGAGTTCCCAGTCATAAGTCTCAAGGCTTTTATTGGGTTTGAAGGCAATTGGGGGCTTTCAGCAAAACAGTGGGTTGTGTCTTTGTCCCACCAAGTGGGAAAGGGGACTATTGTTTGCAGAGTCCTAAACTACTTGGAGGGGAAAGAAGCTGGGGAGGTAAAAAAGCTGGAATCAAAAAAAGCCATCTCCTCACTAGGGCTAGGAAGGACAGATATAAAATCAGCCTCAATTCGTTTTTAGTCTGAGGTTTGGGGTCCTCTTGCCCCCTCACTCAACCCACAGACTGGATGGAGCTACGATACAGACAGAACTTTCGGGTTAATTTGCAACCTAGTGTTGCCTCACCGCTTCATTAACAGCTTGCTATATCAACCCCCAGAGCCATTAAGAAAATTTCTGAAAGAGGGAACCAAATGAGAGCACATACTGAATGTTTCCTTGATGCCTCCCAGGATCCATTAACAGGACCGTTTTGCTTATTTTGCCGTGTGATGTTCAGATATTTGCAGTCTGCAGACCCTCACGTGTGAGCCCATTTTAATGATACTGGTGAGCAAAAAAGAAAAAAAAAAAATTTAGATCCATCCAAGGCTTTCCTGAGATCAATACCATAATTACATTTTAGACCCTCCAGGTATTAATCTTCTACTTTCTTTCAGAAAAACAATTCCATTTTCCTAGCATGGTCTCTTAGAAATAATACTACTTCTCCATGGCTTTTTTTGAAATTTTTTCCCCTGAGGGAGAAGGAAAGGCAAGCTTTTTGTTTTCATCTTTGCTTGTGCAGCCCTTCTCTCTTTTAAACTGAATGTTCACTGATGCTCTAAGAAGACTATGCACAGTAAAAGAGCTGATGTGAAAATATTTTATAATATTAACAGCTTAAATGTAAGCTGTTTCGGTGCTTTCTGACACTCCTTGCTTTCATTATCTTATTTAACAAATATTGTGTTGTCTAAAAATATTGCTAGTAATATTTGTTGAACACTCGTTAGGGGCTAATGATTGTTCTAAGCGCTTGACATGAACTGACTAACTTAAATCTCATTATAACTTCATAAAATAGGTACTGTTTACATATTAAGACTTAAAAACATAGAGTTTGGAACCTTTGCCCAAAGGCTCACCGCTAGTAAAGGCGAAACTAAGATTAGATCCCAGGCAATCTCCTGGCAGCACCTATATGCCGAAGCAGTAAGCTATACCTAGCTGAATCTGTTTGTTCCTTACACTCAGCCAGGCGCCTGGAAGGCTACAGAAAACAAGACACAACTGGTGCCTCGACTGGGTTGAATACTGTTCCCCCAAAGTTCATTGTCCACTTAGAACCTCAGAATGGAACTTCTTTGGAAATAAGATCTTCACAAATAAAATGAGTTAAGATGAAGCCATACTGGATGAAGATGGGCCTTATGAGGTGTCCTTATAACGAGAGGGAGATCTGTAGGCTGACCCACAGAGGGAAGAAGGTCATGTGAAGGTGGAGGCAGAGATTGAAGTGATGCAGCTACAAGCCAAGAAACCCCCAGGACTGCCAGCCTCCAGCAGAAGCTAGGAAGAGGCAAGGAAGGCCGCTTCCCTAGAGCCTTCGGAGGAAACGTGGCCCGGTTAACATCTTGCTTTCATGTTTTCAGCCACCAGAGCTGGGAGAGAATACATTTCTGTTGTCTTAAGCCACCAGCTTGTGATGATTTGTTACAACAGCCCTAGGAAACTAATAGAGTGCCCTTGAAAGTTTCATAGGGGAAATGGATAATGAAATGAATAATTTAAAATGATATGATAAAATCTAGAAATAAAGGGTGCCTGGGTGGCTCAGTTGGTTGAGCAACTGCCTTCAGCTCAGGTCATGATCCTTGAGTTCTGGGATTGAGTCCCACATCGGGCTCCCAGCTCCATGGGAAGTCTGCTTCTTCCTCTGGCCTTCTCTTCTCTCGTGCTCTCTCTAACTTTCTCTGTCTCTCAAATAAATAAAAAAATCTTAAAAAAAAATCTAGAAATAAATATACCACATGTATATTTTATGTATCCAACATGATAGTTGTATATATACAACTGTATATAAATGTATATCCAACGTGATAATTTTTTATATTGAAGAAGCAATATACTGTGGTGACGAAGAGCATGGATTGAGCTTTAGAAAGACAGACTGAGTTTGAATCTTGGCTGCGACATTTTATAAGCTGTGTGCCCTCTGCAAGTTACTTCACCTCTCTGGGCCTCAGTTTCCTCTTCAATAAAATCGTTTTTGCAGATCTTCGACATTTGTGGTTTTATTTTATTCTTAATAGCAGCCTTGAAAGATGGGTAAGTGCAGCAAATATCGTCATCCTCGTCCTCCAGACATTGCCTAGAGTCGCGGAACTAGTACTCCGATGGCTGGCTTTACCTCTGTGACAATAACCAATCCCTTAACTATGCTAGGTTTCGGTTTCCCTGTCCGTAAAATGATGCTGCTGCTGCTGGTGATGGTTATCAGGCACTGAAGGCCTGTTCCATACTCGGCTTTCTAGTGGGAAACCATTATTCTTCTCCATTATGTTACAGGAGGATAAACTGAGGCTATGGGAGAAAATTGCCCAAGGCCACCATTCCTATGATCACAGGATAATCTGGCAGAATTTATGTGCAAATGATTTGTAAACTGTACTGGTACTATACAAGCGTTAATTATATGCAGCAAAAGTCCTCCTAACAACTTCCTCCTACTGGCCCTGATTATGCTAACTTAAACTTTTCCAACACTTAAATCAGGAAAACGTTTTCCTTTCTGGGCAAAGTGAAACAATAAAAACCCTCTTGCCCCCTTTTACCCAAGAAGTTTGTTCAGACTGCCTCTCGATATGGTCTTCTTGTATTTGCTTTTCCCTCGTAGGTTTTTGATGTTAGGATGACATTTTTAAATTACAGTAGAAAAAATAAAAATAAAATTACAGTAGTTATAGTAGACCACACAAACATAGACTCCATTCATAGGTGATAGGTTCAGAATGACCGTCATTAGTGAAATAAAACATTAAAGGTGGGTAGGAAAGGAAATGAGAACTAATATTTATTCACTACGCATTAAGTGACAGAAACCAGTCAATTTAGTCCTTACCTACAATTGTATGGGGCCGACATTATTATGTTCTAGTTTACCATATCTTTAGCACTGGGACGTTAAAGCTTTGCCTAAAGGACACCTTACGACTACGAGACAGAGGGAGAATTTTAACTCAGATCTGATTCCACAAACTGTGCCTTTACAACCATGCCACCTGCCTTCTAGAAGAAAGGGCAAATAATTACATGGAAGTAAAAGTAATATAAAGGAGACAAACTGCCCTAACTTTCTCTACCAGGGATACATGGGAAAAATCTCATGGGAGTACTTAGAAAGGAATCAGGATAGAATTGAAGGGATTTTAGTTTCTGAGCCCAAAGTTACATTAACATGCTGTGTGATATAGAGCCTATCACTTTAACGGTCTGGATCTTGGTTCTGTTAAGGTCTGATATTAATAGTGAAATGACAGGTAAGCATTATATTTGAATTGTGATCTGTCATAAAAATTATCTGAAACTTAGAAATAGACCACACACAAAAAAAGGGGGCGTGGAGCGCCTGGGTGGCTCAGTCGTTAAGTGTCTGCCTTTGGCTCAGGTCATGATCTCAGGGTCCTGAGATCGAGCCCTGCATCGGGCTCCCTGCTCGGCCTCCCAGCTCAGCAGGAAGCCTGCTTCTCCCTCTCCCACTCCCCCTGCTTGTGTTTCCTCTCTCTCTATGTCTCTCTCTGTCAAATAAATAAATAAAATGTTAAAAAAAAAAAGGTTTCAGGTGCTCTTTCAATGCAGTGCTGGACTTGACATTGTATTGTCTGGCCTATTTAACCACTCTGTAGAGGCAGAGGTGAACTTGGAGAATTTCGTCCAGTAGAAGTGCAAATAACTTCTGTCTAAAGAAGAAATAATCCAGGGGCCCCTGGGTGGCGCAGTTGGTTGAGCGACTGCCTTCAGCTCAGGTCATGATCCCGGAGTCCCGGGATCGAGTCCCACATCGGGCTCCCGGCTCCATGGGGGGTCCGCTTCTCACTCTGACCTTCTCTCTCTCACTCTCTCTCTTTCCTAATAAATAAATGAATAAAATCTTTAAAAAAAAAATAAAGAAGAAATAATCCCAAAGGTACTGGTTATGGACCTATTGGACATCAACCGGTTTTGTGTCTAACTCTTGAAACTTGCCCTAGCAGTGCTTGTAAATACCTAACTTCCCAAATGTCTTTGGACTGGTTTTAACATTTTACTATTTTTTATCAGTTATTAAGTTAAACATAATTTTTGGCATGTGTTAATTTTATATTTGCCTGAGTGTCATGATTTTATCTTTTTGGAAATTATGCTTTAAGAATATTTAGCTACAAAGCCTCAAATCTACAACATTTTCTGGAATGTGAGCTTCTGCTTCCTCTAAGAGACACAAGAATGTAACTGGAAGTTGAGACCGCTGCCTGGCACTTTGGGCTCCTCATGCCAGCAGACAAATAAGGGGGTTACTGTACTAGCTGGGGTGACTGATCTTGACTCTCAGGGGGAAGCTGAGTCACTATTACATAGTGGAGGTAAAGGGAAATATGTTTGAAATGCCTCTCAGAAACGCTATGTCTTCGAAGGCCCCATCTTCTGTTAAAAGTCAATGAGAAACTACAAAAACTCAAATCAGGCAGGATGGCTAACATTTCAGACCCTTAAGGATCTGTAGAAATAGGATTTTACAAAACACACTTTGGAAAATGCTTATCTACTAATTTCTTCATTGTTACAAACCCAAAACCTGCTTGAGTTTTGAAAGCAATTTTTAAATAACTGGCTAGTATTAGGATGCTTACTTCCATCTCCAAGCCCCCCATGCAAACACTCAATTAAATCCTTAATAAGTCTTAACTATTCAGTATTCACTGAACAAATACTATATTGATTGGACACCTACTAAGTGGCAAGCACAGATCTAGAATCAGGGAATATAACAAGTATTGTATTGTATTGTATTGTAACCTGTGTTTCTACTTTCTCACATGAAACTGTCCTTAAAGTGTGTGTGTGTGTGTGTGTGTGTGTGTGTGTGTGTGTGTGCGCGCGCGCAATAAACACATAGGAGCATCAATTGGGAAGTGACAAATGCTATGCAAACATAAGGCATGAATGAGAAATGGAGTATAATTAATTGGAAGGCACTAGTTTATATGGGGTGGTCAGAGAAGGCTTCTCTGATAGGAAGACATTTGAGCTGAGGCCTGAATGAAATGAGTGAATAAGCCCTAGAGCAGGTGCTAGTAAAGTACTGCCCGTGGGGCAAATCTGGTGTGCCACCTGCTTTTGTAAGCAAAGTTTTATTGGGACACAGCTATACTCATTTGTTGACATGTTGTCTATGATTGCTTTCATACCATAATAGCAGAGTTGAATAGTAGCAGCAGAGATTGTATGGTTTGCAAAGCCTAAACAATTTACTATCTGGGCTTTAAAAAGTTTTGCAACTCTTGGTCTAAGGAAAGAGGATGCCAGGCAAAGGAAAGAGCAAACACAAAACTCTGAAGTAGAAGTTTGGTTGGCATGTTGAGGCACCTGCCAGTATGCCTGGAGGGAGAGAGGTAGGGAGGTCAGATCACGTGGCCACAGTGAAGATTCTGTCTTGTTCTTTAAGACAAAAAAGCCACTGGAGATTTAAATGAGAGTGACATGATCTGATTTATGCCTTAAAAGGACCTTTCTGACTACTGTCTTTCTTTGATCTCTTTTCCCTTTCTTACTACCCTGCCTCTACATCTTTCTCCTTAGAAAGCAGAGGGGTAGCTCAGGAAATGATTATCCATTGGATCTAATGACATCTGGGTTAGTTCTGATACTTGCACATGAAAGGTCTCCGAGCTCTTGATTCTATTATTTTTGGGGACCTGGAACTTCTCATGAGGCTTCAGTCTGCACGAGGACTGACCAACCTGTCCATTTCATGACCAGCCCTGGGTACTATCAGAAGGCCAGTGTTGTACACACTTCAAAAGAGCACCGCAGAGCTTTGCTCTCCTCTTTGAAGACACATTCACCTATTTATGAATCATTTGTGCCAAGGTGTTAATGTGCTTTCTAAAGGCTGTCTCACGGTCTAAAAGCATCACATCCACGTTACTTTAAGCTCAGGGAAAACTTGTTGTTTTTTTTAAGATTTTATTTATTTATTTTGAGAGAGAATGTGCAAGCAGGGGGAAGGGTAGAGGCAGGAGAGAGAGAATCTCAAGCAGACTCCACGCTGAGTGTGCAGCCCAACACGGGGCCCAATTCCACGCCCCTGAGATCATGACCTGAGCCAAAATCAAGAGTCAGATGCTTAAACAACTGAGCCACCCAGGTGCCCTATATTACTTATTATTTTTAAAATGTGTTTGTACCAAAGAAGGAATATTGCATTTTTTTCTTATGTGGGGGGGATGTGTGACAATGTGAAGGCCATTTTCTCTCCTTCAAGAATGGAAATAATACCTCCTAAATTAAGTTCTGTTGGTCTTTTTTCACCTCCATTATCTTTTTGGTCGTCGACTGCATAAGATATTACTCTCTATGAGGATATTCTTAATGCTATATGTACCATTTGAGTGATTTCTCTTAGGCATTGTCAACAGAAATCTCCTGTTATATGCCCTCCTTTACCAAATTATTTTGTCATCCATGATAGTGAGTCAGTGGTACCATGACTTTTTACTTTCTCAGCTTTTATTTTCCTAAACACAATGTATATAGTGAACAGGTAGGGTCTGAGAAGTTAGGGAACAAATTATGCTGGATGTTCAACCCCCAAAATGACAGGCAACTTTGGGTGAGGCATTTAACTCGTGGAGCTTCTGTTTACCTATTGACCAAAGGATCAATATTGGTCCTTTGGATCTGGATACCTTGGACAATTATTAGAATTGAGTGCTATTGTGGACATCAAAACATTTTGATATGTAGAAAGCGTATCATGCTTTGAGTATGAGGTTGTGGTATTATCTTTAGTTCTACTCTGATCTATGAAGAACATGCATTACTTGAATCATTTAAATTATACTTAGGAAAACCCAAGTTGGTAAAAGTAAGAAGTTTAAAGCAGAGGCTGAAAGATTAAAAAATATATTTGGCAGATGTATGACTTCTATTCATTCCACAAATTGGCTTCGGGTTTCAACTAGGAAATGCATAAAATAAAAAAAAAATTCTCGATAGATTTTTCCCCCAAACTGTGAATCTTATCATAGGGAATTTTGTGCTGTGTTTTGGATAGAGCTTTCTTATTTGATATTAATTGACTAAGCATATTGTAAAATGATACTCATTTAATCTTTATTGGAAAATTTGGTTTCTGAATTTGGCGGTTATGTTCAGCAGCACAGATGAGGAGCTTAATGCTAACACTGGAAGGATTTTTAAAAATCTATGGCAAGTCTGGTTTGTAATATCTGTTTGGGGCCAAGGTGTTTGAGAATGCCATAAAGAGTCTTAAGCCTTAAGTTATCTTGATCTGTTGTTAAAACTGAGTGGTAGGAATTGAAAAATATTTAAAAGTCAATCTCCCAGTAATCCATTATCTGAAAAATTGTAGCAGTGGTTGGCTACTTCATGTCATTGCTTTGTTGGGAAAAATTTCTGTAACTTGGTCAGTAGACACGTCATATCCTCCCTCACCAACTTTTTCCTAGCGGTAGTAATAATACTCATTGGGCAGTTGAGCTTTGGCAGGCAGTGCAGAGATCCCATAAAAACATAGCCACTTTCTTCCAGAAGCTTTGAATCTAATGAAAACTGGTATGTTCTCTTCCTCTTATCCATGATTTTATTCTTAAACTATTTCCTTCAAATACTATTATGAAAGAAATACGTTTTAAATAAAATCTCCAATAACATTATAGAGGAGTTATCTATTTTGCCAGAGTATGCAGCACTCAAAAATCTTTTCCCTGAGATTTTATCTTATTTATATAATTCAAATCAGTGCACTGAAGAATTCTTTCCACTGAGTGTAGATTAGAATCAGAGATAAGTCAAGAATCCCTCTTGCCATCATTCAGGATGTCTTTGCCTACTTGAGTGGCTGGCAGATATGTTTAGAGGTGAATCCTTTTAAAATTGTCTGAGGTGGGGACAACCCCCCCAAAATTATACGGTACACATATTGATTAGATATGATCATTTAGCTTAGGATGATCCCCCAAGGTGCCTCCCCATCCCTCCATAAGCTACATAAGGACTCTTCCTAAGATACTTATAGAGTCAGGCCCATGTTTGGAAGGCATTATAGCCTCAGTTTACTATTTTTAGTGGGAGGAAGAGAAATGAGACTAATCAAAGACTTGGTCTTATTTGTTTGGAGAGGAGTGAGCAGTCAGACAGAAATGATATTTTAGGAATGTACAAAATCATTCAAGATAGCATTAATCTTTCCAAAGTGAGGAATTGTGAAGCTTCTTTCCCAGTGGATAATCAATACTATTCATGATAATAATTTTACTATTATCTATTAGTTATTGGAAATTTGCTGTGTGTTACACACTGAGATATTGGCTTAACTTGCATTTTTCTCAGTTTATCATCTTAAAACTCTATGAAATGGGAGCTATTCAGAAAAGTCAGGTAACTTATCCAAGATCACACTGTTGAGAGGTGGCCAAGATAGTCTATCTGCAAAATTCCTGCTTTTAGCCATTCTACAGTATTCCTCTGTATGGAAGTGATTCAATATTTGAATAGATCTAAAAGGCCATAAACATCAACTTATAAATATGAATCTTATTTGAAAATATTAATGATAGATACCTTTGGTTACGGAAAATCTGCAAGGGGTTAGGGCGAATTTCTTCTACTTCCCTGAGGTTTTCACAATTTTTTTTTTCATCATAGTACTCCATTCCTGACAAGATCAGGACAGCTAGGTGGACAGATTGTTCTTTTAAATTTCTTTTCATTTTGATATTTCACAATTCCTCAGTGTTCTTGGAACTTTTTCAGAGTTCATATGAAGTATCCGGTATTACATTCTGCCCACAGTGACTTCCAATAGTTCCACATCCCCATTTCTCTGTTTCTACAATGAGAATAATATTTTTTCTTTCTTCCTGGGGACACTATACTATTATATTAGGACATAACATCATAGCTATAAGTGCTTTAACTTTATGAGAAAGACCAGAAACAAAAATCCAAGTTACCATTGTCATCTAACTTACTTACATTGTGGCGCAAAAATGGAAAGAATCTTAGGGAGGTTCTGTGGCACACTTAGCTTTATTGAAATTGAACAAATATTTTTAATAATCCCTTTTACAGCACATGTAAAATTTAAATTTTTCGTTATATTTTTACAGGTTGTCTTTTATCTGAGTAAGCAAAAATACGTCTTTTATTTTTTTGTTCTTACTTAAACATGTCGCCAGGATTCAAACCACGTAGCTCTGGTACCAAAAAGGCAACGGGTTATGAAAATCACAGTACAGTTTTAAAATTCTTTAAGTTAGTTAAGGATATTTAAAACGATATTCACTTGATTGACAGTAGAAATCATGGGTCATTTGACATTAGGACTAGTAGTTACACCTACAATGAGAGCAGAAATGGAAAGTTCAAGCTAATATGAGCTACACCATTCAGGACACACCATGTCCATAAATACTGTGACCGAGAGGTTGCAATGGCTAAGTCACACTTGAGCAGTTAAAGTCCACACGTAAATATAGCCAAAGCGAAAAAAATACAGTGTGCTGATCGGGATCTAAAATAAAATGAGCATTTATTTTTAAGAGGGTATACTATCAAATCAATTACACAACACAATTTAAACCCTCAAATTACATTTAGGAAAATAATATTAAATTGCACACCTACACGGACAGTAAAGTAGAAATATGTTCTTTGTGGTTGGTGTTTATTTTTTGTTGTTGTTTTCTCCATAAGTAGAAATAATTTACGACCCACAAAAGGATTTCTCAGGTGAAACACTGATTACAGACATTGTAAAGAACGTAGCTCAGAGTACTTGTTTTAAAAACGAGGCAGCATTTTCCTGAAAAAGTTTGGTCCTTGACTCACTATAGGCTAGTCACTATGGTCAGATGGTAAGCATTTTCCGTGTGTGTGTGTGTGTGTGTGTGTGTGTGTGTGTGTGGTTTAAGCTAACTTTTCTGTACCAGAATTAGTCAAAACCAAACCAAACCAAAGACAGCTTTTCAGAACTTGGCCTTGCTTATCATGTCTAATTAATACATCATCTGAAAGAACAATGCTAAAGACTATGAAGGGAATTATGCTCACGTAATTCTGCAACACTTTAATTTTGTGCAAACATTTTCCTTCATTGCCCAGATAACTTATCTTTATTCATGTAGGTGCCAGGAAACCTGGCCTCATGATCTTCCCACCCCCCTCCCCCAGTCTCCTCCTCTGTCAAAGTGATATAAAGACAATTTCACTGTGTATTTACAAGCACAACAGTTAGGCAAGAAAGTCCGGGGTCTGAAGGGTATATCTATTTCTTGTGGACATCTTCATGCCTAATGATCTTGTATGTGATCCAGTAAAAGATGTTGAAAATGAGGAAGGCCAATGGGAAGGCAGCTCGAGATATCGTATCAATTCTTTTTGCCCGGTCCACGAACTTCTTCTTGATGGCATCTGCATCTTTTGGGGGTTGTGGGAGCGGGTTGGCAGGTGTGGCCTTGACAGCTGTTCCATCTTTCACTTGGAGGCAGTGACCCATCCCATAACCACTGAAATTAAAACGACTTTCACGAGTAACGTCTTCTTCCTGGGAGAATAAAGACAGAGGAAGCACAGATTGCTTGTCAGTCAAATCAGATGGAAGATGCTTAAAATTCTTCAGAAGTAAAAGGATAAATCACAGTTAACTGGTAGTGTGGGAGGCTTTTGGAATGTGGAGTTCTCTTTCAAGTTCAACTCAGTTATTCGTGGAACAGATACAGTTCATTAACTTTCAGGTTGAGAAATTAAGAGTAAGAATAACGACTTGGTGGTCATTTTAATTAAGAAACAGAAACACTTCTATGTAGTACTAACTTCCCCAAAATCTAGTTTATTAATCCATGACTTTGAATGGACTGTTTTAAATCCAAGCCTCCAAATCCAAATATTATACCCTACATCTATATAGAGGACCATTCATTCATTTACTCACATACGCATCATTCAGTCATTCAAAAAGCATTTACTGAATCCCTGCTATGTACCTGGCCTTGAGCTAGGAACTTTTAGTTTTGTGGCCCATTCAAAGCCTAGTTCCTTCCATTAACATTGCTTTAATGTTAATGTGAGGCCTAAGATTAACCCCCTAAATGTATACCTGTTTCCCCTCCAGTCCTTTAGTTCATCTCAGCTATATATCAGAAATTAAACATTCACTGTGTGGTGGTGAATATTTCTACCACGGCTAATTGTCTGGTGTCAGTTTTTTTTTTAGGCAATCTAGTTTTTTAAAGATTTTATTTATTTGAGAGAGAGAGAGAGAGAAGGAGCAGGGGGAGGGGTAAAGGGAGAGGGAGAAGCAGACTCCCTGCTGAGCAGGAAGCCCGACAAAGGGCTTGATCCCAGGATACTGGATCATGACCTGAGCTGAAGGCAGACACTTAAACAACTGAGGTACCTAGGTACCCTAATTAAGTGTTTTATTTTATTTCCAGTATTGTGAGCATACAGTGTTATATTGGTGTCAAACGTGCAATACAGAGCTTCACCGATTCTCTACATTACTCAGTGCTCATCATAATAAGTGCATTCTTAATCCCTATCATCTGTTTCACTCATCCCCCATCCCCCCACCCACCTCCCCTCTAGTAATCATCAGTTTGTTCTCTATATTTAACTCTGTTTCTTGGTTTATCTGTCTCTATTCCTTTTGTTAATTTGTTTTGTTTCTTAAATTCCACATATGGGTAAAATGTGTTATTTGTCTTTCTTTGACTGACTTATTCACTTAGCATTATGCTTTCTAGCTCTGTCCATGTCATTGCAAATGGCAAGATTCACTCTGTTTTATGGCCAAGTAATATTCCAGTGTGGGTGTGTATCTATATATATCACATCTTCTTTATCCATTCATTTATCACTGGACACTTGAGCTGCTTCCATAACTTGGCTATTGTAAATAATGCTGTAGTAAACATCAGCATGCATGTATCCCTTTGAATTAGTGTTTTTGTATTCTTTGAGTACCTACCTAGTAGTGTGATTGCTGGATCATATGGTAGTTCTATTTTTAACTTTTTGAGGAACCTCCATACTGTTTTTTATGTTGATTGTTTCTACATGAATTAGATAAAACACTGAAAAACTGCAACCTCAGGGTAAAGTGCAAATAGCTTTAGTAGAGTATAGAATCTTGGTGTGTGGTTGGGTCAAAATGGTGGAGTTGAAATGACCTGCTTAATAAAAATTTAGTTCTGGGGTGCCTGGGTGGCTTGGTCAGTTAAGCGACCAACTCTTGGTTTCGACTCGGGTCGTGCATGATCTCATGGGTCATGAGATGGAGCCCAGTGTTTGGCCTGCGCTCAGTGCTGGGTCTGCTTGACATTCTCTGTCTCTGTTCCTCCCCTCACTCGCCCATGTTCTCACTCTTTGTCTCTCTCTCTCAAATAAATAAATAATAAAAATAAAAATTTTGTCTAAATAGCCATCAGTCGAATCTTCTTTTGAAATGAGTTCAAGGCCTCCCACCATACTGTTCAACCCTGTGAGTCACCAAAGGTACTGCACTCTTTATTTTGCCAGATAATACCAGTGCTTATATTTCCCAAAACACAAAAAAAACTTGGTATGAATTTTATTTCATCAGTGTTTATTGCATATCGGTTGTGCCTTCAGCCACATGTAAAAGATACACTGAGTGAAGTACTTTGACATAGGATGAATGAGAGCCCAGCTGGAATCCAAATGGTACAGCAAGGACAAATTTATGTCAGGAAAATCAGGCCAAAGCTCTTATAGTAAAGTAACTGTAAAGCTACTCCTTTATAAAATCATCTCCCCCGTACTTTTATTTATATGGGATTGTTCTACACAAGTTGGTTTAAGACACTCCATCTCATTTCTTTTTTTTTTTTTTTAAGATTTTATTTATTTATTTATTTGACAGAGATCACAAGTAGGCAGAGAGGCAGGCAGAGAAAGAGGGGGAAGCAGGCTCCCTGCTGAGCAGAGATCCCGATGAGGGGCTCGATCCCAGGACCCTGAGATCATGACCTGAGCCGAAGGCAGAGGCTTTAACCCACTGAGCCACCCAGGCGCCCCACTCCATCTCATTTCTTAACAAAATGTAATAAAGGATTTTTGATGCGACAGTGAATTATTGAGTGTTGAGTCTATGGCAGGCATTTTGCTGGGTACTCAAAAACAGTTGATGAAGTTGGACAAGAGCCCTACTTGCATGGAGCTTTCAGAACCCAGTGGAAGTGTTCAGCCTAAAGGCGGTATCATATAAGGAAGCTGACTAAGAAAACCTAGCCTGACATTAGAGTACTTCCATGTGCCCAGCTATATAAGCTCAATAATGAAGACTTTAATTGGACTTAGATTCAAATATTGAATCCGTTTTCTTTGCCTTAAAATGTGATTGATATATTTTGTAGATGCAAAAGCTTTAAATAAGTATTTTAAAATGTGGAATAAACAGATATATTAATCATTACAATGTTATCAGAAGACTTATTCAGTACTTAGCAAGAAAGGAAAAACACAGGTCATTAGGGGGAGAGGACTTGGGAGTCACATGGGTTATAGGCTGCCTTGGACTTTCTATTTCTAACTGGTAATTAGATCTCAGCTACTGAGTGAGAGAAGTAGAAACAGTGTCAGTTGGTTTTGTAAGCAGCGATACAGACTAGGAATTTGGATATTTGGATTCTAGGTCAGGCTCCAAGGATTTTAAGCTGTGTTGATCTTTTTTTTTTTTTTTTTCAAGCTGTGTTGATCTTAAGCAAGCTATTTATTCTTTAAAGACCTCAGGGGGTCGCCTGGGTGGCTCAGCTGGTTAAGTGTCCAATTCTTGATCTCAGCTCAGGTATCAATCTCAGGGTTGTGAGTTCAAGCCCTATGTTGGGCTCCACACTGGGCAAGGAGCCTCCTTAAAAAGAAATAAATGCATTAATTAAATAAAGGCCTTGGGGACCTCATACCAAAAATGTCAAGGCTGGACTAGATCTGTGGGTCTCACCTTTGAGTGCTGGGGGTGTTTACAAGTGTATGCCTGCCTGCCTCCCCTCCTAGCCCTTTCCAGACCAGATGAATTAGTTTCTAGGGAGATTTAAAATCCAGTGACTCTAATGCAGAAGGTTGGAAACCAGTGACCTAGATGAACTTTAAGGACCAGCTCTAAAATGCTGAATCTATTCTATGTTATTAAGTCTAAAATTACTTTTTGAATGGGAACTATTCCTCAAAGTCCATTTCCCCTTATCTGCCTAAATTTACTGTGCTGTTTTTGCTTTCCATATCTGTAGAATCTTGCAAATTGCTGTTCTCACCTCTATAAACATTTAGAAACTCATGATTAGGCATATAGATCACTGCCTGAGTGAGATAAGATTCTTTTTAAATTCCTGGATCCCTGAAGAAATAGAAAAGGTGGCTAGCTACTAGCCTGCTTTAGCACGCAGAACAAAAGGAAACCTAAATGCCCACATCCATGTTTCTTTTCAGACTGACTCATTCATTTACTTTCTATAGTCTTTCCTCACATACTATGAATGGACAGCTGAAGAGATTAACTCATTCAATTAAGTACCAGAGCTGGAGTAGAATGATGCCAGGTTAGGTTATCATTAAGTTGTACATTGCCTGGCAAACTGTGACTGCTTAATAAACGTTTGTTGAATAATGAACAAAAGGGAATTTTAAGAAGATTTTTTCTATTCTTGAAAACACTTTCCTCATTCATTCAACAGTACTTCAAATTATGCTTCTGAGTGTAGTTACAGCTAATTAAATCCATTCTTTAAAATTCTCCACACAAAAATAAATTTGTCGTAGGTAGAAATTATCCATTTAATTTTTCCACATGCAGGAGATATGAATGCTAGTGTAAGGGTCTTCTTATTTACCGTTATGACTCATTCAATGCATTTTAAATATAGAACCTTAAATTATCCACATCAAAGGGTATGGTCTTGGTTCAGAAAACATAATTGCAACCAATTTGAATTTTTGTGTTATAATGAATGACTAATTGCCTTTATAGCAGGTTCAGAATAAAATGTTATGCTAATATGGCAAGATTCCTATATGAGGGTAAAACGGAGATGAGCTTGAGTCATGGGTAATCTGAAGTTAAAAGAAAGAACAATCTGTAAGCACAACTTAGTTGAACATATTAACAGGGAGAATCAGATCTTCCCATTAAGGAAAGAATTTTAGGCATATATTCTCTACTTCTAATTAGCCAGGAAATCAATTAGTTAAGTATTGCTGCTGACCCACCATCTTCTGTAACTTTGAACAGTAAATACTTCTAGCTCTGTCTGTTTTGTTATTCACTAATTAAATTTCCACAGAAAATGAATCATCCAAAGCCTCAATACGTTCAATTTCTATAGCCCACTTTGAGAAAAACCTCCTTAAACCCCATCCTGCCATATGAAGCACTGTCATGGCACTATGTAATTCATTTGAGATTTGTTATTTTATTTAATTCATGCCTCAGTTTTACTTATTGTAAAATTTACTCATTCCTGTATTTGGAATAATTCTTGTCTAGATGAGAAATTGAGCCTAAAGCTCACCAGAACTGCATTGTAGTGAATTGTTTGTCATAAGAAAATGATTTCAATATAATTAAAGAACATGGTATTCATAAAATGAAAGATTTTAGGGGAGCCCATAGTTCCAATTTTTGTTTTATGCCCTAGAAAGGAGGAAAGAAAACGGTTCCTAAAAACTGGTGTAGGGAAAAATTCTTTCCATCACATTTCTCAACCAGATTCTTTCGGTTGAGTCTCTCTTCTGTTGGAATAGGAAATTTCTCAGTTGAAACTCAAGGTTGCAGTGAGCCTCAACAGTGCAAGAACATAATGGAGTCTCTAGCCTTCCTTAGGAAACAGTGTGAGCCCTTGGTGAGGCACCTGGGTGGCTCAGTGGGTTAGGCAATCGACTCTTGATTTCAGCTCAGGCCATGACCTTAGGGGTGTGAGTTTGAGCCCCATGTCAGGCTCCACGCTGGGCAGAGAGCTTGCTTGAAATTCTCCCTCCCTCTGCCCCCTGCTGCTATTTCCTTCTTTGTGTCACAGGGACTTGGGGATTGATATGAATAATAACTAGGAATCATTTATTGATTATAACTATGCACTAAGCCCTTAAAACTACAGTAAGTCCTTTCACCAAACTGACCATAGAAATCACATGCTTTCAGGGAAAATTGAGACTGAGAGAAGTTAGGTGGCTTTCCAAAGTTATATTGCTAATAAATGTTGAAGTTGACATTCAAATTCAGGTCTGTCTGATCTCAAAACTGTCTGATTCCAAAGACTCTGAAAGTCTGTGATTGCTACAAATTTGTCCCTATCAAATCCCAAATAGCTCCATTAAAGATTATGGGTGAAGAATCTGACTGAACTTTGTATAACAACAAATTTGAAGTAAAGTAAACCAAATATAACCCTTTGTTGTTTAATGATATCTGATAAAATGAATTAAAACTCTCAAAGTGTCATGCTGGGTAGACAGTAAATAGCAATTTTCCCAAAAGAAAAGCTTATCATTGGAACAGCTCTTTTTCAATGCAGTATATCATTCATGTTAATTTCTGCACAAGGAACTTCTGGTATTCATTTCTTGAGCACTCGCTATTCATATATTCGTATTTCCAACAAAGATTCATTGAGGACCTGTTATGTGCCAGGTGTGTGGTAGGGATGCAGCAGTAAACAAGAAAACAAAATTTCTGTTGTTTTGTAGTTTACAGTCTATTGGGGAAAACAGTAACAAGTAAAGAAAGTACGCACACGCACCCACAAACACACACTTCTACATATACACACACACACACATATATATATATATCTGTATACACACACACAATACTCCCACACACTTACACACAAAGATGGATGTTTGGAGAAAAACAGCCGAGGTAAGCAACTTAAGAGAGATGCATGGCAGAGAAATGGACATTTCAGAATGAGTACTCTGACAGAAAGTGCCAAAGGAGATGCCAGGCACTAGGCCATTTGCAAGGGATCCAGTGGTAAGCAAAACAGATCAAATTCTTGCCTTCAAAGAATCCACAATCCTGAGAGGAAGACAAATGTAAATTAAACTAATCACAGGACTACATAATTGCTAACTATTATAAGGGCTCTGGAGGAAAGTTATAGGGTGCTATGTGAGCTTATTAACCGGAGTCCTGGTCGCATCTGGCAGATGGGAGAAGCTTTTCTCTGAGGAAGTGCTATTTTGTTACAGACTTGAAAAAGCAAAGGCATTAAAGAGGTGAAGGCAGAGTGGGGAGATATCTGAGATGGGAGGGCGTGCCGCAACGGAGACATGGTGGGATGGCTCCCGGAATGCCGGGGCAAAGTGGGGTGAGACAAGGTTTCACAAGTGAGCAGGGGCTGGATCATATAGGGCCTTGCAAACCATGCCGCCTGCTTAGAGCTTTATTTTCAGAACCATGGGAAGCAAAAGATGAATAAGACCTTGGGTTCTTTCGGGGGGGGAGGGGCATAGAGAATAATACAAGACATTCTTGAGATATGTACAAAGGAGTACTGGTGGTCAGATGTGCCTAGAGTTTCCCGAGTTGGTGAGGGTATCCACGGTAATATGGCTGAGATACACAAGGCAATGTGCAAGTCATCTGTGATGGCCCCCATCTGGAAAAGACTCTTTGGCTACCTATTGGTTTTTAGACTGCATTCTCGATTTTCCTTTTTATTGTTATTTTAAAAATTTTCTTCCCAATTATATTAAAAAATGGGTAGTCGGGAAGCCTGGATTTTGGTAGCTTATTTCCATTATTGTCTTCATTCACTGGAGGGTGAGCTCCTGAGAGTGTGCTAAGGTCATCTCTGGAGCTCTGTGCCCTGGTACAGTGCTGGGCCATGATTGTCTCTTAGTTGATCTCGCTCTCTTTGCCAATTGCAGTCCTTGCTGCAGCCTCTAAGAACTTCCATCCCTATCCCTCTCACTACAGGCATGATAGCCTTGATATTGCAGAGGAGCAGAGAAAAACACTGGAACCAAATCTGAAAGACTTTGGTTGAATTCATGTCTTTACTATCACCTAAATGTGTAGGTTTAGGAGAGTCCCTCGGATTTTTTGCTCTCCCTTTTCCTCATTTTTAAAAGGAGGAAATTAGTCATTTGGCTATCTTCTGAGTTTGAGTATAGGACTATAATGCTGGCTAGTATGTTGCCTTAAGACTAATCTCTAGCTGGTTGATATGTTAAGAGTTTTCTTCCCAACCAGAGACTAGAGAGTATGTAAATAAGGGTCTTAATATCTTCTTCCTACTCCTGCCCTGATAGTTTCTGCTAGGGTTGGCTTCATGGACATGCATACTGTGCAGTCACACCTGGGCCCAGTGCTTAGGAGGGCCCATACTTGGCTTTATGCTTTGCTGGAGGCATCTTAAAATTCATATTTTTGAACAAGGGCCCCACATTTCCATTTTGCACTGGGCCCTGCAAATTTTGAAGCCAGCCCTGCTTTCTGCTGCTGTGGGGTTGAGGGAATGCCACTGGCCCACTGCTTCTATTCCAAGACTTCGTAGTTTTCAGTAGTTTCATCTCCTTAATGACCACTCCCAAGCTCCTTTGCGTGGCATTCAGGGTCCCCTATGTCCTGCCTTATACCTAATTCTCTCGTGGGGTTCTGTGATCTGTGATTTTAGTCAACTGCTTCCCTTTGCATTGAATGCCTCTCCCCTCTCTTCACCTGGCGAGCTCCTGCATATCCTTGAAGGCCTCAATCTGCCATCATCCCATTCAGGATGCCTATTTTTGACCCCTAAGTCTGACGTTTCTCCTCAGAAGCACCTGGCACCTGCCCCCATAACAGAACCTGCTGCATCATATTAAAATCGGCTCTTTACGTGTTAGCCTCCTTGATGACCTTCAAGTATAGGAATCCAGTTTCTCATATTTTGATAACCCTAGTACTTAGAATGATACTTGGCTGAAGCTTCCTATGTTGAGTATATATATATAAAGGAAATGCTTCTTAAATGAATAGAAGAAAAAAGTCTTTTGTAGTATTAAAAATACTTTCCTTGCTTACTTATGTCACTTATTTTTGCATATTGACTTGACATAAAATTAGGGCAAATATAAACTTAGCAGTGCCACTCAAACACTGAGGTGTTTATGGTCTATTTTTGAAATACCGTCCATTTTTTTGGTCCACTGGTAAGCTAGTGAGCAGCCCAGATAGTGTGAAAATACATAAATTTAGATCAAACTCATTAACAATCTTAGTAAACGATGTACGCTCATCTGCAAAGAAAATTAATGGCATAGACAAATATGCCAGAATACAAAGAAACATTTTTCATTTATGCATCTATTTGCAAGTCAAAATAATAATGCTAGGTAAATGAAAAGACAGTACATATTAGATATATGCAAATATTTCACCAAATAAATTAGACCTTATCAATTATTACCCATAGCAAAAGACTAAGGAGTGTTTGCATAACATTAAGGGCATCTGAGCTCACATGCCGTCCATTTAGGTTTGGTGAACAGAATATAATTCCTGTAAATCTATGCTCATCACCAAACACTGGTTTTATGTCATGAAATTCGAATTAATGGAACATTTTCTCTTAAATGAATGCGTGCCCTGTGGTGCTGTACATCATTTAGCTATCATTTCACACAACCTCCTTCCTTGCCTCGGTCACATGTTATTTTTGCACGTCTCCATGTGAAAATAAAAGCCCACAGAGCCTCTAATGCAGGACAAAGCTCACCTCCAGTAACGGGGGAGATATGTGGGCAAGGAGGACGGACAGGACTCCGTTGCGGTATGAGCTGGGATTCCAGAACTGAGCCTGCCACAGCCTACAAATGCCTTGCAGGAGTTGGGGCCCCAGGATGACGTTGGGCTAAGACTCCTAATTATCTACAAAAACCCAACTCTCTCTCTTCTTCCAGTGGTGCATCTTCCTTTAGCTCAGGGTTTTTTAACTATAGCACTACTGACATTTAGGACCAGGTGATTGTTGTAGGGAACTGTGTTGTGTGTTTTAGGGTATTTAGCAGTATCCCTGGACACTACCCACTAGATGCAAGTAGCACCCTTCCTTCCAAGTTGTGATAATGAGAAAATGTCTGCAGACGTTGCTGGACATTGCAAAATCGCCCCTACTGAAGAGGCCCTGTCTCAGCTGCTCACGCATGTCGCATATGGGAAGACTGCATTTTCTGGCCTCCCTTGCACCTGTGTGGGGCAAGGCAACGCCTTGAGTACCAGCAAGTCCAGTGAGCCCCATCTCCAAACCAGAATCTAGTCACTTTTAACTACCTCCAGTGCTGCATGCTGGTTCGAGTTGCGCAATGGTGGCTCCTCAGAATCATTCCCACCAGAATTACGGTAATAGTCTTCTACCTGGTTCCCTGGCTTGTAGATCCTCGCCCCCAGCAATTATGTCTCATCTCAGGACCCCAACTCAGGGAATCCTGCTAAAATGTGAGACAAAGGAGATCTTCATCAATTCAAAACTCTCCAGCGGATCTCACCTCACTCGTTAAAAGACAAGTCCTTGCGATGTCCCCTTTACCTCAGACCTTAACTCCCGCTGCCCTCCTTCCAGCCCATGTCAGCACACCTTTTCTGTGAAGGGCCAGATAGTAAATATCTTAGACGTCATGGGCCATGCAGTCTGTGAAGTATATACGTCCTTTCAATGTATACTTGGGAGTCTAAGTTTCTAAAGTGACTCTACTTTGGACCACACCTCACCTGCGGCACCATGTTTTTAATGGACTGAAAGTCATTATTTAAAAGTAATTGTTTGACTTCTGGCTCAATAACTATAAAGCAGAAATATTTTCACTTCATGTCAGCTCTAGTCCTAGAGAGTAGTTTAGAAGTTGATAACATGCTCGTAAGGCTTCGATTCCTCAAGAGTGAAGCGATGCCTTGTGTCTGGAAATTCTTTCCTCGTAATCTCTGTCAATTCTGGTCTAGCGAGAAAGCTCAGAAGACACCCGAAATTCTAAGAAGCATGAAGGGGAACATCTTCCATCTGGAGTATGAGCTGTTCGATTATTAACATAGTTTGCCATCTGTTCCCGGTGCACACAAAGTGAACATTGCGACTGTCTACACAGCGCAGACTGAAGGGGACGGGTGATCAGAGGACGAGCCCTTACCAAACTAAAAACAAGAACAGCAGCAGCAACAAAATCACATTTACTTGCTTTCTAACTTGAATGGTCGTGACTGCCAAATTCCCTGGACTATTATCTGCTCCTGTGGGTGTGTGCGCATGCGCACGCACGTGCGCTTGGGTGTCAAAAAGTGGCTTAGGATATCTGTTGTTAGGATTAGCTGTTGTTTACCTGGCACTGCCACTCCTGTTGAAGGGCCTGCCTGAAGGCTGGGGAAAACTACACTTCCCACAATTCCCTTCTTAATTGGTTCCGTGTTAAGGTTTGTCAGTGAGAAGAATTTGCAAGATTTCAAAGGTGGAAGGGAGACAGAGGCTATTCTGTTTGGGGGTCTGTGGGTGTCAGATGAGGTTGCTTTGTTAGACATAGTAGAATTCCAGATCTTTCTGTGGGCTCCCATTTATGATCTCACTTTCCAGGCCGGATAGGGTGTCTTCTCAGGTTTCCCTGTGAACACCTGCTTTTCCACCCAGAGCTTCGGGTTAAAGTCCTCTCTTCGGACTATAGCCCTCCAGACCTTCATTCCTGTAGTGACTCTCATATTCATATAAACCCTGATTTCTATATTAAGCCCCTTATTCTGGTAGTATGTTTAGTGTCTCTGTTTTCCTGACTATACCCAGACAGATACACATAATACAGGCACTCCAGGCTTGTAAGTACAAAACACCATCTTAATGCAAGTTACTATACTTTTATTCAATTAAGACTTATTACGCATCATAATGTTCCAATCTTTGAAAAGAAATGAGGATGAAAAAGAGTCCTGCCCTCGAAGTCAGCAGGGGGGCTGGGGGAAGGGGGTTAGAACATGTAGACAAGTGGTTCCCAACCAAGAGTGATTTTACCCACCCAGGGGATATCAGGCGATGCCTGGAGACATTTTGGTTGTCATAATGGGGGAGGAGTTGGTGCTGTTGGCATCTAGTGGGTAGAGGCTAGGAAACTGCTAAACATCCTACAGTGCACAGGACACTTGGCCACAGCAAAGCAAGAGTTATCTAGCTTGAAATCTTAATAGTGCTGAGGTAGGGAAACACGGACACAGACAAATGATGCCGATAGAATGTGGTATGTGCTATGGTAAAGGAACGTACAGACCAATAGGGTAATAGGGAAGGGGTAAGGTTAGGCTGGAGAAACTGAGGAGAAGTTCGATGGCGTCCTTTCTCTATTAGCGCCACGAAATGCCCTGCCTCTGGAAGATATGCATGAGTGTTACAGATATGGTACAGAAAAGTGAGTCATGTTTAGAGGCAGCCTCATTTCATCAACTGAACCTACTTATTAGGGCAACTACACACAGCACAGAGGCACTTGTCTGTGCCTTTTGGCCAGGAGTTAGTATCTTTTAAAAAAAAAAAAAAAGATTTTATTTATTTATTTGTCAGAGAGAGAGCGAGAGAGCACAAGCAGGCAGAGTGGCAGGCAGAGGCAGAGGGAGAAGCAGGCTCCCTGCCGAGCAAGGAGCCCGATGTGGGACTCGATCCCAGGACCCTGAGATCATGACCTGAGCCAAAGGCAGCCGCTTAACCAACTGAGCCACCCAGGCGTCCCTGGAGTGAGTATCTTTTTATGTTTCTGTATTTCAATAAGGGAGGATTTGTTAAAAAGGACAGAAACCTGCTTCGCTGTGGCTTAAATAAATGGGGGAATTGCTTCAAGAAATTACAATAAAGAATATTGTAAGAAAATCTCCTGAGTCTCCAAGGATCCAGAAGCAGTGCCCTGTAAAGGAAAGAAGCCTGAGTTCTGGATCCAGGAATCCTGGTTCCAAATCTTGGCCCTGCCACTAATCAGCATGGGAGCTGGCTAGGTCACTCAGTCCTCTGCATGCCTCAGTCTCCTCTGCAGTAAGAGAGAAATAGTGATGACTTCCTTTAGGGTTTTTGAAAGGATTCAGTGAGATAGTGCACATTAAGGGCCTATGACAGTGTCTGGCATATAGTATACATTCAATAAATTGATGATGGTGTGAGAGGGGCTCCCCAGCCCAGGAACTCCAGTGAGCAAGTCAGGAAATGAGATTATGCTCAATCTCTCATGTCCACTATTCTCTCTCATTTTCGGCTTTTCTCCTTTCAGCCTCCTTTACTTATGCATGTTCCAGCTGGGCCAACCCAGCCTCAAACCTATGGGGATGTTGTCACCTCAAGTCCTTGCTATCACCTATCATCCAATTAGAGTACTCTTCATTCAAATTCTTGAAAGAGAGAATGTCGTGGTTATCCCAGCTTGTGGACTGTTGTGCTTGGGTCATTGAATAGGAGAAGGGGTATGAAATACAAACAGGATGGCCTGAGGACAGAATAAGATGCAAGCATATGGAACGTCCCCAAAGGCAAACCGCTTGAGGAACCACAGAAGGAACAGGAGAGGCTGGCCTTGGAAACAGATGAGCCTGGCTCATATGGCAGGTGTTTTCAAAAGCGTGAAGAGCACTTGTATTAAATGGCGCCCAGGTTGCTAATCAAACAACTGGTTGCTATTACAGGGAGACAGAAGTCAACTCACCATGAGGAAGCACTTGTAACAACTCTGTGACTGGACGTGGAGCACAACACCTTGGAAGGTAAAGAATTCCTTCTTGCTAGAGACGTTCAAACCATTTAATCATTTGTTGGAGATGGTGGGTGTTGATGTAACATGTTGCTTAGGCAACTAGATGACCATTTCTGGACTTACTAATTGTGGTCATCATATGAAAATTACTAAGGAAAGAAGTCTAGGAGGGCAAAACACATGGAAGGGGCTGACCCATGTGCAGGAAAGATATATTCAATAAGCTGTGCCTTGCTAGGACCCTCCTTGACCTGGAAGTTTCTGGTCATTCTGATCCCATTTTGAGAAATCCTGCTCTAATATAATCAGCCCCACAGAAAGTTGGATTCAGGTATATTTTCTCTTTCAGTTATCTTTGACTTGCACAGTATTTGATTTCATTATTTCTAAGGGTTTCATTTAACCAACAGGTCCCTTGCTACTGTTCTAATTTTGAAGAAGATTCTATTACAGAATATATAAAATACAGACTATAAAATAATGCAACCTCTGAAATAGTAACATATAACCTCACACTATAGGAAGAATTGGGCCCTGAATGGGTGCATTTCTGGAGGCCAGCACACTGTATTCATCAAGTCCTATCTTTATTCAGTTTTGAAGCCTAGAGGCCACAACCAATAATATCAACCCTCCAAGTAGCCACGTCTTCTCTTCCCTCCCACTGCTCAATTTCTACGGAATGGAGCTCAGAGGGAGAGGAGGCAGTGCTGTGGGCCTTCAGGGTTTGGTGAGCTGGTTGCTGCTGCAGGAAGCTCAGTAAAACTCAGGAACTGAGAACTCAAGTCACTAGGACTGGACCTCTGGTCTTGCCCCGGATCCCCTCCTCGCCACTTTGAAGAGACAGGTGAACGTGATAATGTCATCCCCTGGGCATGGCTCGGAGGGTTTGACAGAGGGGCAGTGAGGCATGACCTGGGGAAGGAGACATCTGCGGGCCGTCACTTCGTCTTGCACCGAACAAACACATTTTCTGCGGGTGAACAACTAGAAACCTGCTTTCTCTGGCCAATCGTTATTTCCTTCTGAATTTGAACGATCCGGGTAAGCTAGATCTTCTCAAGTGAATATGGACTGTAGGTTCTGTTTTAAAATGAGCAGTTACTGAAGCATATGAGCACTATAAAGCATCCGGAGGCCCTTTTGTAGTGCTTCTCCCAAGGACATTCAGAGCAGCGAAGTGAACCAGAAACACGGTCTATGCTCTGTTATTCTGGATTATTATCTGGTTTTGCACATCATCTATGCCCTAGCTCTCTCCTACCTTCCCTGCAACCATTGGTTCACTCACACTTTGACTGTAGCTTCTTGCAAGCAACTGTTGCCAAAAAGAAAAAAAAAATAGAAGAAAGAAAATGGAAAATCATAGATAAAATGAGGTTGATTGGTTGGTTGGTTGGCTTTTTTTTTTTCCTAGAGTATCTGTAGCTCATTTCTAAGATCTCCCCTTCTCGCTGCTTCATTACTATGGTTACCAGATTTAAGATTTCAGACAGAAACTTGTCTATAGGCCCAGAGGGAAGATTGATTGCAGTAAACACAGAAGACAGAGATCGGGCACAATTTGAAAATAATACGGCTCTCTGTTGAGCTAAATGTTAACCAATTGAATTTCTGGGTCATAAAGTGTGTGAAGGTATGTAGCACCGTACGTGGCATATAATGGGGAATCTGTTTCCCTTTCCTTTCTAATGATGTCAGTGCAACAGTCATAATCAAAGGCAAAGAGTAAGCCTTACATGGTTATAAGAAAATATATTTTCATAGAATAATAGACTTAAGTTCTGGGCAGGTGCCTATTCTCCCCTCAGTTTGTGCCTCCTGATAAGGCCGATGTCACACCCCACTGAGGATGAAACGGTTCTCACGCTGCAGGCACAGGTTACCGCGTGATGGGCCCACAGGGCCACAGGCATCACAGTGCTCAGGTAGGGGGCCAGTGGCTCGGGGAGTTTGGGGGAGGTGCAGTAATTAATGAAGGGCCACCTCCCGTCCCTGCCATCATAGCAACAAAATAGGGACCCTGTGACTCGATCTGTGACTGATTCCTAAGTGCGTCTGTAGAGGTTTAATCCAGAGAAGCTCTGGTGAACTCGTCTGCTTGGCCTGATACGGGCTGAAGGCCCACTTTCGCCATGACCCAAAGTAGGAAGCCTCTGTCCCACGGTCAACCAGGATATACACTTACACACACTCCCACACACGTTAGTGTAGCTAACAGAAACCAAAGTTTCACACGGGGGTATTGACTTTTCCCAAACACGATGCACTCTGATAATTTCTCGGTTTTTCCCTTAATTTGTATTTTTCCAAAGAGCTGGTGTTGAGCCACCTGACTGGCTTCATGACCTGCCAGTCAGTCCTACCCCGTGGTTTGAAAAGTACTGTGTGGAATGGTCTTAACCGGTTCCTTCACCATCAGTCGTCAGTCGTCAAGTATCTACTGGGCACCTACCGTATGATAGCCTGTGCCCGTCATGGGGAAATCGAAATAAATACACAGGAGAGTCCTGACGAAGAGATGGCCTACTATGTATCAGGCGTTGTGCTGGGCTCTTTACATGTCCTGTTCTTTCTGTCCAGTGGCTCTCTTTGACTTTTGTCGGCCTGCTGGGTGACAATTCAGCCTTCTGTCCAGAGCTCAAGTTCTAGCTCCCTCCAGAAGGCTCTCGCCTCCTGCTTCTTTGCCACCTGTTGAGTAGGAAGTACACCTTTTTTCTCTTCTCTCCTAGATGCTTGCATTTATTAGGTTGGGTTTTAATAATACAGTTGTGAGTCTTGTGCACTAAACAGTTGGCAAGTAATCAGAATAATCCATAGGATCATTTTAAAGAGTGGGAGGACATTTCACATGAACAGGAGAAGATCAGGTTACATAAAGAACTCAATTATACTATTGCAGGGAGCTGGCTGCTCCTTTTCCCACGGATCTGTGCGTCAGGCCAGACGTGATACGCCAGCAGGCTAGATTCATAAGAAGATTTAGCTGTCTACGTGTGCTGCACCCCATAGAAGGAATGGCACGACTTCTGATAACTTAGTACTGGCTAGTTTTCCACTTTCAGACCACTGAGCTACAAGCCCTAAGCCGAAACCAGTAATTCATTCAACAAATATTTCTCAAACACCGTGTATGTACCAGGCAACATGACAGGCTCATCAGATTGAAAGATGAATAATGAACAGCCTCTGCTTTTTAGAAGATGTCTGATAACATTTTGCTGAGGGTTTAAAAAAAAAAACAGGTGAAGGGAACAGAAAGAAAATATTTAATGAGTGTTGGCTGAGTGCAAGGCACTGTTGTTACATACATCATCTTGTTTACTTCTAAGAGTAATTCCTTGAGAAAGACCTTTATTAGACCCTTTTCACGGATGAAGAAACTAAGACCCAGAGTGATTGGACCATGGCTCCAAATCACCCAGCAACGAGAGTACCAGCCGGGATCTAAATTCAGCCAGCGGGACTCCTGGCAGAAGCTCATTTCACTACGCCATGCTTCTCTCTCACCTCTTTCTTTGTAGGGTTTGAAGAGGAAAAGGTATATATATATATTTTTTTTTCAAAGACTTTATTCATCCATTCGACAGAAAGAAATCACAAGTAGGCAGAGAGGCAGGCAGAGGGAGAGGAGGAAGCAGGCTCCCCGCTGAACAGAAGAGCCCGATGCGGGGCCCGATCCCAGGACCCCGAGACCACGACCCGAGCCAAAGGCGGAGGCCCCAACCCACTGAGCCACGCAGGCGCCCCAAAGGTATATATTTTTTTAAGAGGGCAGAAATTCACATGGCAGAATTATTCCAGAAAAGGGTGTTCTAATGAAACATATTGACAGGGTATTTGGTGGGGATGAAGCAAGCTAGCTTTAAGACAGGGATTTTTATGGGTTTTTTTCCTTTTATCAGTCTGTCCTAAAAGACAGGAAGTGTGAAAGAGCATTTGATGATTCAATGACGAATTAAGGCATCTAAGGTCTGGCAGCCAGGAATTGGCTGTACGACATTTAACAAACCTCCTAAATTCCCTAGGAAAATCTCACTGATCTCACTGCAGAACTACTTTAATCTGAAGCATTTTGTGCTTCCCAGAATAGAGTCGTCTGACTACTTAGAACAATTATTTTACCACCATACATGTGAGCACAGTTCGGTGCTGTTAACTAAGGAGAAACTCTTCAGCCTGGCTTGGATTCTACTGGATGGCATTTCATCCTGTCTCCTTCTCGTGCATGTGTCCACAGAGCTGAGAGGCCACCTTCTCACTTATAGGTAAAGGTGTTGCCTGGGCTTCTCTTTGGGTTCCCAATACCAGAAAGATAATCTCAAGGTAGCAAATAGCTAGTGCTACTCTTAAGAAAACCAAACCAAACCAAACCAAAACAAAAAAAAAAACTAAAAAAACAGAAACAAACAAACAAAACCAAAAAAAAAAAAAACCTCAAAACAAAACCAAAAAAACCCCTGCAACATAGGATTATTCTATGTGATTAAGAGCTTTCACAATTAAAATAGGTAAGATTTACTAAAAAACATAAGCGGCCATAATGATGCACTTAACATTTCTTGTTAAGTGAAAATTCATTTTATTTTGAGCTCTGGGCCATTTTCCCATGCCTTAATCATGGGCCTTGTCTTAGACTACCTTTTGCAATATGCGTATATTTTTTTAATTGACTATTCGCAATATGTTCAGAGCAGCACTTCTCAAGTGTCAGTGTGCTTGTGAATTTCCGGGGGATCCTGTTCTACCGAAGGTTCTGATTCTAGGAGTCTGGGGTGGGACCCGAGAGTCCGCATCTCTAACAAGCTCCAGGTGAGGCCGCTGCGCCTGGTCAACAGGTGATACTCTAAGAAAACGAGCCTCTACCACAGCGGTTCTCAAAAGTGGCTGCACATTGAAATCCCCTGGGAAGTCTTTAAAAAAATCAAGACAACTTGACTTGTTTTCCACTCCCTGGAGATACTGATCTGGGGTGGCATCTGGGCACGGAGAGCTTAAAAAACTCCCAGGTGACAGTAATGTATAGCCAGGATTAAGAACTTTGCTCTAGTGGATTACCTTGTCTCTAGAAAATATGAGGGCTCATTTCTGGTGTGACTTTTGTTGCTCTGGAATAAATCCAGCAGCAGAGTGAAATGAAGTGGGAACATTCAATAACTTAACCTCCTAATGTTTACACTCATGTCAACTTCTTGAAAAGCAATTAAATTATACACCCAACAAAATTCATACCCCTCTCACCAGGGCAAAGAACCATATTTTGGATGCATTTTTTACTGACTGGTTTAAAAAAAAAAAAAGCTTACATAAAAAGCTAACTGACTAAAGAGGAAATTCCTAATTAAAACATTTTTCTGGCTGGATAATCTTTTGGGTTATACTAGCCTAATTACTCCTGACAGGAGTGGTATCATTGTTCATAAGCAGGTTGCCATCACGAAGCTAAGTTTTTCTTTCTCTCTCAAAACCACATTCGTCTGTATGCATAGCTTGTCTCTGTCCCTTAGATCCTCAGGGCTTCTCAACCTTGGTACTGTTGACATTTGAACCACATAATTCTTTGCTGGGGGTGCTATGTCCTGTGTCCTGCGGGAGGTTTAGCAGCAACCCCGGCCTCTCCCCACTCAGTGGCAGCAGCACACGCAGCCTCCCACTCACCCCCCAAGTTGTGAGGACCAAGAAGCCTCCAGACATTGCCAGGTGTCCCCTAGGGCAAGGGGAAAATAACCCTTGCTTGAGAACCACTGCCTTAGATCAAAGGAGGTTTCTGTATTAGTGACTCTCACTGTCATCTTGAACGTCTCAGTGTGCGAACCTCTTGGGGTTCATCTGATGAAAATGAGAGGTAGATCGGCAAGGTAGGACGAGGCCATTTTCTGGTGAGCATTGACTGCCATCTTATAGAGCAGAATTTTCATTGCCTGTTTAATTATTTAATTCTATCTTATTTATTCACAATAACAAGATGAGGTCAGGATAATTTACAGTTAACATTCCAAGATGAAGTGAAGTTCACAATGCCAGTTCATCCTTGAGGATAGCCCGACCTCATCGGCGGAAGTACAGCTCCACCTGTAACTCTCTTATGGTCTTTGACATTCTCTTCCCCATATGAGAAAAAGTTTGCACTTCATTTTTCTTGTTATGGATCGCCACAGCTGCACGGCAACGGGTCTCAAGCAGTTTTCATATCCCCTATTCCTCTTAGCTAAAACAGAACTGTACAAAGCAAGCATTCTAAAAAATACCTGAATAAATGAACTCTCGGGTTTGTCCAGCAGCTTAGAGTGAGAACAAAGAAAATAAGGTCTATCTCCATGTGCGCACTTCTACACAGAGCCGGGATAATTTATTCTCTAGAAGGGTACACTTGCTTGTGGTAATTCTTCAATCAGGCGGGAGTAACTCCACCTTAAGTGCTTGTCCCCAGATGACCTTGTTACAAAGAAGAATAGTACTGATGGAAGACAAATTAGAACTGTGATTATGAAAGCACCAGACTTTTCTCTCATTCCGTTTGATCTTCTTGTAAGAGTCCAGCTATGTTTACGTGCGACTACAGTTTGCATCACCATGGAGAATTTTATAACAATTAAGAGCTAGACAGTAGAAGGAGAATGTTTAAGATATCTGCCGTCATCACCTTTCTAAGACAGTAGTAGAGCCGAAAGCACAGGCCTGATTGCAGCGATGTAAGGAAATAAAATCGTATTATGAAACCCGTCAAGTTCCTCGGAATACCCAGTAGCACGAAATATTTTATCAATGCCAACTGCAAGTTGGAATAGATGGAATGCTCCTGTTTTTCTGTAATTTGGAGAAATGACTATTCTGGCTTCAGGGATGCCACTCACCGCTCCTTTTAGATTCTTAGCCGTCTATTTCTACACTTGAGGCACAAAACGTATTCCAGGGTTTGTTTGGTATTTGGTGAGAAGGCAGAGGATGGGGTTAAATGGGACCGTAACCGTCATTAGGCTCCTGGCACAAAAGGCACTGCACCTTCGTTTGCTTTTGTTCTCTCCAGAGCAACCCTGAGACAAGGATTTGTGTGCAAGCAGTTTATCTGGGACACAGTATCAGAAGTGCAGGGAGGGAGTGGGGAAATGGGACCGGGAAAGGAGGAAAGTCAAGAAGGATTACTGCTGGCAAATGGAGCTCAAACCTCTGAGAGACTCAGACTTGAACTACCAAGGAGTGAGGAAGCTCGGTGGTCAGCCCCCCAGCTCCAGCTCTCATCGGTTGGGGGCCACCCCTGAGGTATTCACCTCCTGCCACTTCCAGCTGCTTTGAGTATGGATGGAATATACTGGAGTGGCGTGCAGACACTCTCAGTCATGGCAAGCCACTGCCGTGTGTGGCGGTCAGAAGAATGGCCAAAGACGTCTGTGTCCTAATCCCTGAAACTGTGAAAATGTTACTTTACGGGGCAAGGGGAGTTTGCAGGTCTGATTAAGTTAAGGAATTAGAGATGGAGAGAGGACCCTAGATTATTCAGGTGAGCTTAATTTAGGCACATGGCTCATAAAAGTGGAAAGCCTTGGGGCACCTGGGTGTCTCAGTCTGTTAAGCGTCTGCCTTTGGCTCAGGTTGTGATCACGGGGTCCTGGGATCGAGCCTCCAGTGGGGCTCCCTGCTCAGTGGGGAGCCTGCTTCTCCCTCTCTTTGTTTTCCCACCCCGCCCCACCCATACGCATGCTCTCTCTCAAATTAAAAAAGAAATTTTTTTTTAAAGTGGATACTCTCTCAGTATCGAGAGACGACTATGGAAGATAAGGTCAGAGAGAGACAACATCGCTGGCTTTGAAGAAAAAGGGGCTCTAGGTCAAGGAATGTGGGTGGCCTTTAGAAGTGGGAAAGGGCAATAAATCAGATTCTTCCCTAGAACTTTGTTACATAAATGAGACAAACGTGGCCACTACGTATTGGCCCCTGGATTGTTTCTTTTTTTCACTGCAGGCTTAGACCTGTTAGCTCCAAAGCCTGCTGGCATCTTAGTCAATTTTACACACTGAATAATTTTTTAGACGGTCCGAACAAGCAGATCTTTAGCCATCTAAAGCCTGCCTGCTTTGCATACCTCATGAAACTGTGTTCAGCATCTGCGGACCAGTGATAAGTCAGAACCTTGTGGTTATAAGACCCTCAGCTGCAGTGCCTTTTGAAGCTCTCTGAAACTTCCGCATGCTGCTGAATGACGTCCCCTAGACAGGTAAGCCTCCTCTCCGCTGGGAGTCCCTTTGCCCTCTTCCCGTCTGGGTCGCAGCTCCTTGCTGGAAGATTCCGCACCCTTTCCTGCTGCCCTGCCAAGCCCACCCCATACAGCTCTTCCTGTGGTGCTGCCTCTCATGGGCGTATCTTTTTCCTTGATCAGCCTCCAAATCACAAAAACCCCCACAAGCCTCCAGAAGCAGTGCCTCCTTGCCAGCACCTTCTTTTTTTTTTTTTTTTTTTTGCCCAGTGAGGCCCATATTGGACTTCTGACCTCCAGAATTGGAGATCCTAAGTTCATCTTGGTTTAAGCCACTAAGTTTGTGGTGATGTGACAGCAACAATGAGAAGCATTTCTTACTGCACATGACTCAAACCACAAAGACCTTTCCGTATTTATACTTGTTTACGGTCAGCTTTGCAAAGGTTATAGTATGCATCCTAGATTTGGAAAGTTTAGAAAGTCCATTTGACTTTGTGCATGGCTTATGGTAGGTGTGCTCTAGGTTTACACTGAGTGCATGCATGAATGAATGAGTGAAATGAGATAGTCTGAAGAGATGACACTGAGGATAAGGGAAAGAGAAAATGATGAAGAAAACCAGGGCTTGAAAAATAAGATCTAGTAGGAAAGAAGGCAAAGAAAATAGGGATAATGGTAAACAGGCTAGGATGAAAGAAAGGACTGGAGACACTGAAAAGATGGGGATTTCTTCTGAAAGGCTACTTCTGCACACTACTTCGTATCCTGCGAAAGAGCATTCTGTAACGCAAGCCCTAAAATAAGGCTGTCCTAATACCTAGCAAAATGGAACAAGCTTGGAAGAAAAGCACCTTACAAACATTTCAGGCCTTTGTGTCCCGAAAAGGTACCAGCTCTCCACCCTGGGGGTCTAGGGGAATTGCAAAGTACCATGACATTTATTTATTCTTGCTGGCTTTCCAAATTAAGTCCAAACTTCTAATCCACACAGGTCTGATAAAGCCTCAACTAAACTCCTCAACCTTTAAGACAAAAAACAAATATGCCTTCTACCTCCCTGGGGAAGCAGTTACAACCTTTTCAACATCCTGCTTGCTAGGGAAGCGGTTGTTACCTTAATTAATGATCTGCAAAACCCTCTTTAAACACAGTGTGCAAACATGTGGCAGAATATAGAGCGAAATGTTAAAGAGAGAGAGAACACATGTCGTTTCACTGTAGTCTTCTTGAAATAAAAAAAAGTTAAGATGATGGAATTTCCTTTCCAAGGACATGGAGAAAGGAGACCTGTAGGGATTTCCAGTCTAAATATATCTTTATAAAGTATTTTATTTTCTGTTTGTTCATCTTTTTGTGGCTAGTTTTTCAACATGGAATCACTGGGGTTAATGTCCTTGATGTGATCATGGACACATGGGTAGCAAAGGTATGATGTAATGATAGCATTTGCACTACTGAAGGCAGTTTTAGGGGTTCTTTGGCCCCTCGTTTCTCCATGTGGCTCTCCAGACTAGCAGCATCAGCATCACCTGTACCTGGCACGAACTTGTTGGAAATGTCTCCGGCTCTGAGTCCAGCTCAGGGCTCGGTTCCAGGACTCTGCTGGACCTAGGCCTCCGGGTGATTCTCTTGTGTACCGCAGTTAGAGAAGGACAGATCTAGAGCCGGTCAAGAGGTAGACCACACTCCAGCAGGAGTCTGCAAGAGGACAAGTGTGTGTGCCGTTGGTTCTTCTCGATTCCTGTGCCTCTTGCTGGTCTAAGTAGTGAGGATTCTTCTATGCATTCTCACAGCTGTAGTAACCTACCCAATTCAAAAGTTCCCACTAGATTCTTTCTAGAATGGATGAAATCGTTGGTCTCTTTAACACTGTCCTACTGCCCTCCCTTTCTCTTTAACACTAAACATCATTGTATGCGCTTCTTGAACCACACATGTTTCGGTGTTAAAATTAAAATAAGCTTTTGTTATGACTGCTAATACCACTGAGCGTTCCCTAAATAGGTGTGATAAAGAACTTCATTTTTCCCTACCCACATACAAGTGTCTTCATCTCCCAGAATTTGGAAATTCAGAGTGTGAACTTAATAGTTCCCAGATAGGGGCCCTGCCTTACGTCCTGCACGAAGCTGTGCGTAGCATCACAGAGTGGTGTTCTTAGGGTGTGTGCTGTGTGGGTCCATATGATTTATGATTTAATGAAGCCGATCAGATAGAGTTTCCCTTCATACTCAACTGAGTGTACATTTGAATAAATTGAATTTTCAAACATAGGCTGCTGGACAGAACTTGCCTTATTCTAATGTAAGGGAAAGAACTGGCCATCACCCAATGAGCCCCACCTACGTATGGATCATGGAGGAATTGACTCTGAGGTCTGCAGAACTGAAAGCACTCTCCTGACTTAGTGGGCAGATGTGTGGAAATTATGTCACCCTCGGGAATAAGAAGTAGGAAGTAATTAGGGCATACTTCTCAATATGAAACCATCCTAACAATGTTCTAAACTAGGGTTTTTTCTACCATGGTATAATCAACACTTAGTGCAGGATAATTTTTCATTTTATGGTTGGAGGGGCAACCCTGTACATGGTAGGAAATGTAACAGACTAGATGCCAGTAGCACCCCTTCCTTAGATGGGACAGCCAAGCCTATCTCCAGACAAGGCCACAGGTCCCTTGGGGGGCAAAACTGCTCTGGCTGAGAGCCACTACCCTAAGCCTTTGGAGAGGAAAAAGACGAGAGAGACCTCATGCAAGATTCTCAAAGGTTGATCCTATTGGACTTAGAGTTCAATGGATTCCTTTGCTTCGATCTGTGGGGTTGATTAGGCTTAGTAATAGTACCATCTGCATTTCAATAGTTGCCTTTGAAAGTCAGTTTCCATTCTAATTGGGTTAAAAGGGCCTTCAGGGGTTCTATACCTTTGGAAAAATTGCTCTTGTGCTTAGGGGGTTTAGGCACAGCCTGTAATTGTGGGAGATAGAATGGAAGAATTCAGCTTGCCCCTAATTCTTTCCACTTCTCTTGTTTAGACACAATAGAGTAGAGGCACAAACTCATTATTTCAGTCTTATGATTATAAAAATTGCCGTACATGGGTCACATCTTGCTGTGCAATCTAAGTTTCCTTTTTGGAAGAAAAACCAGAGGAATGCAAATGGGGGAGGGAAAATGAAGCTATTTTAAGCTGTTTGATTTTAATCTGTAGAATATGCTCCCCATTAAGTTGAACAAAAGCTTTATGATTCAGAGTCTGGTACCTAGTGGTGGAGAAAGTAGATATTAAAACGAACAATCACTAAACATAGAATTTACCGTGTGCCAGGGTTTTGTTTTTCTTTTTTTTAATTCTGTGAGCTTTACTTGCAGGAAAGCTTTATTCTCAGCACAGTCCTATGAGGGGAATACTATTAACTCCATTTTGCAGATGAGAAAACTGAGGCACAGAAGAGGTTTTTGTGGGGGTTTTTTTCTTTTTAAGTAACCTACCAAGGTCACAGGACTGGTCAATTACAGTGCCTCTATTTGAATATTGGCAGTTTAGTTCCCTCATTTTTGGAGGTGAAACCCACAACTTCAAAACTGGAATCCCTCACAGGAAACCCCCCTCAGACAAGGCTAGACTGAGATCCTGACAAAGTCAGACAAAACAAAGCTACTTCATAACTTTGTCTAAGCACAAACAAAAACAAGGTTACTTTGCTACCCACGAAATACTCATCATCCTGCTCTTGGTTAAATAAGTGACTACTCTTTCTTTACCAACTATAGTTTTATCCTCATATGAGTCTGTCCTTCTACAGATAGGTTACTGAGATACCCAATCGTAGAATTTACCCTGCCTTTTTTTTCCTTTTTTTTAAGAGAGAGGGAAAGAGGTGGGGAGGGGCAGAGGGGGAGGGAGAGAGAGAATCTTAACCAACCTCAGTGCCCAGCGGAGGCTGACCTGGAGCTCGATCTCACGACCCTGAGATCATGACCTAAGCTGAAACCAAGAGTCAGACGCTTAACCAACTGAGTCACCTAGGTGGCCCAAATTTCCCCCTGCTTTTTGACAGCATCCAATCTAGAGCACACCCCTGCTTCCTTAGGTTTTCCTCCCAAATCACCCAACTTTTACAGAGGGACCCTTCTTCCACTGCTCCGCATGGTGTGTGTTCTTCCTCACTGCAGAGCAGTAAACCCGCCTTGTTTAAGTACAGCCTTATTTCTGGTGTTTGGCTGAAGAGTGTTGACACTCCTTGTCAATGTTACAAAGCTGAGAGTGGTAGCTAATTCCAGATGGCTAAATCAGCATCAAAAAGATTAATATAGTCTAGAAAATGGGCCAAATCCAATGAAGTGAAAATTTACAGCAATAAATATAAAGTGGTTTATTTAGGTTAGAAAAAAAGTCAAGCACTTAATCAAGAAGAGATAACTTCATAGCTATTCATATTAATAATAGAAAAAAAAGACTGGGGAAATTAACAAGCATTAGCAAGGTCAAAAAGAGCCAGTAGTGAACTAGGCTGACTTAAAAGCTCTATTGTAATTTAATGTTCTGTTAAAAACTGTAGATAAAGAGGGAACATTACTGCTCCTTAGTGTTACACTTTGATCATGCCTGGGCTATCTTTCAAATACTGCGACTCCTACTTCAAGATGTTCCTAGCAAACTACAAAAGGGAGGTCAGTGTGCCGCATGGCTATAAGCCGCATCATAGGAAGGACTAGGTCTGTTTAGCTCCAAAGATTTGAGAAGACCTTCCAGCTCACCATCCTTATGTGTTTGAATGGATGTCTCCAGGAAGAGAGGAAGGAGATTTTTACCCCTAATGAGGAGGAGGGCTTGTCCGATTGGGGACATTCCACAACTCCATGGACTTAGATAAGCCACTCCAAGATGAGCATTTGCTCTGGGTTTGTGCCTTCTGGCTTTCACCAGTGGGGTCTCATGTCCCGTTGGATTGGGAAAATCTAAGGCTCTTGCAACAGCGGAGAGGAAATAGCGCAGGGCTTCTGGGCCTCCTGAGTGGAGGGACAAGGGCTTCTTCTAAGTTGTTTCCCTCCTGGGGGCCTTGCATTCGGGTTTGAGACTAAAGCCTGGAAAAAGTAGTTTATTGTCCTTGTAGGTTTATTCCCTTTCAGTAGGTCAATGAGAAGACGATTGGTTGAGAGCAAGATTCAGGTATTTCTAGGTAAAGCGTCCTAAATAATATCTACCAATATCTTTCCCATCTTCTGTTCTTCTGTAAACCTGCATCATTTTCTGCCCATTGTTGTACATGCTTATCAAAAGGAACAAATTGGTTACTAAGATGCTTGGAAGAGCGGGATTATTTCAGCCCTGTAGGATGAGAAAATGATCTTTTGAGGAATTAGCAAGTTAGCTAAGACTTAAAGGTTGGATGGTGGGGGAGGGGGCAGAAAAATCACAACAAAATGAGTACCGAACTCTGCCAACTTATTATCATCTGAGAACTTTTGATCAGGGCCTCCCATTCTCACCCTGTTGTCCCAGTCAGGTTGAAGCCCCATATTTTCTTCCTGGGAGGCTGAAGTCTGAACAATGTATTAACATTCCTTTTAAAAGGCAGCTTATGGTGATGAGCACCAAGTGTTGGAGGAAGGTGTTGAATGGCTGCTTTGGCCACCCAAAACTAATATAACACTGTAGGTTAACCGGAATTAAACTGCAAACTTCAAAAACAAAAAGCTTATCATTGGGTGGCCTAAAAACCATAACTATGTTCTCAAGCAGCTGCAATTTCTGTTTTGTCACTGAAAATAAAGAAATCAGGGCTCTGTGGGTAACTGGAAATATCTGAGACCAGGCCCAGTGCCAAAAGTCAGGTGCGGTATGGCCAGGCAGTAAAAAGAAAGGAAACAACAAAAGAAAGGGAGAAACTCAGGTGAGGCTTTAAAGTTCTTGTGGGGGAAAATTGTTATAAACATCCACATGGTATGAAAACTTCATCTTGGAGCTGAGGAGGTAACCTAAAAATAGCATTTTACCACATAGACCTGGGGTCTCAGCATCTAATAGACTGGGGTTGGCCCAACCATAGAGATTTGCAAGTTCTGCCAGTTGAAGATAAGATGTGGGTTTGATTCTGAGAAACTCGGCTTTGGTAAAAGTGACAGTGGCTGCTGTGTGAGATGTAGAAAATATAACCTAAGCAAACAGACCTAGCCACAAACTGCCTGGTCCCTCCTTGAAAGTGACCCCATTTCATAACTTCGTTTAGTAAACAGCAGGCATTCTTTCCATGCAAGTAAATGTAATCTCAGGCGTTCTCTCAATAAGTATCTTCCTTTAATAACTCTTAATGCCAGTGTCACTTTGCAAAATGATTTGCTCTTGTTTTTTTTTTTTCTTATACCTTCTAAATAATCAGCCTGTTTTCTGCTGCAGAGGTCAGTTCCCCAATGACTTTTTTTCATTGGGAATATTGAACTTTTAAAAATGGGGTTTTTAGGGGTACCTGGGTGGCTCAGTCAGTTAAGCATCTGCCTTCAGCTCAAGTCATGATCCTGGAGTCCCTGGATTGAGTCCTATGTGTGTGTGTTTGGGGGGGCATCCCTGCTCAATGGGGAGTCTGCTTCTCTCTCCCTCTGCCCTTCCCTGCTAGTGCTCACACTCTCTCTCTCTCACACACACCCACCCACACACACATACTTTCTTGCTTACTCTCTCAAATAAATCAAATCTTATAAAAATAAAAATGGTATTTTCGTTTTAACTCAGGCCACAACCTATTAGGGTCTGTGAGAATTTAGTGGTTCACGCCTAGCTGGGCCAGAACTAGGGCATGTCGAGGCCTCAGGTGCAAAGTGTAAGGGGTGCCACAACCCCAGTGCTCCAGGTCAGTATTTTCATGCAAAAACTTCATTGTTAGTGCAAAAAAATCCAAAGTGAACAAAATACTAAATTTCAGATAAAACCAGTATCTGACCCTGTACTTGTGTGCTCACCTCACTTGCCTTACCCTAATCCTATCTGCACTTAAAAAACAGAATAGACCATTAGAGTGCATTAGAGGTGTTTGTTTCAAGTACGTCTGTGTCTCAGAGAGACTGGATCATAATGTAAGATCTAGAATGTGAAGTTTGAGCAATAGCAGTTAAGGTTAGGGACTCTGGAGCCAGACTTCCTGCGTGTATGGCTTTGGGCATTTTGCTTAACCTCTCTTTGCTTTAGTTTTCTCATCTGTAAGATGGAGATAAGAATACTGCCTTTGTTATTGACAGGATGACCACATAATTTATCCAAACAAGGGCAATTTTGAGAGTGGAAAATGGCACTAACAGACACTACAACTCTGTGATGTTATTCATTACAAAATAAAAACTCATTCTCAAATAAAGTCATCCTGCAAAAATGACAAAAACATTCATTCGTGAACTATCCAGATGTTCAACAAGACTGCTTAGCCTCTGTTTAGTTTTGTTGTCCATTGAACCTATGATTTTCCACATGTTCCACTGACCCCACCAAGTGGTGGCCTAGTGGTGTCACAGATTTTGTGTGCCATGTCATGGACCAAAGCTGACACCCCAAGTGGCCAGCAGGATAGCACTGCCTCCCCCCCCCCACTGACAGAGGCCAAAAGAAAGACTCCTTTATCCCCAGTCTTTCGTGTCCAAGTGTACTCCATTCTGATATCAGGAAGCTCCCTTTGAGCTATCCTGGAAAGAGAGTGATATGGCATTTCTTCTGGAAAGGGTCAAGAAAAGAAGCCAGGGATAGTGACAGTTATTTTTTAGATTTTACTACATGTTAAAGTGAGAACTCGTGCACTGTACATGTACGCCCCTACCCCAGAAGATGACGGCAAGACCAAAAACAGATATAGAGGTCGACCAGACCCATTTCATTTTGTTTTAAGACAACTATTAATAATTTTCTTAAAATGAATAAGCCATAACAAATGCTAAATGACACCAAGGCATCAGGACAGTATGCAAGTCCAGGACTTTGCACAGTAAGCTGCGCTGTATGATCACACTACTCATCTAGTTCTTGTGGGGATTAAATCAATTAATGTATGGAAAGTGCCTAAAACAGTGCCTGATATAGAGTAAGCCCTCAATCAGTGTTAGCTCTTATTACCATTGTTTTTTTCTTAACATGGTTCAGACTTAAAAAACTTAAAAGTGCTGCCTTAGAGAAAACAGATGCCATTTTCTAGGGGACACATAATTGGAAATGTCTACTAACCTTTTTTTTTTTTTCCCAAAATTTAATTGTCAATGGAAATAAGAGCCTTGACTGCAAAGGTCTGAATATGATTTGTTTTGTTCCCCACCTCCTTCTCACATCTTAAATTTGTTAATTAAGCTTTTTATTTTGAGTGGCCATTTTGAGATGCATAGTCAAACTCCAGAATATCTCCATACAAAACATCTAAACTTGGATTTCTCAATTTTTTTTTAAGACAAAGCAGTGACTACGAATGCCAACTGGCATTTCTAAGGAGTCTCCCCTTAATGCCCACCACTGTCAGCCATCCCAGGTGTCTTTCTTGCTCCTCTTTGCAGTGCCCAAACTATCTTGCTTTCTTCCTTACTTAACCCCAGGTCCTCTGGAGCTGAAGTTGAATTCATTCGACTTCATCACTGGTCTCCTTTATCGCCACTGTCATCTACCAGCCTCCAACCCTTAGTAGTTGATGACTTTAGGAACTCTTTCACTATCAACTCAATACCCACGAATGCCACTTTTGTGGAGGGTCTTCAATAACCAAATGGATAACTGGCCCCATCCTTGGCCTTCTAATTCCTGGGCTGCCTCGCGGTCAATTTTTCCTCTGCTGGACCTCAGCCATGTACTCATGGTCATACCCTTATCTTTGTCTTTACTTCCTGTGAAATCTTGATTTTTGAGCATTTCTTTCTCCCCGTCACCACTGGCTTGTGTCCTTCCAGCACCGTTATTTTAATATTCTTATTTCAGCATGTCATTGACCTTAGTGAAATGGACAATCCATGAGTAGCCAGTGTCTCCTACATGTCCTCACTTTACCTACCTTAGATTCCCTGGTTCATCACTACCACTCCCTCGCAAGCACCCTTAACTCCCCTGCTCTCCCTCCCACTTTCCCTTCCTCTCCTCCAGCTCCTCAACTGTCTTTTTTAAACCTACAGTGTTTTATTAGTAGCACGTGTACAATATAGTAATTCAACAATTCCATACATCACCCGGTGGTCATCACAAGTACATTCCTTAAACTCCATCACCTCTTTCACCCATCCCCCCACCCACGTCCCCTCTGATAACCATCAGTTTGTTTTCTGTAATCGAATCTCTTTCCTGCTTGGTCTGTCTCTTTTTTTTCCTTTGCGCATTTGTTGTTTTTTAAATTTCACATATGAGTGAAATCATACGGTATTTGCCTTTCTCTGACTTATTCCACTTAGCATAATACTCTCTAGCTGCATCCATGTCGTTGCAAATGGCAAGATTTTGTTATTTTTGTGGCTGAATAATGTTCCATTGTACTGCATCTTTTTTATCTATTCATCAATCGATGGACACTTAGCCATATCTTGGCTATTGTAAATCATGCCGCTATAAACATAAGGGTTCGTGTATCCCTTTGAATTAGTGTTTTTGTATTCTTTGGGTAAGTACCCAGCAGTGCAATTGTTGGATTGTAGAGTGATTCTATGTTTAACTTTTTGAGGAATCTCCATACTCTTTGTCACAGCGACTGTAGCAGTTTGCAGTCTCACCAACAGTGCACAAGTGTTCCTTTTTCTCCACATCCTTGCCAACACCTGTTTGTTTCTTGTGTTGTTGAATACCTATTCTTTGCAAGCTATTCCAAAAAAATAGAAAGGGAAGGAAAGCTTCCGAATTCATTCTATGAGACCAGTATTACCTGGATACCAAAACCAGATAATGGCACCACTAAAAAAGAGTACCACATGCCAATATCCCTGATGAACATAGATGTTAAAATCCTCTCCAAAATACTAGCAAACCGAATTTAACAATACATTAAAAAAAATCATTCACCATGATCAAGTGGGATTTAATTTTGGGTTGTAAGTGTGGTTTAGTATTTGCAAATCAATCAATGTGATACATCAATAAGAGAAAGGATAAAAACCATATGATCATTTCAATAGAGAAAAAGCATTTGACAAGGCACAATATCCATTCATTATTAAACAAAACAAAACAAAACAAAAACAAACCAACCAACAAAGTAGGTTTAGAGGGCAAATTCCTCAACCTAATAAAGGCCATCTACGAAACCCCACAGCTGACATCATCCTTAATGAGGAAAAAGTAAGAGCTTTTCCCCTAAGGCCAGGAACAAGACAAGGATGTCTAGTCTCACCATTTTATCTAGCACAGCACTAGAAGTCCTAGCCACAGTATCAGACAGCAAAAAGAAAGAAAAGGCATCTAGACCAGTAAGGAAGAAATAAAAAGCACAACTTTCACTATTTGCAGATGACATGATACTATATATGGAAAACCCGAAAGACTCCACCAAAAAAAACTGCTAGAAGTGATAAATGAATTCAGTAAAGTCACAGGATACCAAAGCCACGAACAGAAATCTGTTGCATTTCTATGCACCAGGAATGAAGCAGCAGAAAATGAAACTAAGTAATCCCATTTATAATTGCACCAGAAACCGTAAGATACCTAGGAATAAACCTAACCAAAGAGGTGGGAGATCTGTACACTGAAAACTAAAAAACACTGATGAACAAAATGGAAAATGACACAAAGAAATGGAAAGACGTTCCGTGCTCTTGGATTGGAAGATTTCTACAACAGCCTCGTAACTTATCTGCTGCTGCTACGCTTGAGCCAGTGGACCATCCACTTGATATCCTGGTGTTTGCTATGCTGAAATTAATTTGTGGATTCCGGTCAGTTAGCATAAAATCCATTCCTTTATCCTGGCCTGCAAAGTCCTGTACGAATCTGAAATCACTTATTCCTCCAACCTCGTGTTATTTTCTCCTGCCTGCTCTAGTACTGCTCAGGTTTCTGCAAACTTATAATAGGATTCACTTGGGACTCTTGTGAAAAGTACTAATTCCTAGCGACCTCTCCCCTTGCAGAGTCCGATTCATAGGCTTAGGAATCTGTATGAGAATCTACTTTTAACAAGCGCTCCATGTGACTTTTATGATAAGATACAGATACAGCCTAAGAATCTTCCACATAACATTCCAAGGAAGTCCTACCAACTATTTAGAATTGGGAAGCAAAATGAAACCCATTTTCCATTTCTGGTCCAGGAGAATATGCAGTCAGTGGCCATCTACTATGCTAAGCCAGGGAATTCTGGGAATACAGTTTATGTAAGAAATTCCCTCACATTCCCATAATTTCCTGGGTGGCACAAGCGCCACTTTGTGCAGACTCCTGTGGATGAGGGTGAAGAAATGGTTGTCATCAACAAGGAGGCAAGGAGGAGAAAATTGAGAAAGGCTTGATACTCGACAGTGGAGTGCAAAGAGAATGTGTCTGTTTCCCTAGGCTGTGGTAGGACAAAAGATTCCTAAGAGGTAGAGAAGAGAAAAACGGCAGCCAGCCGGATACCAGTCCAGAGTATGTGCAGGAAGCATTGTGGTAGACGAGGTCAGGACTCTGTGAGCTCATAGGCATACGAGCTCCTCAACTCGACCAACATCTAAGTCACAATAGATGTTTAGCTTTGCGATTAGGTATTTGCAAGTGTTAAGATTGACAGCGAAACATTTTTTTGGTTTTGTTGCAACAGAGTAGTATATAACTCTGGCTTTAATAGCAAGTTCAATTTCTCAAATTTTAGGGGAACTGTCATTTCCTGTACGTAAGATTTTAACTTTAGTCGTCTACTGAGACGTTGTTACAGGCACTGGCATCCTCCATATCAAAGGCCATGTTTCTCTCCCAGAATCTGAAACAAACTGAAAATTGCAAGCCTCCTGGTGTCCCATATGAAATTGGATTCTAAGCCAGGCTAGTGCTTTTCCAACATGTACAGACACTGGAATTCCCCGGGTGGGAGCTTCAGAAATCCTGACTCCTGTACCCCATCCCAAGACTGGGATTTAATTGCCGTGGGGTGTGGCCAAGGTGTGGGATTTTTGAAAGATCTGCAGGCTATTCGAATGGGCAGGCAAGTTTAGGAACCAGGGAGCTACTGATTTTGAGCACCTATTTGATTGAACTTCAAACCTCAGGATTGTGTAGAATTTGGGTTTATACATTAAAGGTTAAGCCGAGACCATGAGATCAGTTTGATAGGATTTATCAAGTTGTGACCAACCTGGGTAGGGACCTTATTTACATAAAGCTAGAGCAATTGATGAGAAAGTCAGTCGAGGTAGTTATGTACACAAAGTCACATACACACAAATTACCAGTGTTCAGGACAACAGGATTTTAAAGCAATTTTGTCAAGTCGAGGATATATCTCCAATTAGAGTTGCCCAATAAAACACAGGGCTCCCAGTTAAATTTTAATTTCAGATCAACAAATAATTTATTAATAGAAGTCTCTCCCACGCAATACTTGGGACATCTTTCCACCAAATGCTATTTGTTGATCTAAAATTCAAGCTTAACTGCATGCCTCGTGGTTTTTTTTTCTTTCTTTTTTTTTTTTTTTTTGCTAAATGCGACAACCCTGGCCTGATTTTAAAGGACTGACCTGAGCATTAAATCAGTATAGTAGGACACCTCAGGACCAAAATTAACCTTAGCCTCTTGCTCACTATGCATTCTCGTTTCTGAATTCCACTGCCTGGGTAACTACGTCAAGCTCTACCTGACTGTGTCTGCACTGAGGGTCAGCTGTACCTTATTCTGTCTCTTCTGTCTTCTCCGGAGCCGCAGAAACTCCTTGTGCTGCCTGGAGACAAAGTTCACTGCCGCATACTCCAGCAAGGCAGCAAACACAAACAGAAGGCACACCGCCATCCAGATGTCAATCGCTTTCACGTAGGAGACCTGAAAGAGAGAGAGAGAGAGAGAGGAGGGGGCACTGTGAAAACTTGTAGAGAAATCGGATTCCTCGTGTTGGGAGAAGCAGAATCCCTCATTTTCCTTCATCAAGGATTTTCTCTCCTTTCCTTAAGAGAGTGCTTAAGCATTTTCCATTCCACTTTGCAGACTCCGGGCCGAGCGGTGAAAATGACACTGCTTTGCCCCTTTGCCCCAGGCCCTTGTTCCATCTCTCTCGGTCTAGCCCATCTGCTCAAGTAGCCTCAAACCTGAGACCAGCCCCAAAGATGACTACAAGAATTTCCTTAACGGAAAAAAACCAAAAAATTTTGAAGCTGCTTATTTCCTTCCATTTTTTCCCCTTAATATTTAAAAGCTAGTATAATCCAAAACTTGGATGAGAAATAAGCTATGTGTGGCTTTGGGCCCTTCAAACACCTATTTGTAATTTCCATCACTCTGTTGATCCTGACAATGAAAACCCATTTCTAAATAGATTTAAGCTATCAAATTTCAAAAATATTCAACTCAAATAAAACATCAGGGCTCTGGTCTTGGGAAGGGATCTGGTTAAAAAGGAAATTTTATAACACTTCAATGGTTGGCTGAGTGTTCAGTATACCTTAAAATTTGAGAAATCAGATTCTGAAAGCAAATAGTTTTTACTTGTAATGGAAAGTGCCCCTCACCTCACCTCATTCCCACTTGTTTTTTAAAATAACTCAATGGTGTTGTAACCTTCTGGACCCCAGACTACAAAGGATGCTTATTAAACTGTTAGCTGAATGTGTACTATCTAACTCTAAATTTTTTTTTAAAGTTTTATCTATTAGAGAGAGAGAGAGAGAGAGAGAGAGAGGAACAACAAGCAATGAAGGGGCAGGGGAACAGGGAGAGAAACAGACTTCCTGCTGAGGGGAGAGCCGCTGAAGGGCTCGATCCTATGACCCTGAGATCATGCCCTGAGCTGAAATCAAGAGCCCGACGCTTAGCCAACTGAGCCACCCAGGCACCCCAGCTCTAACTTTTAAATCGGGTTTCCAATTATTTTGATATCAGACACTGAGTGTTTATCAACCAGTATTGTAAGAATTTAAAAAAAATTTTTTATTGTGTTATGTTAGTCACCATACAGTACATCATTAGTTTTTGATGTAGTGTTCCCTGATTCATTGTTTGTGTATAACACCCAGTGCTTCATGCAATCTGCACCCTCCTTAATACCCATCATAGGCTCACCCATCCCCCCACTCCCCTCCCTTCCGAAACCCTCAGTTTGTTTCCCAGAGTCCATAGTCTCTCGTGGTTCATCGCCCACTCCGATTTCTCCCCCTTCATTTTCCCTTCTCCTAATGTCCTCCATGCTATTCCCTATGTTCCACAAATAAGTGAAACCATATGATAATTGTCTTTCTCTGACTTATTTCACTTAGCATAATCCTCTCCAGTCCCATCCATGTAGATGCAAAAGTTGGGTATTCATCCTTTCTGATGGCTGGGTAATTTTCCATTGTGTAAATGAATCACATTTTCTTTATCCATTCATCTGTTGAAGGGCAGCTCAGCTCCTTCCACAGTTTGGCTATTGTGAACCTTGCTGCAGATGACATGATACTCTATGTGGAAAATCCAAGTCTCCACCCCCAAATTACTAGAACTCATACAGCAATTCAGTAATGTGGCAAGATACAAAACCAATGCACAGAAATCAGTTGCTTTCTTAGCCAATGCACAGAAATCTTAGTTGCTTTCACTAAAAATGAAACTGTAGAAAGAGAAATTAGATAATTGGTTAGATTTACAATAGCACCAAAAACCATGAGATACCTTGGAATAAACTTAACCAAAGAGGTAAAGGATTTATACTCTAGGAACTACAAAACACTCATAAAAGAAATTGCAAAAGACACAAAAAGATGGAAAAACATTCCACGCTCATGGATCAGAAGAATAAACATCGTTAAAAATGACTATGCTGCCCAGAGCAATCTATACTTTCAACACCATCCCAATCAAAAAACCAATGGCATTTTTCAAAATGCTGGAACAAACAATCCTAAAATTTGTATGGAACCAGAAAAGACGCAAATTACCAAGGAAATGTTGAAAAAGAAAAACAAAGCTGGGGGCATCATGTTGCCTGATTTCAAGCTTTACTACAAAGCTGTGATCACCAAGACAGCACGGTACTGGCACAAAAACAGACATATAGATCAATGGAACAGAATAAAGAGCCCAGAAATGGACCCTCAACTGTATGGTCAACTAATCTTCGACAAAGCAGGAAAAAATATCCGATGAATAAAGACAGTTTCTTCAATAAATGGTGCTGGGAAAATTGGACAGCTATATATAGAATAGTGAACCTGGACTATTCTCTTACACCACACACAAAGATAAACTCTAAATGGATGAAAGACCTCAATGTGAGACAGGAATCCATCAAAATCCTAGAGGAGAACATAGGCAGTAACCTCATTGACATCGGCCACAGCAACTTCTTTCAAGACATGTCTCCAAAGGCAAGGGAAACAAAAGCGAAAATGAACTTTTGGGACTTCATCAAGATAAAAACTTCTCTTTTTTTTAAGATTTTTATTTATTTATTTGACAGAGAGATCACAAGTAGTCAGAGAGGCAGGCAAAGAGAGAGGGGGAAGCAGGCTCTCTGCCAAGCAGAGAGCCTGATTCGGGGCTCAATCCTAGGATCCTGAGATCATGACCCGAGCGGAAGGCAGAGGCTTTAACCCACTGACCCACCCAGCGCCCCAAGATAAAAACATCTGCACATCAAAGGAAACAATAAACAAAGAGGCAACCCACAGAATGGGGGAAGATATTCACAAATGACACTATAGACAAAGGGCTAATATCCAAGATCTATAAAGAACTTCTCAAACTCAACACCCAAAAAACAAATAATCAAGTCAAAAAAATGGGCAGAAGACACGAGCAGACACTTTTCCAAAGAAGACCTACGAATGGCTAACAGACACATGAAAAAGTGTTAATCATCATTAGCCATCAGGGAGATTCAAATCAAAATCACATTGAAATACCACCTACACCAGTTAGAATGGCAAAAATTGACAAGGCAAGAAACAACAAATGTTGGAAAAGTTGTGGAGAATGGGAAACCCTCTTACAGTGTTGGTGGGAATGCACATTGGTGCAGCCACTTTGGAAAACAGTGTGGAGATTCCTTAAAAAATTAAAAATAGAGCTACCCTTTGACCCAGCAATTGCACTACTGGGTATTTACCCCAAAGATACAGATGTAGTGAAAAGAAGGGCCATATGCACCCCAATGTTCATAGCATTTTACCTGTATTTTCTAACCATTATAAAAACTGTATTACCACCAATTTCTGATGAGGAAACTGGAATAGCGAAGAGTTAAATTATTACTCAAGGTTACAGAGCTAGTTAAATGGCAGAGCTAAGATTGGAATTGAATACCAGTCTGACTGGTGGATTTCCTTTCCACACGCACACACACACACACACACACACACACACACACACTACTAAGATTATACAGTTTGTATCTTACATTACTCTTTGAGCTTTAGAGTGAGCATTTCTTCTATCATTTAACTTTCTTCTAAATCATGCTTGCATAATTGTCCAGACCATGATGAATCATTTTGTATTACAGGGCAGCTAGGTGATTTGTAGTTCTGTTGTTTGCTACTATAAACTTCGGCACTATGAATGTTCTTCCTCCCCCGCCCCCCACCAAATATTAGCTGTATCTTTGCTTATTTGTCAGATCAGTTTTTAGAGTGGTATTATGGGAATAAATGAGAGGAAAACTGGCTTCTGATTTAGGAAGTTGATAGCAACACGGCAGATATAAAAGCAGAGGCTCTAGAGTGAGATTCCCCAAGTAGAAAAGAGCACCCTGTTCCTGACTAACTCCATCATTTTGCCAGATTGTTAAACCCCTTTCTGCCTCTCATCCTTGTCTGTATAACAGGGACAATAATACCTGTCTCAGAATTATGTGGCAAAGATCACCTAATATGTGCAAAGTGCTTAGAATGGTACCTGGCACGGAATAAGTGCTATGTAAATGTTTGCAATTACTTGTCTACATAAGGGTGTGATTTTGTTAATGGAGAAATTTTGAAAGAGACAGAAAGATCAAGGACAATTTTTAAAAAATCACCTATGATCCTAATATATTCCAATTATTATTTTTAAGGTCACCACTTGCTTTATACTATTTGTCTCAGTCAACCTGATCTGCCGGTCCAGCACTTTCTCATCTCCAGCACTTTGAATAGATCACCCTTCCTACCTGGGATGCTTAGTCTCTTTCTTTCTGACTCACAGAATCTTTCAGGACTTGATTCAGATGCTGGCTCACCTGGGAAGCCTCTCCAACCTTCCTACTTTCTCCCATCTGGTTTAGCGGCCACTTCTCTTTGCTCTCTCATCATTGTTGAGCCTGTCCCTTCTTACTCCATGAACTTCCCTGACCCCACCACTAGACCATAAGCAGGTTTTTTTTTTATTGGACAGGCTCCGTGTATTATTAATCTCTGTATCACCAGCGCAGGACCTAGAAAATAGTGAGTAAGCATTAGATATGTGGGACGGATGGATAAATCAATGATTGAATGATAGAAGGAATGACGAAAATATCGGGCCACCTTTCCATCTTTGTAGTAAATTTCAACACTTCTGCACTATGTAACATTACCCACAATTGCATGTATTTGATATTTCTAGGAGTGAACTGTTAGTGCATTTTAATTCTCTCAGCACACTTAACATGCTTGGAATGTGTTTTCCCTTAATAAGCAGTCATTTGTCTTGTGTTTGCTCTTCTGGAGCAATCCTGTTCTCCTGTAATAATAGAACATTACCAATCACAGCATTCCTAGTTATATATTATTCAGAAGGCCCGTAAATGTTTTAAGACCCAATAATGAGAGGAATTTGTCAGTGCCTGAGATATGTCCGTACCACGAGCTAAGTCCAATAGAGCTGACTGTCATTCCTCCCCTTCCTGGTGTTTACAGCGTTTAGTCATTTGTAAACCTTTTCCCCATCTCGTTCTGGCCATCAGCAGGCCAAGCACGTATTTGGCTTCTTTTATAGCTGCTCATAAATGAGTCCTTTCAGTCTCTTAATCATTTTGGTTGGTCTCTGAGTTGCCTCCAAATCATGAACATCTTTCCAGCATTGAAGTGCTGGCATTAAATGCATTATTCACATGGATTTAGAGGGCGTTGTGAGACATCTATTACATACAATGTGATGCCCCTCGGTGCTGGTCTCTGAGGATTGAAATGCCTTTTTGGTGCTTTTACCCAGCTCTGAAGCCAGATTCTCTCTCTTTGGCTGCTAATCCCTAGATGTTGTTAGCTCACATCTTCCCCTGTCACATTCTTTTTATGATTCTTGGGCTTATATGATTGCTTCCTGAACTACTTTACTACAGTCTTGCAAAAAAAAAAATAGTTTTCAAAGGTAATTAAGCTCTCAAAATGCTGTTATGACTCACTGAGTTGGTATGTTTCCAGGCATATTTAATTCAGGGAAAAAAACCATTGAGGGCCTACTATGTGGAAGGCAGTGTACTAGGTGCTGGTGGGAGGTGGGGCAAAAGATACAAGGATAACTGACATGCACATTGATACTTTCCAGATTGTACTTCAGAGGACCCCGTTCACACTGGGCTCCAGAAAGTGTCATTCCCATGTGTCACGGAGCAGCAAATTATGGCCTATGGATCAAATCTGGCCCACCACATGTTTTATAAATAAAGTTTTATTGGAACACAGCCATACTCATTAATTTGCATATTGTCTATGGCTAAATAACCAGGTTTAAGTACTGACTGGCTTTCACACTAAAATGGCACCATTGAGTAGTTGTGACAGAGCGCGTATGGCCTGCAAAACCTCAAATACTTACCATGTGGTCCTTTACAGAAAACATTTGCTAGCCCCTGACCTAGACTCGGCGTTGTCTGGTTTGTCCTGAGTTTATACATCACAGTAGCACTGCTTGGTACTTGAGAAATTCATGGTCTACTGAGGGAGACAGTCACGTGACCATGTAACTGATACAGAGTAGTCGGTCTCCTGTGCCAAAAGACCAAAAGGCTGTTGGAATATGGGGGGGGGGGGTGATGTTCATAGGGAAGATCAGAAAAGGCTTCATTCTTCACTGATGTGGCACTTGACTAAAGGTTTGTGGAAAGCCAGGACTTCAGTGGGTGGAAACAGCTATAAAAGCAAAACCACAAAGATGGTAGAGTCGGTGGGCTCGGGGACACGAACAGTCTGGTAACCAGGATATGCTATGCTAGGTACCTGGGAAGTGCAGGGTGGGGTGGGGACAGATAGGCTGGGCCAGGACATGGAAAGCCAGGCCGGGGGGTTTGGGTTTCAGACCGCTCATAAAGATAAGTTAATGATGGTTTTGAGGTGGGGTATAGATGTGTAAGTCCTTTTCTAATTATCCTGATGTGTTTTTTTTAAAAGATTTTATTTATTTATTTATTTGACAGAGAGAGAGAGAGAGATCACAAGTAGGCAGAGAGGCAGGCAGAGAGAGAGGGGGAAGCAAGCTCCCCGCTGAGCAGAGAGCCCAATGTGGGGCTTGATCCCAGGACCCTGAGATCACGACCTGAGCCGAAGGCAGAGGCTTAAACCACTGAGCCACCCACGCTCCCCTATCCTGATGTTTTTTGTCTTCAAAAGCCAGAGTCTTAGCAAAAGTAGACATTTTTCCTCCTTATGAAAATGTGCCTTTCTCCCTCTTGCCACTTTCAGCTTTACACAAGACCTGTTCTCTTCCAAGCTTTCTAACAACATCTCTGAATCATTTGCTGGATCTTCTTCTATTTGTAATTTGTGTTCTTGAACTTCTAGAAAAGAAGTTTTCTTCTTACTGTGTGTGTGTGTGTGTGTGTGTGTGTGTGTGCGTCTTATAGCAGAGTTTAGCCAAGGTCTCATGAATCCCACTTCCTTTTCCTGGGACACCAGGGAGATAGATTTGCCACTTCAGTTCGATCTCCTGTGTACTGTGGGCAGAGCTGCTATATGCCACTTCAGGGCCTCTAAAATCTCCTATGAGGTTCTTATGATTTAACCCTTCTGCAACCACCTTGGATGTCACTCATTTCAGATGGCAGTGCCCCAAGATGAAAGAAGCCTGGATCCCTAGAAGACCCAGGGCCACCCGCTCTACAGTGGAGTATAATTTGAGTGAGAAATAAACTTTCATTGTACTAGGCCACAGAGATTTCAGGATTTTGTGTTTCCAACACTTCCAAATCCATCATTCAGTTCTGACCTCTCACCTCTCATTCCTGTGCTAATTCTAAAATACCTGCTGTTAGTATTTACAAAATCAGACTCATTAAATGCCCCTCCTTCCCTTTCATTTGATTTTAATCATTCTTCCCACTAGCAAATGTATTTTCACCATTGGTTATTTACTGGCCTTTATCTCTATTATTCAGTCTGTTGTAAAAACTCAACATTTCTTTCTGCAGAGCACCCTTGGGTTTACTCTTTTCTCTCCATTTTAAAGATGTCACTACAACCCTGGTCATCAGCACTTAAACCTGGTTATTATAATGTCCTGTAATAACCAGGATGTTGTAATAACCAGGTTTAAGTACTGACTTAAGTACTGACTGAGCCCCCCCCCCCCCCCCCCGTATTCAGTTCTTCTCCGTGGCACTTTATCCTGTTGCTTCTGCGAGATTAAATTGAAAATGCCAATTACATTTTGCAGTACATTTGCTTAAGAACTGCCGAG
>CM052801.1:8917789-8983901 GCA_028533885.1 Nasua narica | reverse complement strand
TCTTTCCTAACATGAACCTTGTACTTTGTTTAAGCAATTCTGCTTAAAATTCCCCTTATCCCTGAACTTGAGGGGGTCAAGTTCATTCCTACTGAGAACCCCAGTGGTTCATAAATGGGTGCAATTTTGCACCCCTGAGGACCTGTGGCAATGTCTGGAGATATTTGGGGTTGTCACTACCAGGGGGAGGTGCTGCTGGTGGCTGGGAGGTTGAGGTCAAGAATGTTGCTAACAATCCCCACAATGGAAAATTATCCAACCCCAAATGTCAATAATTCTGAGGTTGATAAACTCTGAGATGGAGAAAGCAAAAACTCCCCAAGCCCAGGCATCTCTATCGAGTCCAGTGGTTCTCCACTGGGGACGATGTTGTTCTGAGAAGACATTTGCCCATGCCCGAAGATGTTTTTGGTTGTCCTGACTGGCGAGTGGGGTTTTGTCACTAGCTTCTAGTGGTTAGAGGCCAGGGATACTGCTGTAAATGCCCAATAATGCAAAACACCGTCACCATGACTTAGAATATGCCAGCCCCAAATGTCAATAGTGTTAAGGTTGAGAAAACCTGGCCTATATATTTCTCCCAGCATAGAAACTCTTCCTGCCTTTCTTCTACCTGTTTATTTCTAGATAATTCCTCAAGGAGTAGCTCAAACTCCATCTCCAGAGTGAGGCTTTCTCTGCCCATTCCAGTCCATAGTGGTCTTGCCCATCTTTGGGATTTTATTACACTTACAGTTAGGATGGTACAGTTTAGTCTTTGCCTCATGTGTGCATGTTTTATCCACCCAACTAAAGTATATGATACTGGAGGATAAAGATCCAGTAATGTCTTTCATATCTATGCCATCAAGGACAAGTGTTTAAGTACATTGTAAGTGTCCCATAGTTTCTGTTGATTGACAAGTCATCCAAGCCATATATAAATCCAGATTCCTTTCACAATCAATTCTTTATATGAAGGATCCAGCTACCAAAGCAAAAATGAGAACAACAAAAACTCAAAGGAAAAAATTAGCTTCGGTCTTTATAGGTGATGATATCCAGATTGCTCTTTATTTATTTGCACTAGGGGAAAGAAGTATACTTATTATTTTCATGACTTTACCATTTATGTAGTTTGCAAACCCATCTTGTGAAAAAGTGGAGCCAGTCAAATGGGTTAGATTTTTGTGGCACTAAGTAAACATTGATCTGGTATTCAAATACATCAGCTAGATGGTGGAGTTTAGCTCATTGCTCAGTTGTTTTGGCATCATGTTGACATTTCTTGGAGATATTTTGCATCACTGTTCTTTTCAAGACTGTCTTGGCATTTTTGGACAACTTGGGCAAGTTTTCTTGAGTTAAATTTTTTATTAATGATCTACTCAGATCCGTTTCAAAAGGGAAAATCAAGCCATGAATTTATTTACTTTAGTCCCATAATTTGTTTTGTTTATATTCAAAAACGACACCATATTCCATGTCATGAATGCCCTCTCCATCCTTCTTGGGCAGGTCACTCTCCTGTGACAATTTGTCAACAAAAATATATCCACATTCTCACTTTCTGGGATGACCGCAGAGAGCTGTGGCATTCCTCCAGCAGACAAGCAAGGAGGGTTAGTTATGAACACATATGGAGAGAAGTTCTCTACAGTAGAGAAAAATCACAAATGACTATGATCAACCAAGTAGTATTTTTTTAAGTAGGCTCCATGCCCAATGTGCACCCAACGTGAGACTTGAACTCACCCTGAGATCAAGACCTGAGCTGAGATCAAGAGTCAGACTCTTAATCCACCGAGCCACCCAGGTGCCCCCCAAGAAGTATATAATAGAAAAGAGACAAAATGGATTCATAGGGCAATCTCAAAATACTAAGATATTTTTCTTTCAATAAGTGGAATGGTCTCCCACACCCACCTGCCTGAGTCAATGTTTATTCTCAAACTATACATACAAACCATGGCTGGACCAGAATAGCAGCTTTTCTGCTATGTTCCATACAGTTGCTTCTTACCTAATTTAGAAGGCAAATTTTTAGTTAACCCTTCTTATGCAACCGTTAAAATGAAGGATACCCCAACGGTAGCCTGACTTATGCTTTCATGACGTGGAACAGAGGTCTTTGGTAACTCCAGTGAACTTGTCTTTCATCCAGTGCCATGAAGTATATACCACCACTCTCCCCACCCCCGTTTTATGGGGGAAAATAATTTTACTAAATGCATGTCTAAGTCTTATACAGCTGGTCATCAACCGTTGAGGAAATGAGGATTCTGGCTTTGATTTTCTGTTTTGACTCTTACCTACATTCAGTCACTGTAAAAATATCATCAGAAAAAATATAGACAGTTGAATTAATCCTAGTGCCAAAGATTCATGGCGTTGTGTAATTTTATCTTTATAATTTCGTTGCCAAGTTGCCATTTTTATCGCCTAATTGAAGAGCTCACATCTGCTGTTTAATGCCAGGAAAATCAGATTTCCTTGGCAGAGAGGGATGGTAGCAGCACCAAGTACCTGGCCCATTCCGGTGTCACTACCCCTGCCCTATTTTCTCTCCTCATCTTAAGCTCTTGCTGGGTTCCGGGTAGGATAGTGAATAAACACTCTTGTGAAGGTGCTGTTTGTAGAAACAGCCATTGGGTGGCAGTGCCTCCAAGCCTGGGATCTGCCGGAGGCAATTAGAAAAAAATGGTACTCCTTAAATCACAAAACTTCCATAAGGACAAACCCAAACAACCTTCAGGGACCAATTCATTTCTTGGGTGATACACAGGCCTAGACAGCTGATTATTTCCAAAGATGAGTAAGTTTCTCTCCATTGTGGTGGTCAGCAAACTGTTCAAAGTAGCTTGCCAATGCCTACTACCATGTGACTTTTTATGGATGGAGAGGTTAAGGGAAGGGTAGAACTGCCAGCCCCAGAATATACAGGGACTATTAGTTGGTATCCACTGTTAGAGGCACCAGACGGACGCCCCGTGGCGAGGTGCCCCCAAGTCTCTCAGCCTTCTGCAAATGTAGGCATCTGGGGAGGATGCCAAGGTGAAGAGGGAGGGGCCTCTGGAGGAAGGAGAGGAAGCAGGCCCAGGGGCCATCTTCTTCCCTGTGTTTGCGTTTGCCCATGTCTCATCACATTCTCAGCTCATGGCCTGAAATACCGACTTCTCCCACAGTCTACTTCCTGTGGTTGCACCCTCGGTGCCAAAACAAGGGCAGTACATTCTCAAACAAGGGCAGAAATGAGGACGGAGTGGGAGTCGGGAGCAAACTGCCCACTAGTGAAAAAACCACCTCAATGAAAACAAGAGCCAATTGGATTATCTCAGTGTTAGAAAGACAACAAGCAGCTTTTGGCGGGGGTGGGGGGGATTGTGAAAGGATCCTCCACTTCATAGATAATTGTGTGGTTAGTGTGTGTGTGTGTACGAGAGAAACAGAGTGAGAGAGAGAAATTGGCAAGAGTATGAGGATGGAAAGAAAGAAAGGAAAGGAACAGCTTTAGAGCCAGGCCAGCTTAGATTTGAATTCTAGCTGAATGGCCAGTGAACTTGGGAAAATCTCTTAACCTGAGGCAACCTCCGTTTCCTCATACTGAAGTAGGGGCCCAAGGATTCCAGTGTCACAGGATCACCGAAGGACTGAATAAGACACTATGTAAATCCTTTTTTTTTTTAAGATTTTATTTATTTATTTGACAGAGAGAGATCACAAGTAGGCAGAGAGGCAGGCAGAGAGGGGGAAGCAGGCTCCCTGCTGAGCAGAGAGCCCGATGCGGGGCTGGATCCCAGGACCCTGAGATCATGACCTAAGCCAAAGGCAGAGGCTTTAACCCACTAAGCCACCCAGGTGCCCCGACACTATGTAAATCTTAACACTCATTTGGCAGTTTGCAGACCCTCAGACACACTGGTTTGCCAAGGATGAGCTCCTGAAGCCATTGTGAAATTCAAAACTTGCATAACTCAAGGCAATTTTCCCTGGAGGAACAAATGTAAAACAGCATTTGTTGTATTTCATGTTCTAGAGGTTTAAGACCTTTTTTGTATTTTTACATTGTATTTTTACATTGCCCTATTACAATGTATTTTTACATTGCCCCATTTCAAGTCCACATAAGCCAAGTTCACATAAAATGGAACCTCACTGTAGGTGAGCACAACGCGTACAGAGTGACAGAGGAATATGTCACAGGAGCTGATGTGTGCTGTCACCAAAACATGACAACAAACCACCAGCATCGTCAACAAAAAGCCTGCAACAGCACAGCTCTAGGAGTTATCTCCGTTATAAAGATAAGGATACTTGAGTTGACAGACCTACTACCACAGTCTCAAGGCCAAAGAGTGGTTGAGTTGTGCTTTTTTGGCTCACTGACCCCTGAGGGAACCTCCCTGTCTGGGGAGTGAGGCCGGAGAATTACTCATAGGCTGTGATTTCACTGGATGACAAGACCTGGTGTGAAAGACAGGGGGGCGGGCGCATGCGGTAGGGCAGCACCTGAGAAACGGCAGCACAGTCACGCCTACAGCCGTGGAGACACTATGAACATAAATATTTAAAGATGAGACATAACCACCCTGTTCTCAATTTGCTTTCTGAGTCAGCAGTCAGTGCTGTTTCCACTTCTTTATTCGTTCCTTTACCCACCCCACCCAGGTTCAAAGTTCATACTTGGGACCAAGGAAGAAGAGGGAGATGGTTAATACAGTCCAGTCCTGTTCTTTGGACTAAGGCTGAATGAAAGGCCTTGAAATGACGGTCAGGGTTTATTGTGATAAAGATTTTCTCCGGTTTTCCATCTTGTACTCCCCAGGGAGGAGGCTTGACAGGAGAGGGAGTGTAGAAAAGCTGAGGCATCCCTACCTCCTAGACTGGGCTTGTTGGAAGTGCTCCCTAGAGTAGGACGAGGAGGCCAGATCAGGAAGGCAGCCCCCATCAAAGCTCTCACCCTGACCATTTCTGAAACTCAGAACGTTGGGACCAGAGGGCAGGCTGAGGTGCTGAGTACATGCGGGCTTTTTCTCACCCCCCAACAGTCATGACGGCGGGCTCCTGATTCACGCCCGCTTCTGAGACGATCAGTAGGTAAGAGCGGATTAGGAATGGCTGATTCTGGAATATAAAATGGTGGCATCCTGAGAAACCCAGTTCAACCTACAATTATAGAGAAGCCATTTCCTCACAAACGCCTAGAATCCTTTCGTGACTTCAGGGTACGAGAGACTTCTGGTGCTGACCATCCCCACAAGGTACCCAAATCCTTGGAGCACCGGGATGCTACATCCTGTGGATAAGGACAACTGCTCTTTTGGTAGAGGGACAAAGACTATTCAAAGACTATTTCACAGCTGAGGACATAGTGTGAGATGATAATTGAATGCAGAGTCCGCAGTACTCTGAGAAGTTTACCATCCGACTCCTGGCTTCTGTCCTGGTACTTGCATGTGAGCTCACAATGGAGGCCGTGAGGCTGCCATGATAGAACCTCAACAGAAACCTTCCCTTCTTGGCTTGAGACTCTGAGCACTCCTGCCTGATGCATGCTAATCTAAGGCCCCCGAAGCTAATCAGCTGTGTACTGTTTCATACCATTCAAAGTAAAACCGAAATGGAAAAATTCCAGGCCCCCATCAAGTTCCAGGTAACATGTGGGGAGGAGTAAACAAGAGAAGGAGCTGCAGGTCCTTCCGGGGTTGAGAATTAACTGATACAAAAGCCACTGGCTGGGCTGGTGATTTCAGTTTTTGTTACTGTAAATTACCAAAGAGCTGGCCTCTACCGTATCTAGTTCCTGTAGCTTCACAGCATTTTGATGCAATCAGCTCTACGCCTCTCTCCTCACCACAAAACCCAGAAGCACAAATCACCCGCTAATAATTAGATCCTTATTTGCAATAGATACTAGCCTGCAGGAGTCTGTTAGTAATTAAAAAGAAATTCTACAGCCTCTTGAATAAAATGACAAAAATAAACGGGTGAGCTCTTCGAAGAAATAATAATAAAAAAAGGCCCTGCCATCAGGAAGCATTATTATTATATTTCAATATGGAAATGTACAGACAAGTAAAAACAATAAATTGTAAATGTGAAAAGATTTTGGTAGGACTCATTGAGCACACCAGTTTCTAATATATCAGTTGAATCTATCTGCTTCAGAGAGTTACGATCAATCTCAGTCCCTTGGTGGCAGTCAATCCTGTAGGATTATAGAAACTCAGAGGAGGTAGCAGGGCTGTGGTGGGGAGAACAAGGAGAAGATGCCAAGGATGTGAGTTTTGGCTTTGCCACTGGCTGGCTTTGCAAACTGGATCACACTGCTTCACCTTTCTGGGCCTCAGGTTCCTTCTTAGAATTAGGAAAGGCTTGGACAATCATCTTTAAGGTTTCTGCTAGTCTGTGATTCTGTGACTCAAGGGCAAGAGAAAGTGACGAGAGAGGAAACCAAGTCAATAGCAGGATGGAAAATATTGACGTGCGTAAGACCAGGGGTGGCAGAGGCACTGAAATCACCAGCAAATTCCATGGAAAAGTGTCCTGTAAATGGTCATCAACTTACCCCATGCCCCTGAACCTGTCCACTTTTCTACCCAAGAGATTTTCCTGGTGCTTGCAGAACTTTTTTCTACTTGTATATGAGGAAGCCTAGAACACTCCTAGCGACAGCCCTCAATCATGGAGGAATGGGAGTTGAGTTGGCATATTAAGACCTCAGATTTCCCATCATTGTTAGGACAAATCCAGTGAAAATTCTGTGTGGTTTTTCAGAGGATCCCCAGCAGGAGAGAACCCTAGTTGCCCTCCGTGATAACCAACTCAGTAATACACTTTATTGGCTTTTTCCTTTCTTTGTTTACACTCCCCGGTCTCTCATTCATCCTTCCTGAGACCACCCCCCAAATGAACCATCTTTGTTTTCGACAAAAGCCCTATATCTGGCTGGTTTGCACATCATCAATAAGAATGGAGTGTCCCCCCAGTTCGAAAACCAATCTGGAGAAGTAGCAAATCAATTTGGGGTCTATTACCCATATAATCTAACACCCATCACTTTCCTTTTTGTTCTAAACAGCTAGTTTTGAACTGATCAAATGAGAATTGTATAACTATAACAAAAACTAATGCTTTCTATCAATAACCTGCAAGAGTTATTCAGCATATACTAACCCTCTCGGGGTCAGGGAAATAATGAGAGCACCTTATTTGCAGAAACGTAATCTGTTCCATGCTAGGGATGATGTTTGTTAGGGAGATTGAGTCATAGCTCTATTTTGAGCCCATAAGGATGTACAAGTTATGAAGGTACAAATTAGTCCTTTTGACAGGACATCATTGAAAATGTTAACAACATTACACTAAAAGACCAATGAAGACTTAGTTTTAATAGCAGCCCCCAGTGATGCTTGCCTCCTGGTATTATAATCCCCTCCCCTTGACTGTGAGTGGGACCTAGCATCTTGCTTCTAACGAATACATCGTGGCAAAAGTGATGGGATGTTACTTGCATTATTAGGTTATAAAAGAGAGACTTCCATCTTGCTTGTACTTTCTTTCTTGCTGGCGTGCTCTCTCTGGCTCTTTTCGTGTGCTGGCCTTTGTGGAGAGGGCTCCCTGGCAAGGAACTGAGGGCGGCACTTAGCCAGCAGTCAGTGAAGAGCCGAGGCCTCTGTCCAAAGACCCAGAAGGAACTGAATCCTGCCAACAACCACATGAGTTGTCTTGGAGGCCGATCCTTCTCTAGTTGGGCCTTCATGTGAGACTGCAGTCCTAGCGGACACCTTGATTTCAGCCTCCTGAGAGAGCCCGAGACAGAGGCCCAGTTTTGCCTGGATTCCTGATCCATAGAAAGTAAAGATTAAAATGGCAGTTAAGCCACTAAATTCGGTGTTGGTGTTGGTGTGTGTATGGGGAGGTGTAATTTGTTATGTAGTGATAGTTAAGTGATACATGACATCTTCAGGAGAGAGCAAGAGGGAGAAGAGAGAAGGAAAGGGAGATAACTTGTCTGTTATAGGCCTTACCAAGTCAGAATTTGGTAAGATCTTGTGGCTTGGTTTTGGACTTTTTAAAGATGGAGGTTAGTTAAAAATAATAGCCAAGTTATCTGGAAGGATATAATTAGCATAAGAGAACAAGAACCATAACACATTCATTTTTAATCTTCATTCAAGCAGCCTCCCTGCTTAAACCTATATAAAATAGCTATTCAAAATCAATTTACCTGTGCTGGAGTCCAGGGGTCACTGACAACTGCCCATGAATTAAATCTGTCCTATTACTTTTCTTTGTAAATAAAGTTTAACGAGAATGCAGCCACACTCATTCAATCACATACTGTGTGTAGCTCTCTACTTACTGCTTACAATGGTAGAGGTGAGTAGTTGCAATAGAGCTCTACCAGCTCAGAATGCCTAATATATTTATTCTCTGGCCCTTTACAGAAAAAAAAATTGTCGTGAATTCCTGAACTAATCATATATTGCAATTCAAGTAAATAGTACCCAGGGTAGTCTGAGTTGATAAATTTTCCCTATGGTTTGATCAACATAGAAGGTAAAACTGGATAATTCATACCCAAACATTCCATCATGAGGGTTTTGTTTTTTTTTTCCTGGAATCACTTAAATTCCCATCTCAATTTCTTGTTGCTGTTGTATACAGATATAGGGTCCCAAACAGAATTGCATATTTTTAGCAGTCGGTCAACAAATCCTTGTGAATTGTTCAATAGTGGATGGCCATGCACTCTATCCATGCTCTGTTGGCATGGTGTTAAAACCTATTTGCACCAGTGTTTGACTTTGAGCTATACACTTTGGGCAAGATAGCTTAATCACTCTGTGCCTCAGATTTCTTAGCTGAGAAATGGAGACAATAATGGAGCTGATCTCATAGGTTTGCTGTAACAATTGAGATATACGTGAACTAACAAGCAGATAATGCTTACAACTTGGCCTAGTCCTTTGTAAATGCTCAAACGTGTTAACTCTGATCATCATGGCGGAGCTGACCTCCTGTACGCCCATGCTGCCATTAAAGTCAATGCCTTGAGTACTGCAAATTAGTTAGATTAATTAATAGTTTCATCCAATTTAGGATCTTCATTAAAATTAAATGTGGGAGTCAGTCTCGTGTGACTCCTTCCTGAATGGAAGCACTTAAGAGATATTGGGCAACTGCTGTGTCTTGAAATCAATGCTATCAGTGAGTGGCTAATTTTCCTGCCACTATTCTTGTTTTAGAATGACCTTTTGGCCTGAAATGGCTTGGTTTTACCTTTAAATCCCTAACTGTTTACTTTTAGAAAACTGGGCAAAATCATTCTTGTGGAATTTAGATAAACAGAATGCAAACTGTATATTTGCACAAATCCTATTTAGAGATTCATTTCTGCTTCTATAATTCATAATTGAATTTGATCTTTTCCATAAACTTTTGTTGAGCCTTATCCAATATTATGACTCATGGTGGTAATATGGAAGGCATTTATGAGTAATGTTATGAGAATGCAAAGTTTGTGTAATTTTGCCCAGTTTTCTCTAACATTCTGAAGCATATTATCACCATGAAAAATTAGTATTATGTATGTTGTGAATTAACATTGATCTTTCAAAAATGTTTCAATACACAATTCATTCTATCTCCACATACTATAGCTGTGCAGCTACTAAGGCCAGAGAGCTTGAGAGATTTCCCCAATGTCAAAGAATCGGTTAAGAGCAAAGCCAGACCTGGAACAGGATTCTTGGTCCAGCCTTATTTCCACTGTGACATTACATATTCATTCTAGTTTTAACATTTGGAATATTTTTATTGTGCTCTAAGTCTTTTGGCATTGTATTTCCTAGTCCCTTAGACCTCACAATTAATTGGAAAATTTGATTAATCAGCATGCTTCCTACAATGGGTCTCTCCAGGGGATTTGTGCTTATGGAAAGGGTTTGGCCCAGATGGTATCTTAGATTCTTCCTTATTCTTTTGTTTTTGCTCATCGATAACAGATTTTTGTGTTATTCACTGTTCAGATATTTGTGCGTGCCTAAGTGATGTGGATAGCCAAAGACTGACTATACTATCCCCTCCCCCAATTTGAGGATTGATCAAGTTCAATATTTGCCTCGTTTGCCCATACTAATTCTCCAGTGGTGACTGAGGTTATTTAGAGTAATTTGCAAGGACTAGATGACAGAACATCAATCATAGAATCTTAGAGCTGAGACAACTTTCTAGATGAGCTAACTGAATTCCCTCATTTTCCAGATGAGGAATGGAAATGAAAAGGGCGAGATTGTTTATGGCCGCCTGCGTTAAACTCTGCTGATCCCATGCTTTCGGAAAGCATAATTAAGCATGGAGGTGAAGGTGCTCTTCAGAAGAGATAAACAGCAACTAACTCAAGATGTATTTGGATTAGCGGGCTCCCATTTGGGGATGAACATATGTCCCGAAAACTTAAGTTATAGAGTCAGTCACAACTCATTGCAAATTACTTTAATATAATCAGTACTTAACTGAGCCTGGCCTAATTGGCTGGAATTTACATTGCAGAAGAGGAAAAAAAAAGGACTGAAGAGGTTTCTGAATGTTGGAACTAGATCAGTCATATGAGATTAGTGGCTTCTTCAAGGGCTGAGTACAGAATAAGAGTAGAAATACTGAACACTGGCCACTTTGCCATTTTTTCTGATGTACTTGGGCTCTTGGTGCACTACTGACCACATCTGGGTACCAACGTTGGAGGCTGCCAATATCTGGATGGGAATCATAGGACTTGTTTAGAATGTTATCTACTTGCCAGACACCTTCAATCTGTCCTTAATATTTTCTTCCCAGTATCTCCCTCCCTCTCCCTAGTCTTCTTCTCTAAGAGGAATTCTAAAGAAGGGAAAGCTATGGAGATACTCATCCATCCATTCCACAAATGCTTCTGAGGATCTTCTGTGTGCCCAGTGCTTGTACATGTTCCCTGTTCTCAAGGACCTTGAACGTGTTGACAAGTAAATAAGCAGTTGTAATACAGGGTGAGAATTGCGAAAATAGCAGGAAGTGCAGGTGCTAAATGCGCAGAGAGGAAAGGAGCCCATCTGGGCTTAGGGTATGCATGGTTTAAAAACCTGTGTCAGAGGAAATGTCCAGTAAGTTGAGGCTTGCAGTGAGCATGAATGGAAGACCTAATAATATAATTAATTAATAACATAATTAATGAGGAATATCTGACATTTTTGAACTCTCTAAATAATACGCCTTCTTTGCACATACCCATAGAGTGTTCACAAAAATCAACCATGTACTAGACTGCAAAGACCAGCTCAGTAAATTTCAAATATTGGAAATAGTAAAGCAAGCGTTTTCTCATAATACGGCAAAACTAGAAATAAACAAAAACAAGAACAATGAAATCCAGAAAATAAGGAGAACTCTCTTTTTGGGGTAAAATGCATTTCTCTTAATTCTTAAACCAAAGAAGAAATATAAACTGAAACTGCATAGTGTCTAGAAAATAGTAAGAAAATATGTATGGCAATTTATAAGGCCTATCTAGTACAATACTCAGAATATTTATATTTAATATTGTATCAGTAAACAAAATAGATTATAGGAAAGTAGAAGGGAGGACTTAGAAGTTGTTTTTTATAAGCAGGAATTAATGAGTTAGGAAAAGGAAATCATCTGAAAAATAAATACAGTGAAAAACTAGCTCTTTATAGTAAAACAACAAGATAAACTGCTAGCTGGACTAACCAAGAAAGAGAAAATATCATTTCTTATTTTATATGCTTCTAATAGTCAAAAAACAGAAAAAAATAAGACTACTAAAAGACTACTTTGTTCAACTTAAACATATTTTAAAACCTGGATGAAATGAACAATACTTTAGAAAATATGATTTACTAAAGCTGATCCCAGAAAAAATTGTTTAAAGATCAAAGCAGACCATTTTCCTAGAAGAAAGACACATTTATTCAAGGGCTACTTTTTTCAGCATATAGATAACCCTCCTTACATAAATTAATATGAAGTACTTTAGCAATAGATTTTCTTAGAGCAAATTATCATTGTATTATTTAATAAATCCTATTTGGTTATAACATTTCTTTGTTATGTTCAGTTAGCCACTGTATAGTACATCATTAATTTTTGATGTAGTGTTCAATGATTCATTAGCTGCATATAACACCCAGTGCTCATCACATCACGTGCCCTCCTTGATGCCCATCACCCAGCTACCCCATCCCCTTGTGCCCCTTCCCTCTGAAACGCTCAGTTTGCTTCCCCGGGGCCCATATAGAGGCAGCCCATGGAATGGGAGAAGATAACTGTTATAACTTATTTTTTAATGCCTTGCTGAATTGTTTGCCATATAGAATTATTGTATCCATTTTTCTAAGTCCTATCTGCAGTTATAATGTGTGTGTGTGTGTGTGTGTGTGTGTGTAATATTTTGGGAGAATTTTGGTATCACTATTTGCTTTATGTTTTAGAAGTTTCTCTTTCATACATTAGGCTCTGGAATAGACAAATAGATTAGAATTATTCTCTTTCAAGGTATATTAGAAGTCCTCTGTGAAGGGATCTGGGCCCAGAATCTAATGTGAGAAATTATAAGGTTGTCTTCTGATATGCTAAACAGATATTTGTAAAATTCAACATAAATTCTTGATAAAATATTCAATAATATTAATTTGGAAACTATGCAAAGGCCAGAACTATGTTTAACAGGGGAAACACTGATACAATAACAACTAGTGTCAGGAACAAGGCAGGGATGCCCACATTACCTTTATCGTGCAACATTGTACTAGAGGTAGACATTAAGGCAATTAGCCAAAGAACTTAACTAACTAGAGCTATAAACATTAGAAAAGAGATGGTATTACAACTATTTATGAATCATATAACAATCTACCTGGAAAACCCAAGAGAATCAACTGAAAAGTCTATAAATGTTAAAAGAACTCACTAAGGTAGTAAAGTATGAAATTAATATATAGAGATCAAAAACTTTTATTCATATAAAAACATAATAAAATATCTTACTCACCATAGCAATAGAAAAAGAATAAATGTTTACGAATACACTTAGGAAGTGTGCAAGAACACAAAAGTTGATTTAGGAATCAAATGAAAAGACATTCCATGTACTTGCATAAGAAGTCTCAATACCATGTAAGTTCTAATCTTTTTATAGATTAAATTTGTAACTGTATGTGTTCCTGATAAATATGTGGAATGTTTACCTGTTGAGAGGGATGCAAACTTAGAAAGTGGGCCTGTGGAAGATGGAGTCAGGGGAGACTTCTTTTTCGTTTCGTATATGGGCATTCATATAAATGTATTGTAGATACTGCTCCAAAGAAGACATAGGAATGGCTAACAGACCCATGAAAAATGTTCAACATCATTAGCCATCAGGGAAATTCAAATCAAAACCACATTGAGATACCACCTTACACCAGTTAGAATGGCAAAAATTAACAAGGCAGGAAACTACAAATGTTGGCAAGGATGCAGAGAAAGGGGAACCCTCTTATACTGTTGTAGGGAATGCAAGCTGGTGTAGCTACTCTGGAAAACAGTATGGAGGTTCCTCAGAAAGTTAAAAATAGAGCTACCCTATGACCCAGCAATTACACTACTGAGTATTTACCCCAAAGATACAGATGCAGTGAAAAGAAGGGCCATACGCACCCCAGTGCTCATAGCAGCAATGGCCACAGTCGCCAAACTGTGGAAAGAACCAAGATGCCCTTCAACAGACAAATGGATAAAGAAGATGTGATCCATATATACAATGGAATATTACTCAGCCATTAGAAAGGATGACTACCCAACTTTTGCGTCAACATGGATGGGACTGGAGGAGATTATGCTGAGTGAAATAAGTCAAGCAGGGAAAGATAATTATCATATGGTTTCACTTACATGTAGAACATAAGGAATAGCATGGAGGACATTAGGAGAAGGAAGGGAAAAATGAAGGGGGAGAAATTGGAGTGGGAGAGGAACCATGAGAGACTCTGGACTCCAAGAAACAATGAGGGTTTCAGAAGGGAGGAGGTGGGGGGATAGGTGAGCCCGGTGGTGGGTATTAAGGAGGGCACGGATTGCATGGAGCACTGGGTATTATACACAAACAATGAATCATAGAACACTCCATCAAAAACTAATGATGTACTGTATGGTGACTAACAACAGAATTTAAAAAAGAAGTTAAAATAAATAAATAAATGTATTACCTGTTCAGAAAATTATGAGACTGACTCACTACCTACTGCGCTAACGAGGCACCTCTGTTCAGAAAATTAAATAAACATTTTTATAAATCAGATGCAACTAAATCTCTAAAGCCTGAACATTCATATGCATTTTGTTTGGGCCCTGGAATTCTTACTAGGATAATTTCTCTATTTTTTTAAATCATTCACATCTGAAATACAGTTTTTTCCCTATAGTAACACAAATTTTTTAAATTCCTTTTGGATTAGAATTTTGATAGGTTTTTTAAAAATTAAATTCCATTAGTTAACATATAGTGTGATATTAGGTAGAGTTCAGTGATTCATCAATTGCGTATAACCCCCAGTGCTAATTACATCACATGCCCTCCTTAATGCCCATCACACGGTTACCCCATCCCTTCATCCCCTCCCCTCCAGCAACCCTCAGTTTGTTTCCTATGATTTAGAGTCTCCTGTGGTTTGTCTCCTGCTCTGATTTTGTCTTATTTTATTTTTCCCTCCCTTCTCCTATGATCCTCTGTTTTGTTTCTTAAATTCCACATATGAGTGAAACCATATGTCTTCTTCTGATTGACTTATGAAATACAGTTTTGAAAGTTAAAGTGAATTGTGTTGCTCATTTTTTGTGCAGTAATATAGAAGCTGAAGTTAATGTGAAAAAATATGAAATTGCTCATATCTGCCCCTTTAAGTAAAATTGTCTTATTGATTGTGAATTTTCATTAAGAAGTCTTTGTGTGAGTCTGTGTGTGTGTGTGTTGTGTGTGCGCATGAGTGTGTATGTTTTGTTCTGCTTCATGAATTTTAAAGAGACAGATCTTAGAATGTGTAATTCATCTTCATTTATCACAAGTCAACAAAAGGAGTTATAGTGACGAACTGGGGAGTATTCAGGGAAACAATAAATCCTAAATGTCCTTGCACTTTCGTTCTACCCACCTAACTATTCCACCCCCTTTAACAAATATAATCTGGAAATTAAAAGTGATAAAATATTCTTATTAGTATTATATTTATCTGAATAGAGTTTCAAATTTTAATAAATCATAGGCTTGAGATTATTCAGATCAAAAATTAGGTAACCTGGGAAAATATACTTAATTCTTAGACTGATGATATTGACAAATCTATTTTAAAATTAAGTTTTAGCAAAGTTATCTACTTTCTAGAATTTATTATATTTCTCTTGGCACAGTTTTCAACTACAGAATTTTTCCCAGATGGGTGAATTTTCCTGCCCTTTTTCTTAGGAATTCATTTTCTCTGATCATCCAGCTTGTTCAGAAATTGACAACTCTTCTTTTATCAGTCTGAGTCATTCTTTTATATCACTGAAAAATTAAAATAAACATATTTGGGGAGAAAAATAAAATAAAATAAAATAAAATAGTTAAAAAAAAAAGAATAACAAGAATTAGGACTGCCAATGTGTTTATTGTCTTCATACAACTAAAATGATGATGACTGCCTGCTGCTAAAATTGAAGGTTATATATGATCTTTTACCATGATACCCACATGTACATTTCTTCCTAGATGCTATTAAAGGTAAATGAAAAAATTTGAGATCTTCTTTCTTTCACAGAAGGAAAATATTCCTTTCTCAAAGTGTGTAAATTGGTCTCATTAAAGTATCTGTCCATTTACCCATTCATTCATTCATTCATTTAGCATCTTTGAATATCAGTAAAATACAGTGTTTGTCATTGTGCTCGTGACACCATATTAAGGACTAGAGATAAGAGGATGAATGAGGAAGGGTCCTGCCATCAAAGAATATACAGAAACACAATGCCATGAGCTATATTTTAATCATTGAAATTTGCAACTCCAACCAAAACCTTCTGTTAACTCCACACTTGTGTATATAATGCCAACTCAGTAACTCTACTTTGATGCTTCATAGACATCTATACTAACCTGCTCTACCGGAGCAGAGGTTTTCCTGTGGCCACATTAGTTGGTACTTCCATTCTAGTTGCTATGTTAAAAAGTTTAACTGCTTTTTCATTTAAATTCTATATCCAGGGGCACCTGGCTGGCCCAGTTGTTAAGCATCTGCCTTTGACTCCAGTAGTGATCCCAGGGTCCTGGAATGGAGCCCCATATGATTGGGCTCCCTGCTTAGTGGGGAGTCTGCTTCTCCCTCTCCCTCTCACCTGGCTTGGGTTCCCTCTCTCTGTCAAATAAATAATTAAAAATCTTTTAAAAAATTCTATATCCAGGGCACCTGGGTGGCTCCGTGGGTTAAGGCCTCTGCCTTCGGCTCAGGTCATGATCTCAGGGTCCTGGGATCAAGCCCCACATCGGGCTCTCTGCTCAGCAGAGAGTCTGCTTCCCCCTCTCTCTCTGCCTGTCTCTCTGCCTACTTATGATTTCTCTCTCTCTCTGTCAAATAAATAAATAAAATCTTTAAAAAAAAAATTCTATATCCAATCTATCAGGAAGTTCTATTGGCTCTGATCCAATATATATCCAGGAGAACGTGACCATTGCTTGTTTCCCCACTGCCAGCCACTGGTCCCACTCTACATCATCTCTGATTTGAACAACTACAATAACCTCCTAACTAGTAGTATCTCGGCTCCCTCCCTTGTTCTCCCAGAATCTATCATCAGCAAAGTAGTTGCAGTAATCTTTTTAAAACAGGAATCATATCACGTTGCTTCTCTGTTCAAAAAATTCCATCACCCATACTTCACTTAGAATATAAGCTGAAATCCTTCCATTGGTCAACAAGGACCCACATGATACATCCATCATAATTACTGTGTAATTATAATAATGTGTCTAAAAATGTGTCTAAAAATGTGTAATTATGATAATTACACATTTTTTAATTACCCCTTCATTCTCTACTCCAGACACACTGTCCTCTTGTTCTTCCTGTGCCTGGAATGTTCTTTCCTAGATACCTATTTGCCTTTCTCTTCACTTTATTTGGTCTTTGCTCAATATCCTTTTCTCAATGAGAAGTGTTGAGGAAAAGTCTACTCTGACAATACCATTTAAAATTGTATACCTCCATTTGTGCTTTCAATCTCCCATGGACTTTTTTTTTAATACCACAGCCTGTATCTCCTTCTAAAGTACCATATAATTTACTTTTTTATTATATGTATTGTTTATTATCTGTCTCCTGCTACTGCAATGTAATGTATAAAAGCATGGGGTGGTCATTTTCATTCATAAATCCAAAGAGAACCTGGTGCATAATAGATACTCCATAAATAATTCTGGAATGAATTTACAGAGTGAAAATATTTGTCAGAACACAACTTGCAGCAAATAAATTCATTGAATCACCAATTTACCATATTTAATAAATTTATCAAGTTATCAAATTACTTTAAAACTATTTGTGCTGAATTGGCCTGTTTCTAGCCAACTGTTAAGATGTGCTATGAGGTCTTATTCTGGAACAGGAGTCAGCAAACATTTTCTGCAAAGTGTCCTATAGTAATTATTTTAGGTTTTGTATTCTCTGTCACAACTACTCAGGTCTGCCTTTGTAATGCAAAAGCAGCTGTAGAAACTATGTAAATGAATGACAGTGACTACATTCTAAAAGAACTTTATTTATAAAACCAGAGAGTGAGCTGGATTTGGCCTACCAGACATAGCTTGCTAACCTCTGTTTTAGAGGACACTAGAGCCCTTAAGGGAGATAAAAGGGATTAGGTCATATACCCAGTGTCTGATCTGGCTAAACTTGAGGGCTTTTATCTATTCGGAGTGGATTCAAATTCTGGATCTGTATTTACTTACCTTATCAGATTGGGTGAATGAGTTATCCTTCCTTTTTTTTCATCTTAAAGTGGCAAAAACTGTCACTATTCACAGACAACATGATTCTATACATAGAAAATTCTAAAGATTCTGCCAAGAAACTACTAGAATTAATAAACAAATTCAGTGAAGTGGTAGGATACAAAATTAATACTCAGAAATTGGTAGCATTTCTATACCCTAACAAAAAAATTGCAGAAAGAGAAATTTTAAAAAATACTGTTTACAATTGCATCAAAAGTAATAAAATACCTAGGAATAAATTGAACCAAAGAAATAAAAGACCTGTACTCTGAAAACTATAAAACACTGATGAAAGAAATTGAAGATGACACAAACAAATGGAAAGATCTTCTGTACTCATGGACTAAAAGAACAAATACTATTAAAATGTCCTTACCACCCACAGCAATGTACAGATTCGTTGCAAACTCTATCAAAATACCAACAAATAAAACTGGAACAAATAATACTAAAACATTTATGGAACCACAAAAGACTCCAAATAGCCAAAGCTGTCCTGAGAAAGAAGAACAAAGCTGGAGGTATCACAATTCCAGATTTCAAGACAAACTACAAGGTTGTGGAATCAAACAGTATGGTACTGGCACAAAAAGAGACACACAGATCAATGGAACAGGATAGAAATCCCAGAAATAAACCTACATATACATGGTTAGTTAATCTCCAACAAAGAAGGAAAGAATATACAGTGAGGAAAAGACTTTTCAATGAATGGTGTTGGGAAAATTGGACAGCTACATGCAAAAGAATGAAACTGGGCCACTTTCTAACACCATGCACAAAAATAAACTCAAAATGGATTAAAGACCTAAACATGAGACCTGAAACCATAAAAATCCTAGAAGAGAGCACAGGCAGTAATTTCTCTGACATTAGCTATAGCAACATTTTTCTAGATATGTTGCCTAAAGGAAGGGAAACAAAAGCAAAAATGAAGTATTGAGACTTCATCAAAATAAAAAGCTTTTGCACAACAAAGGAAACCATCAACAAAACAAAAAGGTAATCTACTGAATTGGAGAATATATTTGTAAATGATATATCTGATAAGGTGTTAATATCCAAAATGTATAAATAATGCCTACAATTCAACACCCCTAAAAAATCTGATTAAAAAATGGGCAGAGAACCTGAATAGCCATTTTTCCAAAGAAGTCGTGTAGCTGGCCAACAGGCACATGAAAATATGATCAAGATCACTCATAATCAGGGAAATGCAAATCACAAAACCACAATGAGATATCACCTCATGCCTATTAGAATGGCTAAAATGAAGAAAACAGGAAACAACAAGTGTTGTGGAGAAAAAGGAATGTAAAGAGGTATAAATTAGTACAGCCATTGTGGAAAACAGTATGGAGATTCCTCAGAAAATTTCAAAATAGAAGCACCATATGATCCAGTAATTCCACTATTGGGTATTTACGCAGAGAAAATGAGAACACTAACTCAAAAAGATATATGCACCCCTATGCTTATTGCAGCATTGTTTACAATAGCCAAGACATGGAAGCAACATAAGTATTCATCAGTAGACGAATGGATAAGGAAAATATGGTATATATACACAGTGGAATATTACATAGCCATAAAAAGGATGAGATCATGCCATTTGAAACAACATGAATGGACCTCAAAGGTATTATGCTAAGTGAAATAAGTCAGACTGAGAAAGACAAATACCATATAATTCACTCATAAATGGGGTCTAAAAATAAGTAAACAAAAAGCAGAATCAGAACTATAAATACAGAGAACAAACTGATGGTTGCTGGGGTGGAGGGGAGAGTTGGGCAAAATGGGTGAAGGGAAAAAGGAGATACAGACTTCCAGTTATGGAATGAGTAATTCACGGGAATGAAAAGCAGAGCATAAGGAATTCAGTAAATGGCATTATAATAGTGCTGTAATGGGACAAATGGTAGCTATACTCCTGAACACAGCATAATGTATAAACTTGTCAAATCACTAAGTTGTACACATGATACTAATGTAACATTGTGTGTCAACTCCACTCAGAAGAAAACCAAAAAGAGGTAGAGTGACTGAATGGATAAGAATAACAAGACCCAGGGGTGCCTGGGTGGCTCAGTGGGTTGAGGCCTCTGCCTTCGGCTCCGGTCGTGATCTCACGGTCCTGGGATCGAGCCCCGCATCGGGCTCTCTGCTCAGCGGGGAGCCTGCTTCCCCCTCTTTCTCTGCCTGCCTCTCTGCTTACTTGTGATCTCTCTCTGTCAAATAAATAAATAAAAATAAAAATAAAAAAAAAGAATAACAAGACCCATCTGTATGCTGCCTATAAGAGATTCACTTGAGACTTAAAGACACATATAGACAAAAAGTGAAGGGTTGGGCAAAGAAATGGCCAAGATTTAAACCCATCTCAGAGGTAATAGTAAGTTGAGAAAGTGTATGTGACAAGGGGAAAAATATAAATACATAGATGGCCATTGTCTTCTCTTTTCTTTTTTCTTTTGCTGCTAACGCTGCGCCCTCTGTGGTGAGATCAGGTGACAGAGCACCCACCCTCTTGGCTATGTAGAATTCAAGCCAAGGTAAAAGAAAGAGCTACCCTATGACCTGGCAATTGCACTACTGGGTATTTACTCCAAAGATACAGATGTAGTGAAAATAAGGGGCACATGCACTCCACTGTTCATAGCAGCAATGTCCAGAATCACCAAACTGTGGAGAGCCAAGATACCCATCAATAGATGAATGGATAAAGAAGACGTGGTCCATATACACAATGGACTATTACTCAGCCATCAGGAAGGAGGAATACCCACCATTCGCATCGACATGGATGGAACTGGAGGGGATTATGCTAAGTGAAATTAGTTAAGCAGAGAAAGGCAAATATCATATGGTTTCACTCATATGTGGAACATAAGCAGTAGCATGGAAGACCATAGGGGAAGGGAGGGGAAATCCAAGAAGTGAGAAATCAGAGAGGGAGATGAACCATGAAAGACTGTGACTCCAGGAAACAATCTGAGGGTTTCAGAGGGAAGGAGGGTAGGGGAAGGGGTAATAGGGTGATGGGTATTGAGGAGGGGACATGTGCTGAGCACTGGGTGGATACTTAACCAATGAATCATTGAACACTGCATCAAAAACTAACAATGTACTACTATACAGTGACCAACTGAACATAATAAAAAAAAAAAAAAAGAAAGGAAAGAAAGGAAGGAAGAAGAAAGGAAAAAAGCCTGAAACATAGTAGACTGATGTATACTGGAAAAGATACAGAGCTTCTCTAGAGAGAGAGAAAAACTGGATTTGGAGAAAAGGGGGAATTGGGAGGGAGAGAGAGAGAGAGACGAAAGACTATCCTGGGATGGGTTTTTTGGGAGAGAGTTTTAGAAGTTTGGAAGAAATGGGATTGGAGACACCTCTCATGCACTGCTTCATGGGCCACAGAGATGGTGAGGGGAAGAGGGGAGAGAAGGGTTCTAAGAAGTATTGCTCTGTGTTATGAATGCAATTCTCCTTCTGGAGTTTTTAGAGAGAATGCAATAAGGACGAAAACTACAATTTAATTTTACTGTGTAGGACTTGGAATAAAACCGTTTTACTGGCTGGCCAGGAGGCAGCCTAATTTTATAAGGGTTACATAAGCACAGCACTAAACACAGAGTCTGACACAGAATAAGAACTTAACATTGTAATTAGATAGTTTTTGCTATGGTGTTTATACCTGATAGGGGGCCGGGGGGGGGGGGGATAAGGGACAGCTACATGGAGAGTAGACCCTTAAATTGAATTTTCTTTTTTTTTAAGATTTTATTTATTTATTTGACAGAGAGAGAGATCACAAGGAGGCAGAGAGGCAGGTAGAGTGGGGGGGGAAGCAGGCTCCCCACTGAGCAAGAAGCCCAAGGCCGGGGCTCGATCCCAGGACCCTGAGATCATGACCTGAGCCGAAGGCAGGGGCTTTAACCCACTGAGCCACCCAGGCGCCCCTTAAGTTGAATTTTCTAAGATAAGTAGGTGTTTGTCAAGCACATGAGCTGTATGATACGATTTCAGACTGCGGAACCAGAAAGTCTGGAGTTTGAGGCCCGTTTTGGCCACTTCTTGTATGCCTTTGGACAAGTTGCTTAATCTCTGTGTGACTCAGGTTCCTGGGAATGAACATGAAAATAACTAATGCATAAGGGGATTATGGGGTTCAAATTTGATAACACATGTGATATACTTAGAAGAGAGATTAAATCAAATTATCTTGTGTTGGTCAATGTTGTTATTATTATGAATATTTAACCTGCACTACTAGAGCTGAATATCATGTGAGAAAGAGGAGACCAATCATGGATAAGTTCACCATCATCATCATCGTTATCATCATCATCATCATCATCATCATCATCAAGAGCTGTTTCTTTGGGGGCTTATATTTTAACTTCAAGATTTGCCATTAGGACTCCTATAATCAGAACTCAGATCTCTAAACCCTAGTGGACTCTGGTGGTTGAACGGTAGAAATAACACCATGACATCTGGAAAATAAATAAATAAATAAAGATGATTCAAGAAGCAAGACAGCAACAAAATAATGGTGTTCTGCTTCTTACCTGGAATCCGAGAGGCATAACGCCCGGAACCAGAGCTAAGTTCCAGCTCCCAGAAAGCCAGGCCTCTGATCCTGGCTTGCTGAGCACTTCACAGAGCTTCAATAAGAAGAGAAGCAGGAGAGTGCCTCACTGGACCTTTTCATCACACAAGAAAGCTGGGAGAGCACATCCACGAAACTCGAGGCACTGTCTAGACCAGTAAATATTATCTCTGTTCACTTGGGAACATAGTCCCATGGATCCCAAAGTACAATACTCATATATTAAAAAATGAAGAAGTTCAGCCAATGAGGATAATACTCTGGTTTTTGTTACTTTGCTGCTGCCTCAAATATTAGATATTTTTACCTTCAGGTAATTTATGTTTCCCATAAGTGCCCTATAGCTTTGATAGTTACAAGACTCCAATAAATCCACCTGGTCCTTTAAGCCGTAGACAAGTGACATCTGTAAAGGATCCTGCTGCAGCCACCCTTGCTTTATGTCTACCCCTGACTGCTCCTAGCTTGGTTCTGCCTCAGGGATTGTATTCTTGCAGGCTGTCTGCCTATGCTTGCCTGGTCGGCTGCTTCCATCATTCAAGGCTCTGCTCAACTGTCTCTTTCCCACAGGCCTCTTCTCTGATCACCCAGCTACATTGCTCTCCCCACACAATTTACCACCCTCCATCACTTTACTGTGCTCTATTTTTCTTCTTAGTACTGATCACTACCTATGTGTCTATTCTTTATACTTTTGTTTATGTGCTTGTTTGTTATTCCCATCACATTATAATACAAGTTCTATGAGGACAAGAGCTTTTCCTGTCTTGGTTATTTATTGCTGTATCCTCAGTGCCTGGAACAGTCCCTGGAACAGAATAGATGCTCCTAAGTACTGAATGAAGAACTGGATAACTACTAGAATAGCAAGTCATTCGCATTTGACTGACAAAGAAATGGGTGTCCTAACAAATTCACTGGTCTGTTCAAGGTCAAAGACCCTGTAGAGATTCATGTCTTATAGAACTAAGACATGAATCCTAGTATTGTCTCTCCTGCTTTAGTACCCCATCAGCCATGAATATATAAGTGAGTGACCACCATATGCTAAGCACTGCACAAAGGGAAACTTGGAGGACACATAAAAAGTAGAAGAGGTAGATTTGGCCTTCAAGGATCTTCTGGTCTAACACTGAGTATACAACCTATACCGCTAAAAGGATACAAATCTTACCTAATAGTCCTTATTCTAGAGAAGTAGTGATTCTCAGCTATAGTTGCCCTTTAAAATAGATGCGAAACCTACAAATAATGCCCATATCAGGGCCCTATATCAAACCAGTTAGAGTCTCTAGGTGTTGGACCTACTTTGGTGGTGGGTTTTTTTTTTAAGTTCTCCATGTGAGTAATGTACAGCCCCTACTTCAGAAACCACTGCTGTAGCCCAGTGCATCTCAAATTATAATGTGTGCATGAATCACCTAGAGATCTTGTTACATTGCAAATTGTGATGCAGTAGGTCTGGGACAGGGCCTGAGATCATACATTTCTAACAAGCTCCCAGGTGATGCCAATACTGCTGGTCCTCGAGTTCAGTATGGAGGTGCCCAGGGGCAAGAAGTGATCAGTGTTTGAAAATAGTCTATATATAGTTATTAAATAAACTTGCAGAGACCCGTGTTCTAACACAGATGGATCTGTGGCATAGACCCCGTATTTCATAGTGAGATGCCATTATATCTGGGGAACAATTGAAAAACAACAATGTACAAAGGCACGCAACTGAGCTTTGTATAAAATGCAGCCAGCAAGAACTGGGAGGATGCCGAGGCGGGCAATTAAGAAAATATCCGAAGAACTGAAAATAAAAACCTAGCCATGGAAACCTCCTTCTGGACTGATTCTGAGAATGGCACAGATCCAGAAGGGCAGCTGCAGAAGCCTCCTTCAGATTCCTCCAGGGAATAGTGACCATCAGAGGGTCAGGAGGGGTTTTATACAGGAACCTTCAGTTGGGATATTGTCACCAAGAATTAGAGACTTCTCATGATTAACTGATCTGGTCATCACCTGTCCAGGTCTACGGCAGGGAGTAAATCAGGGGTGGCTGGAAAAAAAAAATGAAGCGAGGCCCATTCCAGGTGTCCTTGCCTGGAATAGAGGAGGGAGAGGGGGAACCCACCACTGCGAGAGTAATACAGAACCTTGGCAGTCGCTCAGCTCCCTGCCCCACAGATGCTCCACACAACCCCGATTGGCTCTGAGCTCAACCTGGTTTGTTTTTACTCAGCTTCTCCTGTTTCCAAAATGAAACTTCACAATTCTGGGATTTACCCAACTAAGCGCTTACTTTCTTCTCTAGAAAAGTCCCAACATGTAGGTAGCCCCTGTGCACCGTGGACATCACACCTGACTCATTTGTTTCCATCCAAACAGCTCTCATGTGCCTCCATTTTAGGATACCTTGAAAATCCAGGGTACCATGTCCTTCACACCCAAATATTTTTAGCATTTATCTGCTTAGGGCACTGAGTGTAAATGTAAGTTCACCAGGGGTGCATGCTGATTTCAGAGACTAAAAATGTGTTAGAGGTAGAAACACCCGCATGTTCTTTGGAGCTTTCCATTTCAAGACATCTGATTTTACTGTGGAATATCTGAATACAGATATCTGAATATCTGAATACAATAACACGGAGTTAAGATATGACTGGATGAATACACATTCTAATATAAAACATAAATTTATATTTTAATATGTTATATCTTTTGTATTTGAATATTATAATACAGTTTTATAGAATCAGGTATGATTTTACCTTGAAATCTCTTAACACGCTTTGAGATCCTTACATCGCAAAAAGCACATCGCGCCCTATCCACAGGTTTAGAATTACAAAGTATGGGAAAAACAGTTCTCCGGAATTATTTAAAAGCTCCCACTTGAACTTCATTTATTAGCAAATTCTTCCCTCATGAAACAGTAATACTACTTTCGGAAATGATTAAGGTCTTGCTGTTCTTCAGATTCAACAGGAGAAGAATATAGAATATATTCACATTTGCATGCAATTATTTCAGAGATGAAATAATCTCAATTATTTCAGTGAATACTACTTTGTCATAGTTGAATTGTTGATATGTATCTTCTGGAATATAGTGTTACTGATATGTAGATGCTAAGCAAAAAGGTATAGGAAAATTCTTTCTTCTACCTTCCATCTAAGAATGTGCTCCTTGCATCCACACTCTACAAAAGTATATCCTTTTGATTTTTAGTTAGGCAGTATAGCAGAGGGCCCTCCATTTGCTTATTCTGGTTTCTAAGTGGACATTGATGAAGTGACTAAAATAATAAAATCTCATGTCAAAGACCCAGGCTCGGGATGCCACAGATAAGCTTCCTCTAGCCTTACAAACACAGGCAAACATTGGTCTTGACTTCTCTTTTGGAGAGACAAATGAAAATGAGACCCTTGTGCACTTGAGGCCATTGGGGTGGAGATGAGATTGTGATGAAATAGAAAGGACTAGGCAGCCTTTATAATAATAATAATAATAATAATAAAGTGATGCACAAGCTTTGTTTTCTTTTTTTGAGTCCATGCTGAACAGATTGCTACTAGAATTCCTTGGTGGGTAAAACAGAGTTGGGATCCACTCCTTGGGTCTCAGTGCCCAGGCTCCACTAGGGAGGAGGCTGCGGGGAGTGGACACTGTCTCTAATGAGACAGGAGACTTCTTTGTTTTCCCAGAGGTGAAAGGTACAAGGAACATTCAGATGTATTTTCCTTTCCTGCCATATTTACTCAATTAACATGTCACTAAAGAACAAAAGAACAGAAGGGAACAAGGGAACAGGGATTTTGTTAATTTTTTTTTTTAACGGAGCTTAATTTGCACACCAGGAAGAAAAATTGATCTTCTTATGTCTGCGACTCTGTTGAGAGTGTTCTGTGCAGAAAATCAATTTCCTTGTCTCAAGTTGGTTTGCCTATTTAATTAACTTAGAGGCTTAATGGAGACAAACATGATTAAAACACAGTTTGAGAAAGCTTTCAAAATTGTCGTTTATTATATATAATAATATTTCATCAGAGATTTTCCTGTAGTCATTATGGCGTGTTTAGATTTTGTTTTCCTTGCATCAGTGTTTCATTAGTTCTTGAAGGTGATTAGTGCAATAGTCCTGTGATAATCAGAAACTAAAATATTCCCATTATGCTTTAATAAATGCAATACACTACTGCCTGGGCTGGAATGTTATGTTTTACATGAATCTGTAACTTGGTGTTTTATTTGGCTTGTCTAGAATTCTTGCATTGAACATTCATTCATTACATATTGGTCAACTAATTCGTAACAATGAAAAGTTTTAAAGATCAGCTTTTAGAAAACTACTCTTCATACCTGTTTAACATTTTTAGCTCTGCTTTTTTTTTTTTTCAAGCAAATGATCAAAATTCACATATTCCTGATGAGAGAAGAAGACCTAGACAGGAGTATATCTGGGGAATCAGATTAGGCAGGTCAGAAAAAATGTAGATATTAGGGAGAAAGAGGACATATTGCATCTTGGGCTTTCTTTGCTTTAAAACTTAATCTCTTAGCATTAAAAATAAAGTTTATTTAAGGTTGCCTAAATATATTTAAGTTATTAGGAGTGAACTTATTCTTCTCATTGTCCTCAAATTTTTGCTTGTTGTGCCATATCGCCATTGCCACAGTGTACAGGCATTAGGTACTATGCTTTCTTCTTTGTAGCCATAATTTCGTCTTACTTCTACAGGTAAATAAGGACCACCAGTCCTTATTCTCTCAAAGTTCTGAGTATAGATATACTACGATGTGCTTATTCATTCAGCTACTGATGGCCGTTTGGGTCGTGTTCAGTTTTAGAATATTGTGAAGAATGCTACTATGCACATTTATATACAAGTCTGTGTGGACCTATATTTTAATTTCTTTGGGGTAAATACCTAGGAGTGGGATTGTTGGGTTATATGGTAAGTGTGTATTTAATTTTATAAGACACTGCCAAATCGTTTCAAAAAGCGCTTTAACATTTTGCATTTTTTGCATTCCTACCAGCAATGCACGAGGATTTCAAATGCCCCACATTCTCACCACCATTAGGTAAGTGAGAATCAGTCTTTTTAACTTAATCATTTCAGTGGGTGTATAATGGTGTCTTGTTGTGATTTTATTTTGCATTAGCCTAAAGACTAATGATGCTCTCTTTTCTTTACTGGCCATCTATAGATCTTCTTTGTAGTATTTGTTGAAACTTTCTGGACCATTGTTTTATTGGGTTGTTTCTTTTGTTATTATTGACTTGTAAGAGCCCTTTTTATATTTTGGGTATAAGCTTTCTGTTCAGTTATATGTCTTGCAAAAATTTTCTCCCAGTCGCTGGCTTGCTTTTTCATTTACGTAAATGCCATTTTAAATTTAGTAAAGTCCGTGTTGGCATATTTTCTTTTATGGCTTGTGCTTTTTGTGATTTGTCTGAGAAAACTTTGTCTAATCCAATATGTCAAAGAGTTTCTCGTATGTTTTCTTATTTAATAATTTTAGCTCCTACATTTAGATCTGTGGTTGTTCAGGATTCAGTTGTTCAAGATTCATTTCCCCTGTGACTCCCTCCAGGAAGAGTTCATCAGATCTTCCTTCTGTACTTTCACAGCACCATATGTACGTTTACCTCAGAGTACTTAATTGTAATTATTTATTTAAATGTTCACTTTCCCCGCTAGGCTGGGAGCTTTAGTGCATAGTGACAGGTCTTGCTCATTTATGAATACAAAATGCTTAGACCATTCGTAATATGTAATGGGCCCTCAAACAATACTTGTGGAATGAATGACTGAATGAGTGAGTGAATTCAATTATATAATAATACTTAAATTGTATTTTTACAAAGCACTTTGGCATCAACATTTCATTAAAATCTCGCAAGAAACCCATGAAGCCAACAGAGTGTTACCTCGATGTTTATAAATTATTATTGGTTCTCCAAAGCCTATATGGCGATTAAGGATTGAGACGTAACTGTGTAGCTTGGCATTCAGAAGGGTCTGTGGTCTTATCCACCTCTCGCGCCGTCGGCTTCATTCTCTGCTATTCCCTTTCACATGCCCAATTCACTGTTCTTCATTTATGCCATTGATTCCTGCTTTTTTACATTGATTCAAGTGGTCTCTTCCACCTTACAATTCTCTCCACCTCATCTCTCCTGAAAGTATTCTACCTGTCTCAAAAACCAACACTTGTATGTGGCTCCCATAACCTGCCCAGAGAAATAACTAGGTAAATGTGAGTGTTCCTTCATTTATATAGCCACAAACCTCTATCTATCTTACCTTAAAAGAAATGGTGATTATCCTTAGCTTTTTACCATTTTTCTCTTAATACACGTCTTCTGGCTGTGGCAGGCTCTCCTCTGTTAGTGGGTTCCCCCTACTCCCCTGTCGCTCCTCAGACCAGGATTCGTGAGATCTGGATTCCAACTCTAGCTCTGCCAGCCACTGACAGCAGGGCTTGGGCCCTTCGCTGTGTCCTTTGCGAAGGACATCTAGCCTTGCCTACCTTCGAAGGCTGCTCTGGAAATTAAATAGTGGGAAAATCACTTGTACCTTTAACATGCTGTCTAAATATAAACTATCATAATCATTATTGAAGTCAACCTTTAACTTCAATCCATGCATCTCTCAGCCCCACAGTTGAAGACAAATGTGTTTGGGAGAAGTGTTTTAGGTGTGTTTTTGGTATTTCCTCAAAATGATCCTTGGCTCCTAAGTCTCCCTGTGGCCAAGGTAAGCCCAGAACACAACCTTCTCGTTCCTCACTGCATTTGGTTTTGTGTTTAATTATATGCTTTCGGATCCCTCTATGCGTTGCCCACATCTGTTCATACTTGCTCATGTCAGGCTTTCTACAGCTAATGTGAAGAGGAGTAATGACTTACTTTGCTTGATTTACTCAGGTTTTTACAGTTGTGAAAACCTGGCCCCAGAGTGGCTCTCACTGTCTTTTATGAGGTCCCAGGCATACAGACAGCAGGAAAGGAAAACTGAAGCCTGGAGTAAACGATTCCTTCCTATTTTCAGCACCATCACAGGATCGTGCCTCCCTAGGTCAAACTGAGGTTATGGCAGTGGGGCTGCCTACCTTCCTCTGCTGACGGACCCTCTCCGCCTTGCTAAAACTTCCCCTCGGGACTATGTCACTCTCCATCTTCTCTGTCACCTGTCTACCTTCTATCCCACGTCCATCTTCTCTGTCACCTGTCTACCTTCTATCCCACGTACCCTCTTCTGAGCCCTCTGGATTTGTCTGAGCCTGAATCTGGCACCCCAAATTAAGTTGACTTTTCCAGCTCCCTCATGGGGAAGGTTACTTAGTGTCAAGTTACTTAGTGACAGATGGAGAGGCCACAGTTAAAAAAGCACAGCCTCTGGTGGAGGTTTTCTGAATTCAAATTCTAGCGCTCTGCCTTACTCCTTTTCGAATGATTGCAAGTTACTGAACTTCTCTTGCCTCAGTTTATAAAGGTGTCAAATGGGCTATTGAGACCCCCTACCTCATCCGTTGTTTGGTTAAATGAGTTAGTTAAAGGGCTTAACGAGTTAATCACATAAAGAATTCATTACAGTGCCCAGTACCAAGTAAGCAGATGATGCAAGTACAGTATGCTAGTCAGTTGAAGGAGTCTAGAACAGAGCCCTAAAACACATGGCTTCAGACTCTTCACTGTCTAGGTTCTCATCTCGCCTCTGCCACTCACTGGTCACATAGTCCAAGCTGGTAGGCTGAATTTCTTCATCTATCTATAACAATAGTAACCTCACCATATAGGGTTGTATTAAGCATCATATAACATGACGTCTATAAAACACTTTTAGTCCAGTGCTTGGTACATAATGAGCATGCAACTCAATTGGCTATTTTTTTCCTTAGGTTCCTGGAACTCTCCTCCCTAATTATTTAATCATGGTCTTTTGGAGCACTGTCCATTTGTCTCCACTCACTCCAGAGGCATGGCTTTAATGATATGTCGTCTGAAATTGGGGTTGGAAGATAGAGAAGCTATTTTTGCATAGACTAGATTTGTGATACTTTTCAACTCACAGAGGATCAGTGGAGTTATTGTGCAAGGAAGACAAGGGAACAGGCAAGCAAAGGGGCAGTTTTAATTCACCCAAGAAACAAAAGCCCTTTAATTATTTCTCAAAGCACATCTATCTCACTCTGTGGGAAAACCAGCCATCTAATATTGCACTAGGTCTAGCGAGCTGCAGGTGGACTTTGCTCCAGAATCTGTGATGAGTTCTTGTTCTAGTCTTTCCTGTAGGTTAATTACAAAGAGGCAAGATAATGGATTGAGAGCTGTGTTTTGTTTGGATCTCTGTTCAAAGTATTTTGCTTTGAAAAATGACTCTGCTGTTTGCACATGTATTTGCGCAGAGTAGCTAATTATGGGTTCAAAGAAGAAAAGACCAGAAAACAGAGTTTACAGTCATTTCTCCATATTTTTTCTCAGTTTCGTATTGTTCAAAGTTTAAGTTAATTCCCATCCCTGAGGAAGAGACTGGAAAATAAAACGCAGTAAGAATAAGAAGCACATATGGCCATCAGGGATGGAGAAGGGCAAAATGAAGGCACAATTAAGTGTTCACCTTAACTAGTGCAAGAAAAGGAAGCATATTTATTAGACACTTAGATCCATAGGTAAAGTGGGTCTATGGCTCAGATCAAGGAAAGTATATATTATCCACCTTGCAGTTCTCTTTCATGGACCTACGCCACATAATGAAACCATGAGCAGAACAAGCAGAGAATTTGCTCTTCACCTTTACATACCTAAGTCATTACTGGGGATCAGGGAAATTATATAAGTTCTATGAAATCAATTTTTCTCATTAATGCCACATACAAAAGTCATTCAAGCTATTTTTACTTATGCCACCACCAAAATTCTACTTCCCTCGAAGATGAAGGCTTAAGCATTAATATCTTTTTGAAGATTGAACAATGAACAGTATTTACAACGTTCATTAAAGGGTTGTGATTAGTACTAGAGGTTAGCACTAGAAAGGTATAGGATAAACAAGAAAGGGATTGCTTTTATCAAACCATAAAGCCAAAAACCAATACTGAATTATCTTTTCTCATTTGTTCCTTTCCCTTGAATCAGCATTTAATTTGACAAGTAGGAATGTTTAAGGATAGAACAATGCTTTAAACAGTTTAGAACCACTTACTTAGGTAGGAAATAAAATTTATTGTTTGGTAGACGAAGAAGCCTTCTAGTTTTTTTTTAAGCATACTAGTTAAAAAGATAAATCCATCTTCTGAAATCATATCAGGAAAAGAAACACATGGAAGTTAGGATAATAAAACAAATTACCCAGATTTGATGCCCTAGGCTTTTCCTTTAGAGATTTTGGCTGTGGGGGAATACCATACTTCTTTTCCTTGCTTAAAGTAGTAGGCTTTGAATTTTCATTTCTTTCTAAAAATAATTCTCTATTTTTTAGAAAGCTTAGAATATTATTTGAAAGAGGTTTTCTAAATATGTAGATTGCCCCGTCAGTTCATTAGGATCCATTGAGGAGGGCACGTACTGCATGGAGCACTGGGTGTGGTGCATGAACAATTAATCTTGTAACAGTGAAAAAATAAAATAAACATATTTGGGGGAAAAAAACAAAGAATCCATGACCCTCGATTTCTCTCTTCCTAAAAAAATTCCGGTTCATTTTTTTAATCTGATTAGCCTATCTAAACTTCAGTTTTCTATCAAACAGAGCAAGAAATGTACGCTCTGGTGAAGAGAGGACTCTGGATTCAGAAAGAAGAGTGTCATTTGGACAGTATCATGGGGAATCTTTCTGAAAAAAAAAAAAAATCCCTCATAAGAACCAGAAGGGCCACGGAAGAAGGGTAAAAGAAATCAAAGTATAGAGAAAATCCAGCAACCATTGGTGGCATGCCTGGGGAAGCAGAAGCCAATGAGATAAATGTGGATAAATGGATCCTTCTCTTAATAGCTTCTTGCTTTAACTCTGTGCTAAGCCCACATAGGACCCATACTCCTTTCTTCTTTCTTTTCCAACATACCTTAATCGACATATTTTCTTATAATTTTGGAAATTATTTTTATCCTCACTTCACACCTTCCGCTTTTCTAACACCTTGTGACACCTGTGCTGTGTATGTTTTAATAATGGATTTTGTGATAATGATGATGTCAGCATGTTCCTATTTCATCCATGGAGCTGTCATGGCATTCTTGACCTTGGCCATATTGCTACAGGAATGAGAATGAGCCCTTCTAAGTCAAGGAGGAAAGGGAAGCACAAAAAGCAAAATGACATTCCTGGTATGATTCAAATTTAAGGAAAAATGATTGTCAGACCCAGCACTTGGTCAACTCTCTTATGCTTCCACTGGAAGATGCAATATTCTTTTCCTTATCCCAACTATAGAGTGGTAATTACTGTGAAGATGGGGTTAATTGGAGTCTTTTCTTCTTGAGGTGACCCCATAATCTCTAATAATCTGAGTCAGTCCCTGGGTGTTTCACAGGATTTTTAATTTTCTCTACTCAATCCTCATCTATTGCTTGGCCATTTGAAAGAATGCGAAGAGAAGAAACCAAGTGGATTAATTTTCTATCGTGTAACATAGTACCATAAATCTAGTGGCTTAAAACATCCATTTATTAGCTCATTTCTGTAGACTGAAAGTTTGGCTCAGCATGGCTATATTCTGTCCAGAGGGTCTCATAAGGTTGGAGTCAGGATGTCAGCCAGCTATGTTCTCATCTGGAGCATGAATTCCTTTTCCAAGCTCATTTTTATTATTGGTAGAATTCAGTTCCTTGTAGTTATAGAACTGAAATACCTGTTTCCTTGATCACTGCCAACCAGAGACCTCTCTCAACTCCTTAAGCCTGCCTATACCTCTTGTGGCCTTCCCCATCTTCAAGCCAGAATAGAATCTCTCTTGTGCTTCAAATCTCTCTGACTTCCTCTTCTGCAACCAACCAAAGAAAGCTTTCTGCTTTTAAGGGCTCATGTGATTAGATCTGGCCTACCCGGATCATTTCCCTATATTGAGGTCAATTGTGCCATACAACATAACACAATCACAGCAGTTATATCTCATCACATTCATAGATTCTGGGAGAAAAAAGGCATTTTTAGAATCCTGCTTACCATATCAGGTCAATGAGCATATTTAAAGGGATCCAAGACTGTCTTTCCTTTGAGTGGAATAATTCTCAAGAATTGTTTTTCTTAAAATCCATGAAGTAGAAAGTTTAAAAAAAAAAGCAAAATAAAAATAATTGCCTGGTGGGCATATTAATAGTGAAAAATCCATGTGGCCATAACTCAGTGAATTGTGCAAAAAAAAATCATGATCGAGTGCAAATCGTTGCATTCTTACGTGAGCATTTTGGGGAAGGTAACATCGTGATGGCATTGGATAATAAAGGGTGTGATACCCTTCTAAATGTAATGATTCAGCAGAGGAAGGACAGTCAGTCAGCACTGTCCTCTGTCCTCATTCCCTCATGGACTGAACGATCATGCCTGGTTGTGCCTTGGAAGGTCTCTTTCTTGAAAGATTATTTCTGACATGACACTGGCACATGTAAAAGGATAGATATGAAGACTTGGTTCTTCGAGTATTAGGAAGAACAGATTCTCATTAGTAGAAGATCTGCCAGGCACCTAGCCTAGGCAGATGGACTTAATGAGAGAAAAAGCCCGTGGCCCCCTTGAAGTTACTGACAGAGAATAAGTGCTCTTACTTAGGCAATTTCTCCCCTGCCACATTTGACTTGTGCTTTCTGGCCACTTGGATGTCCTTGAATGTATAACCTTTATCAGAGTGCCTTACAGATTTTACAAAATGATTCTTATGAAACCCAAGTTCCCATTTTTATTGAAGCACTCCCGTGTCTTGGGCTGCCTGGAAGGGGAGCTGCTCTTTTTTCCCTACATCTTTTAGTTCCCATTCAGGGCCAGACTGAACAACTTACGAGTCATGAATATGTATCATTTGGCCTGGGCCCTCCTAACTCAGGCACAGTGGAGCTATTAGGCATATGCTGGGTCCTCAAAGCCAAATGGACCAGAAGGAACATTTTCAGCAGTCTTCAGTGATCATTTCAGTGGTCATTTCAAACAGCCCGTTCTAGAGATTCACACCCAATCCCCCGGTTTTCATTCGAGTGATCCAGATCCACATGTGAATGCTTCCCCAGTTCACTAGATAATGTTCTGATCTTCTCGTGATTAAACAGACACAGCAAGGGCCTAATCTGGCACCATATGTAATGTTATTAATAAACAGTACTTCTTGACAGATTGCTATATCCTATACATCACTCTAAGAGCTTTATATAGGTTAATCCCAGTGCTCTCCCCAGCGCTGAGACAGGCAAGTCATGTCATGATCCCCACTATACGGATGAGGTGTCAGAGGCATGTAAATATCACCACCGTCATATGGCTTGAACCCAGATATCTTGGCTTCAGAGTCTCCGCTCTGAACAACTCAAATGTGGGATGGTAACTCACTTCTAATAACATATGCAGAAGAGGAATCCTACCAGATAGAATTTTGCACTTGAAAAAAATAACCATTTTGAAATCACCACTTTTGGAAACACCACAGAGAACTTCTAAAAAGACAAAAATTATTACCCCTGAAAAACCTCTCTAGATTGATTTATGAAAATTATGTAGAATTCAACATACAGTACTCAGATAATAGAGTTCAAATAAAAAATTGTGCTTGCTTGATAACATAGTGGGCAAAAACTTGGAACAAGCACTTCACAAAAGAAGAGAATCAAGTGGCCACTAAACTTACAACAAGGCGCTCGTCATCATTACTGATTAAGGGCATGCAAGTTAAAACCCAAACAAGCTACCTCCAAACATCATCTGAATGGCCAGAATGAAGAAGACTGCCGTTGTTGATACAGATGTTGATACGGATGTGGATGCCCTCACACATTGCTAGGGAAGTATCAACTGTCTTAACCACTTGGGAAAACTCCGACCCTGTGGCCCAGCAATTCCACTCCTAGATATAGTCTCAAGACTAAACGAGTGCGTATGTTCATCAAAAGTTATGTGTCAAATGTTCACAGCAGGTTTAATCCACAACAGAATGAAACCTGGACGTGATACCCATCAACAGGACACTGGTCAACAAAAAGCAACAAATTGCAGCTACACAAACACAGATACATCGCATAGATGTCCAGTTCTGTAAGGAAAGCCTGTCATAAAAAATACATAGTATAAAACTCCACTTATGTGAAATAAAAGAAGAGGCAAAACTAATCACTAGTTAAATACGTCAGAACAGTGGTTTCCTCTGAGTGGGGAGTTGACTGTGAAGGAGAAATAAGCTTTCTGGGGGTACTGGAAATAGTCTACGTCTTGATCTGAGATGTATATATGTGTAAAAATTTGGGGAGCTATACCCTAACATCGGGGCATTTTGTGTTTTGATGTCTGTATTTTTCTACTCTAATGAAAAGAAAAGATTTGTGCCTGGGAAATTTTTTTTTCCGTGATTGAACAGAATATTTTAGCTCTTTTTCCTTTCTTTTTCATTTGCATGACATTCTTTTCCCTTACGCTGCAAGCAATATATTTTTTCTTTTTTTAATTTAAATTTTATTTTTTCAGTGTTCCAAGATTCAGTGTTTATGCACCACACTTAGTGCTCCATGCAATCCATACCCTCCTCAATACTCACCACCAAGCAATATACTTTTTGATTATTTTTTTAAATGATGAGTTTACCATATAATTCTAGGCATCTTCCAAACAAAAATAATAAAAAGAGCAAATATAGCAAACAAACAGGAAGCTATTTAAATAGAATTAAGCTCTCAAGTTTAGACCGATTTCAATTCTTCTTGTGGGGTTTTTAGGCATTTGGGTGGCTCAGTGGGTTAAGGCCTCTGCCTTCGGCTCAGGTCATGATCTCAGGGTCCTGGGATCGAGCCCCGCATCGGGCTCTCTGCTCAGCGGGGAGCCTGCTTCCTCCTCTCTCTCTGCCTGCCTCTCGGCCTGCTTGTGATCTCTATCAACTAAATAAATAAAATCTTTAAAAAAAAAAGAATTTCGAATCTTACAAAGGCACCATAGGTCAGAATTGCTAATGAATGTGCAGCATTTGAGGAGTGGAAAGCAGAGGGGCACAGGGCTCAGAACTGGAGAGCTGGCTTTAACAATTGTCCCTGGGGTTCCCATGCTGACACTGGAATAGAAAAGCATTGTCACCGAATAGAGAAAACCATAAATAATTACCACACAGGAGGGAATTTCTTCGAAGTATTAAATTGCCTAAGTTAACTAATTAAATGTTGAAGATTTCCTTCCTTCTGATGTGGGATTTTCTCCAATGGAAAATCCCTAATCTTCCTTTAGTTACTCATTCACTAAATATATACTGAGCACTTACTTCATACCAAGCTCCGTGCTATGCTGAGTGCCCAGTGGGTCTCTGCCTTCATGAGGTGTAAGTCATATTTCTGTATGTCTGTAGTGTCCTATTTCTCAGCATTGGGGCTGTGATTCCCATTAAGAGTCACCTGGGAAAGAAAGTTTGGGTAACTTCCTAAGAACGACCAGCAGGACTTTGAAGGAGAAGAGAAGAGAACTTATGGAATAGACTATGCAAGACTTTACTTGTGGAGTGTGTCATGTCAGACCCCACAATAGCCTTGAGAGGTAGCTACCATGATAACTGGCTTGACCATGGACGCTTACAGCCAATACGGGGTTCAGGTCCAAGGCATATGAACCCTGGACATTTTATCCTGCAGGAAGCTGCCTCGCTTCCACCTTCCTGAGGACCCTTGGCAAACCTTCCTTTTCATAGTCCTCGAAACATCAAAGAAGCCACATATGATGTAAGTTTGGTATGTTTTCCCTATGTGCTCAGAGTGCCAATTCAACAACCCTTGTCCACGTGAGACACCAAGTCCCAGAGTCCAAGGATATTGGGTTAGTGCTTAGGAGACATGTAACCGAGACCCTATTCTTTCTCTAGTAAATCTTCTCTGGATACGGATAAAATCTTATGCATAAAGGCAATAACAGTATTTGCCCTACTTATGTCCAAGACTTGTTTTTATGATTAAATAACAGAAGAGGGATCTGAAAGCTAAACACTTATGTAAAAAGAAGGTATTATCGTTCATAGTTTATCGTCCCAAACAAGCATAGATATTGTATATTTTTATTTCACCGTTTTAAAGGTTTTTTCTTCGTTTTCATATATGGTTTTTATTTTCGAAGCTCTTGTTTTCAGAGCTACATAGAGAGTGACATTCATAGTCTTCAATATATGCACCATTATATATATATCCCTTATATGAAACCCATGGGAACATTTAAGCACTGTAATTCGAGTTTTTCAGATTTTATTAAGGTAATACTGTAGCATGTACAATTTATTACATATTACTTACTCCTTCTGGGGCTTGGGGAAGACCCTGTAATCAAACACATTAATATTTCTTTGGCAAACAGTGTGAATATTCACAATAAATGGGATATGTAGAATGTATAATTAGCCTCCCATTAGTTCAGGACAGGTTTGCTGCCAAATGAGCTGTGGAAAACCTTTTGGTTTTCAGAGCTTTGGGGATTTCAGAAGTATGGATAAGGGATTTTGGACTTGTACATTTTCAGAAATGCTAAATATTTATGTCTTCTATTAAGTCCGCTTCTTTCCCCCACCCCCACAATTTTAGGTGCTTTATGGACATTCCTTTATCAAGTAGGAGTTACCTTGTCCTCCCCACCACTTTCCACCTTGGGAGAAACTCCTTCTCTTCCTCCTCCTCCTCTCCCCCCCCCACAGGGGAGGGTCTCTGGGCCATCATGTACATCCATATATCTGTTCCCTTGATGGCTACTGATTGGTACAGGGCGAACAAGCAACCTAAGCTAGGCTCATTGGGGTCCTTTCCCCAACCCTGCCTATCACAGCTGACGGAAATAGAGGTGAACTCCTGTCCCAAAGCAGACAATCCTTTCTTCTGGGAATTCGGAATTGGGCCAGAAAGAGAACAGTCCCTGTTCGGGTACTTAGCATACAACATGTACATTCAGGCACTGTCTGTAGCCAGCCTTGCTACCCTGTGTAGATAAGAAACAAGAGTGAGAGAGAAAAGAGAATAAACTAGATCTCTTATTTAGAGACAGAGAAAAAGGATTCCCCCTGTTCTTTCCATCTCTCTAGCCCAGTTTGGATACTTAGGCACCCATTCAATTCTATAAGATATTTCACTTGCTTTAAAATGGGTATAACTTTTTAAAGGTTACTTCAAAGTTTAGAATAATTACAGATTAATAGAAAGTTGCAAAGACAACACAGAGAGTTTCCATATAACCCATACCCAGTTTTCTCTAATGTTAACATTTTACTTTGTTCTGGTTATATTTGTTGGACCTAATGAACCAACGTTGATACCTGAATTTTTACTTAATTTTTTTGTTGTTGTTCAAGGATCCCATCCAGGATGCCGTATTACATTTAGTTTTTGTCTCTCTGTAGACTCCTTTGGGCTGTGACAGCTTCTCAGACCTCTCTTGTTTTTGATGACCTTGACAATTTTGGGGAGTACTCGTTAGGCATTTTGTAGAATGCCCCTCAACTGGGCACTGTCTGTTGTTTTTCTCATGCTTAGACCAGGGTTATGGGTTTTGGGGAAGAAGACTAGAGGTGAAGTTCCCTTTTCATCACAGTGGATCAAGGTTACATGCTACCAGCATCACCTGTCACTGTTGATGTTGATTTTGATCATCTAGCTGAGGTCAGTTTGTCAGGTTTCTCTACTGCAAAGTTTTTTTTTTTTTCTCCTTTCCATACTGCCCTCTTTGGAAGAAAGTCACCCCATACACCCTACACTTAAGAGGTGGGGAATTTTTCTCTATCTCCTTTAGGGTAGAATATCTACATAAATTCTTTGAAATCCTTCTGCATGGGAGATTTATTTACTGTCCCCCAACTATTTTTATTCATTTGTTTATATCAGTACGTACTCATGGATATTTACTTTATAATATGGGTTATAATCCAGTACTACGTTATTTCATTTAACTTGTTCCAGCTTTGGCCACTGGGAACTCATTCATTCGGCTCCTGTGTCCTTTGGACATACCCCTAATCGTTCTGTGTGTATGTGCTCCAATTTCAGTATGGCCAGGGAATCCCAGGAGTCGTGACTGCACCTGGGCACAAGGGGGAGTATCTCCTTGCTCTGGATACAAACCACAGTACGTTTGATCCCCAGAATTTGGGGTTGGAAGACATATACTCAGAATTCCTCCTTAGGAGTTGTTTCCAGTAGAGGTAACACGAGCCACACATCTCACATGACCTAATTAACTTCACATGAAGAACAAATTAACACTTCTCTGGGGGCCTTCAAAGACAGTGGCAGAAATTGTCTTGCATTCTCATATTTTGACGTGTGCATTATATCCCTAGTATACAGCCCATTTTCTTCTGAATAGCGACACAGATTTTGGCCTTCATGTTTCTCTTGTTTGCTTCTTTGGTGACATTTACTCACAAGAGAAGGTTCCTACTCATAAGCTACCACCTACATAGTCTCACAGACACACAGGTGTTATACAAACAGATCCTGCTCATGGATGGTGTCAGCATTGGTTCCTAGGAAATCTTCACTAAATGCTTCTGGGCCCCCTCTTCTTTCAGCCCCCTGTATGTAGTCAGAGTCCAGTTCCGCTGTCTGTCTTCATTTTCTCGGTGGCCACAATAAAGCTGATTTATAATTCTGCCCTTATTTACTCTCACTGCAATTCAGAAGGTTCATTTAAATGCTAACTGCTTGGTGTTTTTCTTTAAGGAACTGCTCAAAAACTATGTCTTTGTGAAACACTCTGCATTTTACAAAATGATTTCTATGGAGATACTAGCAATTGCCGGAGAATTTGAGAATCTTTATCAGCTTTCCCGGCTTCTCAGGTTAAACTTGCCATAGGCAATTTTGCCTGCTGATGCATGATTAATAGACCACATAAGATTTTTACTCATTTCCTAAGCTTTATTACTCATTTTAATACTACACTGACTTGATTTTAACCCATTTAAATTATTTCTTCCAAACTCCATGGAAAAATGTATTCAAACATAACGATTAATTCACTTAATTAACCTTTTGATTAAAAAATAAAACCCCAGTACTTATCTATATGGATTTTCCCCCTTGAAATAGACTGTGGAGAATTGCAACTTAGAAGCTGTATTTCAAGTGGCTCCTAATTACGGTCAAATCTACATGGAAGAGGAATTAAAAGAATTAACCTATGGCCGCTTGCATGGTTTCTTACCAAAACCGTTGTTGAAAAATAGAGGTGCTGCTGTTGTAACGAGTGAACATTTCTACCCCCTGTGACTGAGCGAGCCTTTAAACTGTTTCTGCAGGGCCTCAGAGTCTAGTTAGTAAACCCAAATGGTTTGGGCTGAAGTGGATGGTTTCATTTATTAATCCTACACATTTTTTTTTGCTCTGCTGCTGGGTCTCATCCCTGCCTAGAAACAGTAGAGATTCAAAGATGAACAATATATAATCATTGCCCTAAAGGTGAAGATTGTCTAGCAGAGGAATAAAGAGAAGTGCAAAAATAACCATAATATAAGGCAGAATGAGATAAAGGACCAAGGAGAGGAGCTTAGCCAGTCTAGAGGAGGAAGAAATTTCTCTGGGGGGCTGGCAGGGGTGGGGGGCCACCCAAAGGCCTTACATTTCCTTATTTTTCCACCTTGCTTCTGAGCTTAATCAACATTCTGGCTAAATAGCCATGACTTCTCCCCCTAGATCTTCTGCTTACTCCTCTCTGATATTTATTTCAGGTCTTCTCCTGTCATTTCTGCTTATTGTAATTCTAGCTAATCTTAAGACATGAAGTCAAATATTGCTGCCTCCATGAAATCATTCACTGTTTTTACAAACCTGATATTAAGATATGTATCTCCCTTCTGTGACATCCCGTAGCGTGCTTTTGGTCGCCTTTGTAGTACATACATTGTTCTATGTACTCCCTTGCTTCTTCCAATTAGGTCAGGCGTTTTATTGGAAGATAGCCACACTCATTTGTTTATGTATGGTCAGTGATGGCTTATGCTATGGCTGCAGAGTTCAGTTGCAACAGAGACCTTATGGCCCACAATACTGAAAATCCTTGATATCTGGCCCTTTGCAGACAATATTTGCTGACTCTTGTACTAGATCATAAATTCCTCAAGGGCGGGGACTATCTTCCCATCTCTTTGACCTACTTAATGCCTAACATAGCAGGTGTACCTTGAATATTTATTGCATCAGATCAAACTGAAATGAAGTAAATAACAATGTGATTCAGTGACTGCATCCATGGGGGCAAGCAGGGACCATTAAGAGAAATTGACTTGTGAAGAGGAGTTGCCAAATGGGAGGTAAGGTCCCCACTTCCCAAAGCAGTCCACAGTGTGTTATAAAAAGAGTCAAGAATTATCAGTCAGCTATAAGCCTAAATATGTTGGAATATATCACTTTGAAGCAAATCTCTTAACGAAACATTTTGTAGAGCAAAACCAATTTTCCTATTAGGATATTAATATTCATGCCCATACATCCCCATTATTAATTTCTTTACAAAAACATTTGTTCTTGGTCTTAGAGTTCATAGACCATGTATTAATAAATGCGGTCTTCATTGATTAGAACAACTGTACTCTTAGCATTACAAGCTAATGCTGGTTCTGATAATTATTTCTATTATCTAAATTGACACATTCAATTTATTTACATCCCACGTCAAATTTTAAAAATTAAGATTCAAAACCATCGCAGTGACTTCCACTTAAGGCCAAGAGGGAATAAGAGGGACCAGATTTACCCTCCATCCTGAATAACTAAAAAATTGGACAAAACGTGAAAAAATTGGATTTCAAGGCACTAGATAGGGAAAAAGGACAGTGACCCTTGAAAGATGGAAAACAGATGCGGTCAGTGCTGCTATTGCTCCAGGACACTGTTTTGAGAGAGCTTTCAGGTCATGATGTAGAGAGGATGGACAAAGTCCGAAAATTGAAGAGAGGGAGCTGAGGGTCTGGGGAGTCCCCAACGTCTCGAGTTCACAGGGCAGAGTACCAGAATGGAGAGAATTGCCAAGGGAGACAGACAGTGAGTTCTAGAGGTTTCCTCCAGAGCAATCAGCAAAGTACTGATAAGTGCCTACCTGTCAGGAAAGTAACCTGTGAGGCCAGGGAAAGAATAGCCATGAAGAACTAGAGGAAAGGGTATCTAGCGTTTTCCTAGGGCCGAGGACGGTGCTTGTTCCCACAACCAGATTAGAAAACCTGATCAGTCTTGGGGATTACAGTATTATCAGCTAATTACATACTCAGTAGTTGTCGCTCCAGTGGGACGTGAGCTCTCTGAAGGCTGGGCGCATGCATATTTTGCTTACTTCTATGTGCTCCGTGCCAAGCATAGTGACTGGCTCTAGAAGTTCAGTACGGTGGTTTGTTACATCTAAGATGCCAGTATTGGAAGATGCACCATTATTTTATGCACCATTGAGAAAGAAAAACATCTCTAATTAAACTCTGATTTGCTTTCAGTTTTAAGCTGCAACCCAAACTCAGAGCTGTGAAAACCAGAAAAAGTGCATCATAGAATAGAGGCTATACTGTGAATATTAAATGAAACTGAATGAGTAAAGACTGGTCCTAAAGTGTACTTCCATATTTGCAGACCATACTTTCTGTGGAATCCCACAAAAAGAAAAACCCATGCGTATGGTTTGGAACCACCAAGTTTATGTGTAAAGGGAAATGGTCTTCTCTATGAGCCAATTACATAACGTTCATTCCCTTTTTCAGTGATCTTTTCATTAGGATTACGTAAGGCAAGAAGCACTATTAGGCATGCATTTGTTTAGTATCTTGGACCTTCATATTCTCTCCAATGACAGAAAGCTGTGAATTTCCTTTCCATAAGAAAGGACTGTCTAGCAAGTGAGCAGAAAACAGCAGTAGGAAGCAAGATAAAGGGTGAGACTGTTCCAGAGAGAAGTCAGAACTGGATGGAAAATTCATTATGATCACTCAACACTGTGTCCCATAATTTAAGAATATGGAAGGAAACTACGTTACAGAATCCTTTGAGTCCCATCAGTCAACCCTCAAGCATATAAATTGCAACAGTCGTAAAAGGACATCCATTTTAAAGGCTGAAGGGACATTAGTGACTCTAAAATGAGGAGAGTAGCATAGGAAGAAAGGAATAGAGTAGGGTCCAATTAAGTTTGAATTCTGGCTTTTGTACTTATTATTGTATAACCTTGAGTTTTAATCTATCTAGAAAATGGGACCAATAATATCTAGCTCATAGGATTGTGGAGAGGATTAAATAATATATGAATGAAAAGCACTTTGTAGCAAGTTTGGAACCTAGAATCAATAAATATTAGCTTTTGTTATTTTTATTCTGAAAAAGGAAGAGGAGGAAACTGCCTGAAGTCTATGAGTATTCTCTATTGTTTATTCGTTATTTGTGCAATCTGGGTTTTTTAAACTTCTTTATTAAAATATTTAAAAGTGCCAGGATCAAAAAGAAAATTAAAAAAAGAAAAAGAATGGCTTTGTGCTGAAATGTTCTCATAAGCTCATTTGGGGAACCTGTATTTTTTTTTTGCTTTACCAAACAACTTTTATTCCTCTTTTTAGAAACAAAATGTGCCATTTATATTGGAAACAAAAAAGTACTAGGATCACAGTTCAGTAAATCACCACGGAATGCACATGACCCACATAACCCCCCAGGTCAAGAAATAGAACATTCCTTGACCCCTGAAGCTCAATCTCTCATGGTCCCTCCCAGTCACTAATCCCCTCTCTTACTTTCCAAATCCTAACCATAACTCTAGTCCAAGCACCCTAGATGAGTTTTGCCTGCAAACGTTTTTTCTGCGTGTGTTAACTTTTCTTCAACATTAGATTTGAGGGATTCATTTCTGTTTTTAAGTGAGCCTGCAGTTGTTACATTTTTGTACCTAGTAGTATTTCATTGTATGAATAGGCCATGATTTATTTAACCATTTTGTTGTTGATGATCACCCAATCTGCTTTTGTTCAACCTTGTAGTTGACATTAAATGGTAGATAATGACTTATGCCTGGTGGGGCTCTTAACGTAATTACACGTGGGAGCTGATAAAAGTGGTGGTTAAAATGGCTACGGCTGACCAAAGCAATAAATAGCAACTAAACTCAGTTCTCTGCAGTCAGAGTCTGCTTAGGAGGACCCTGTAAGCTTCAGGAACCATTAAAAGTTTCTCATAATATGAAAGAGGGCAATCAGGCAAGCATTCTCTCCCCATCCAAATGATGAACAAAGATGCCCAGTGCATTCAGCACCCGGTAAATACAATATGCTTAGCCACAGACAGGGATTTGGGGCCTGGAAAATAGTTCCTCTCACAGTCAAAACTGCCACCTGGAATCAGCATGGTATGAACAGCGTGATGGAACTTAAAATTCTTAGTTCTTCCTTCAGGAGGATTTGAATCGACTTGGTTTGAATCTTAGTTCTTCACTCGCTAGAAAAATAACTGCACAAATTACTTAACCTCTTTATGTTTCCATTTCCCTACCTGTTACTTGATGCAAAATCGGGCTTACATCATCTGTGTGCGGTGACAAGACCTATGTAAAGGGTTTAGCACCGGGCCGGGCACATGGTAGGAACCCCATAGCTGTTAACTATGAAAGATGGTGTGGCACTGTGATTAGTCATTGGGCTTAAACAACGGGTTTAGCTTGGTATGAACTTGAGCAAGTTATTTAACTCCTCTGTGCCTTGGTTACCATCATCTCCAAAGTGAGGATAATAATAGTATCTAGTTCAGAGTGTTGTTGTGAAGTTCAAATGAATATATATTCTGGCACATGATAAACACTGAAAACATTTGCCCAGACCACAACAAAATTCAGAGCCGCAGTTCTCAGCCCTGGCTGCGCATTAAAATTTTGTTTGAATTCTGATGCCTGGACTCTATTGCCAGATGGTTTAATTTCATCTCTGTGTGGTGAAGTCTGAGAAGGCTTGAAAATTTCCTCAGCTGATTCTAACATGCAGCATGAAACCCTCTGCTTTAGTGACACTTATCTTTCCAGACCAATTAGGTTCCAGCAGTAATTCTTACTCTGATCACCGAACATCTGGAACTGTTGAACATGGTCTTCTTATGGTACTTCAGCGATAACTACTGAGGGCTGCTACTGTGTAAGTCACAGGGTCTATGCAGAGTTGAATGATACTAGGTCCTCTCCACAGGGGGTTTACAATAAAGGACACATGGTCCCTGATCACTGAACCAGGAGTCCAAAATGCAGTGATTGATAGAAAGCACAAAGTACCATGGAGGCAAGGAAAACAGGCCATTTACATTTTATGGAGATCTGTGAGAGCTTCATGTAAGAAGTGGCATTCACTTCAAGCTGATTTTTTTTAAAGATTTTATTTATTTGAGAGAAAGAGAGCATATAAGCAGGTAGAGGGGCAGAGGGAGAGGGAGAAGCAGACTCCCTGCTGAACAGGGAGCCCGACACCAGGCTCGATCCCAGGACCCTGGGATCATAACCTGAGCCAAAGGCAGATGCTTAATGGACTGAGCCACCCAGGTACCCCCACTTCAAGCAGATCTTAAAAAATGAGAGTGAGTTAACCTTCATGTCATCAGTTTTCATATCCCTAATAGGATTGTGGAGGCTCTTCTAACAACACAAAAGTTGAAGATTTTATAAGCTCAATTCATGTGTAGTTTGGAAAATATTTTGATATTCCAGTTTCATTAAGGCACAGTCAATTTTGGAAAGCAAATGGAGTTGTTCCCCCCTTTCCCATTATTGGGAGGGATAAAAAATCATTTGCTTTAAGTATATACAGTTGGCTTCAGATCGGAGATCACGGCCTCTCAAGTCCTAGATGCAGCCCAAAGCAATCCTTAAGTTTAAATGCACAGTCTTTGATGACGAAAATCAGAGGAAAACAAAAATGCACTTGGTTTTTGTTAGGTAAAGAAAGGAGAGCATTTTCTGGTGTCTGGGCCCCTAGAAAAGAGTACAGTGTGGCACCTGTGACCCAAAATGGTGGTCAAGAGCTCAGATGAGGACAGTCCTGGGTGCCTTCATCAGAGCTCAGAGGCTTCACTTGCATCCAAACGAACTGGAGTGGCAAGAAGGGGAAATGGACGCTTGCATTGGCACAGTGAGAAACTTCCAAATTAGTTGTGACAGTGCCGAGGAGGCAAAACTTAGATAAAAATAGCCTGTCTGCACACTCTCTCATTGTCTAAGCCATTGCTGTTTCATTATTATTTCTATGGCTAGACTGCTCTATAAGAAACAGCTATCAAAAAATGTCCATAGCATTATTTGATACAGTCAGAGAAGTGAAACTTTAAAATAATGTAATTATGTTACAGTAACATAACATAGGCAGTCCGGGTCCTCTGTGGTAATGAACAACCAGCCAGTTAAGGAGAGATGGGCCCCTGGCTATGTGGGTTCCTTTTATTTGTTCTGTATCCTCGAGAAAGTTTAGATGGATCTTTCACAATGACTAGACTTTAGAGATGTGTATATTCAATCATTCATTCTATCAACAAACATTTACTGAGCATACACTATAGGTTGGCTAGGTGGTGTTTTTAGGGAGTAAACTAGATAAAGATCTTTGCCCTCATGGAGTTCACAGTCAAGCTAAGGGAAGCAGGCAATATACAGGAAACATAACCCATAGTGGAGTTTTATACAAGTCATAGTGTTGCTATAAGTTAATAAAGTACAGTGAGAAAACAAAAAAAAAAAAGAAAAGTTGGGTCAGGATATTGACGAGGGCATGGATACGGTGAGAAAGATCAGAACAGGCTCTATTGGGGAGGCAGGATTTGAATAAAGACTTGGAAAAGGGGGCACCTGGGTGGCTCAGTGGGTTAAAGCCTCTGCCTTCAGCTCGGGTCATGATCTCAGGGTCCTGGGATCGAGCCCCGCATCGGGCTCTCTACTCAGCGGGGAGCCTGCTTCCCCCCCTCTCTCTCTCTGCCTGCCTCTCTGTCTACTTGTGATCTCTCTCTCTGTCAAATAAATAAATAAAATCTTTAAAAAAAAAAAGACTTGGAAAAGGTGGGAAAGTTTATCATGTAAATATCTGTGGGCAGAGCATTCCAGGCACAGAGAACAGTCATTGCTAAGGCCCGGGAATGACAGCATGTGCCTGGCATATTCAGGAAACCACAAGGAGGCCAGTGTGCCTAGAGCAGTGAGCACGGAAGTGGTGGTTAGTGGACTGTCATCTTGGTGACTGAGATAAGTGAGCCACGTGTCTCTCATCATTCAAAAGGCTAGCCTGGCCTTATTCACATGGTAGTGTGTATAGGATCCTGAGAGTAGCGAGAGAAAGCTAGCTAAACAGTGTGCAAACATTTTTGAAGTCTCTGCTTATGTCACATTTGCCATTGTCCCACATGCCAAGGCAAGTCACATAGTCAAATTGACAGTCAATGTAGGAGGGGCCTATTACCCAAAGGGTATGGATACAGAGAGGAGAATCGTTACAGCCATTTTTGTAAAAAATCTACCCCACTGCCCTTACTTTACTGAATTATAATGTATTTTATGTATATGTCAGTTTTCTTAAGAAGTTCTGTTTCTTTATGTAGTACATGTTCCATAATAGTTGATTTTTCCCTCACTGTGTGCCATTTATAAGAACCAAAGACGTTTAGGCTGTATGACCTAGATAGAGTTACCCATTTTAGTGAAATGGAAAGAGAGAGAGAGTTCAAAATAACTTTTTGAGGTTTCTCAAAAAGTCAAAAACAGAACTACCCTATGATCCAGTAATCACTCTACTGGGTATTTTCCCAAAAAATACAAAAACACTAATTCAAAGGGATACATGCACCCCTGTGTTTATTGAAGTGTTATTTACAATAGCCAAATCATAGAAGTAGAAGTAGCCCAAGGGTCCATTAATAGATGAATGGATAAAGAAGATGTGGTGTGTGTGTGTGTGTGTGTGTGTGTGTGTGTGTGTGTGTGTACCAGGATATTATTCAGCCATAAAGAAGAATGAAATATTGCCATTTGCAATGGCATGGATGGAGCTAGACAAAATAATGCTAAGTGAAATAAGTCAGAGAAAGACAAATACCACATGATTTCACTCATGTGGAATTTAAGAAACAAAAGAAGTGAGCAAAGGGAAAAAAGAGATAAAGCAAGAAACAGACTCTTCGTTATAGAGATTAAACTGATGGTTACCAGAGGGGAGGTGGCTGGGGGGCTGGATGGGTGAAAGAGGTGATGGGGATGAAGGAGGGCACTTGTGATGAACAATGGATGATGCATTGAAGTGTTGAATCACTATATTGTATGCTGGACACTGATATAACACTGTATGTTAACTGTACTGGAATTAAAATAAAAAAATAATAATCCTGAACCTTAAAAGCTATCCCAAAGAGATTTAGGAACCTCACGAAGACTTGAGCAGAAGCACAGCTGGGGTAGCTTCTCCCACTGTCAGCTTCCCTGTAAAGGCTGCCAACAACATTCTTGATCTGAAAGTGCCACTGGTGCTCCAGCTTTGTCCCAAGAGAATTCGTGCACTTCATCTCTTTGCATGTTTTTATCATACACTCACTATATCAACAACTCTTTAATTTGCTGTGTCTCAGGAAATACTGGAAGGGAAAGTTTATGTAGTCTCCCATATATGCAGACATCTGGCTAAAGCAAGCAGGCCTGCACATCAGTTTGCCAAAGCTTGGCTTTCCTACGTTTCAACCTTTTATCTGAGAACTAATTAAAATCCTGATTTTACAAGACAGAACGTATTCCCATCTTCTTCTAGAAATGCCCATCTGACCTACGAGAGTCATTCAAATTAGGTGAGGATGTACTTGATTCAAGGAGCAATCGTTTTTATTTGTTTAGAGTTAAAAGAGCCATCCAGACAAATTCTTATTTCAAAACTGTAGGTATCAGCCTTACTGCTTTCATAGTTTCTCTTACTGCAGTCTCTAGCTAGAAGCATTCTCATGGGGAATAAAGCAAGACCAAACATGGCAAGACCATGGCCTCTTTTGTTTTAAATTTCAAGCTGTCCTGGCTTTGGCAGCTGCTTGAAATGGTCCAGCTGGTCTTAGTAGACCAGATGGCTGAAAAGTAAGGGGAAATCTCCTTATATAGGACATAGGGCATTTCAGTTAATAATGGCCAAAGATAATACCTCTGGATCGTTGCTTTAAGGAGATGGTTAGGGATCTGTCAGAGTCACCTACACACCACATCATCCCGACTTGGCCCCTACCAACGCTGGCTCTCAGCCCTACAGTCTCTGGGCTGCTGCTACAAATGAGAACTGAAGACACACTTAGGAGTAGCTGCAAATCATTCAGCAATAATAGCAAATACAGAGTAAAGGAAAATAATTGTTTAACTCTGGCCACACTCAAAGCCTGCCTGATGTCTCACGGCTTTCTATTCAATTCATCCTGATATTTTCCTGTGGGTCGAAAGGACAACAATACACTCAGCCTTTAGTCTACTAGTAGGGGTTTTGTGCTCCATATAGAACATTACCAGCCGAACAGCTTCTTGGAGGTTGGCAGAGATGTATATTTAAAAAAACAATTTTACAGCTTCAAATGGGAAGGCACCTATGGAACAGATACCATGCTGGTATTTCATTTTCCTGTATTTAGGGAGGAGACTGAACTTTTGAATACCAAACCAAATGAAACAAAACCAGACCAAACAAAACAAAAACCACAAAAAGCTTTGGTTGGCAGGAAAGCAGCAAATTAACTTGGAATCAATAAACACAAGTTTCTTACTTGAAATGTGTTTAAAATTTGTGAAGCATGTTGGAAACCTGCCCAGAATGTCTTCTAGAAAAGCTTATTTTATGAGTGTAGCCCAAATATTATGAGTAGGAAGTCCTCGTTGCCTGGAATGACCTTTGCCACCTCCTACCTTACCTATTTAATCTGCTTCATGGATTCAGCTCAGGATCCCTCCTTCAAGCTATTTTCCCAACAGTACTTCTCTCCCTCCTCTGGCTCTCTTCCTGCAGCCCCTTTCTTCCCCCTCCATTTCCCCCTTCTTCATTTAATAGGTTAGGCATCCTTCTGGATGTATTCCATCCTTGTATTCCACATTGTTTAATAATCACCATTCCAAGTGTCTGCCTCTGGCATACTAGAAGACAAGTCTCTGAGGGCTGGGACTATGTTTTCTTTACCTCTGATTTCCTTAACCCCTATCACAATGGGTGGCACAGAGAAAACATTCAATAAATGTTAGTTGACTAAATGAATGGATGAATGAATCACCAATTAAATTACACCTGGCATGCCACTTAACCATAAGTCTTTTTAATACCATATACTCATTTACTAACCCACTCTTTACTGAGCACCTACTATGAGCCAGGTGTTGTGCTAAATGGTGAGTATATAAACATGGGTGATATCAATGGAGTCCTTGCCCTCATAGGGACAAAGCTCTAAAATTAAGTATGTTTATTCATGAGTATCCCATTCATGAGCATGGGAATGGGATATTCTTGTCTCAGAATGTCAACTAAAGCCTCACTCTGAAGGGAGACTCTACACCTATGCCTGAAGGGTACAGAACTTGCAGAACAAAGCAAATGCCATCTAGAGACAGTTGCACTCCATACCCTGTACCATTACAGAAAACTAGACATTTGAAAAGAATTAGTTGAAGTAATGGGATTCATGGATATTGACAGTGCTGTGGCCTTTTCCTTATTTTCCTAAAGATGGGGAGAAGATGGTTTACCCCCACCCTGGTAAGAGAAGAGACTGGCATCTCCTGCACATGTCATGTATCTATTGAGCTGCTGATATTTCAACAGGCTGCTCCTGGATCAGAGAGTAAAGGTGTTATTAGGAGAACTTGTCATGTATCCTCAGTAGTTTGGGTTTTGTACGAAAAAATGAACAGCAATACTTGTTTCTTACCTGGATAAATTCTGAAGGCAGTAAGCTAGCTAGAATACTCAAGATGGTAGGGTGAAAGCAGACCTGTTAACAGTCAAGTTGCATTTCCACTATTTAGCAAAGCAATGAACACACATTCTTGGTAAGCCAAATAAATGGTATGGAAGATAGATGTGAATCATCTTCAAAACATGTCAACCAGGAGGGCTATCTACTTGAGTAAGGAGATCCTGGGACGAAGAAGTTGTATGGGATATGCTGCTACGAGGTGATAGACAAGAGGAGATAAGACACCAGCCAGAGATTATATTATTCATCCATGAATGGTGTAATATGCAGGATCCCCAGAAATTACCAAGGAACTCAAATTCAACCATCAAGAAAGCCAGTATTTGGAGGCTTGCCATTAGAGAAGGCAAGAATTCAAATCCAGTAGTGTCAGTCTTGCACAACTTTCTTCCATCCACTCTTTCACTCTCCGCTCTCAACAGTAGAGAAGCAAGCAACAGGAGTGGGGAAGAGAATTGGAAAAGCAAGGGTAAGAACTGTGTAAAGCAAGGGGAAGACCAGACAACATGTCCACTTTGCTGGACATCTTCAAGCCAAAGATTAGGTCTGAGGGCAAGGGAGGGAAAGAGCATTGAATTGGTTGTGAGACTAAAGTTTTATCTCAAGCTAGCTGATTTTTTGAAAATCTGATATCAACTGGGGCACCTAGGTGGCTCAGTCATTGAGCGTCTGCCTTCCCCTCAGGTCATGATCCCAGGGTCTTGGGCTCGAGCCCCACATCAGGCTCCCTGCTCGGCGGGAAGCCTGCTTCTCCCTCTCCCATTCCCTCTGCTTGTGTTCCCTCTCTCACTGTGTTTCTCTCTGTCAAATAAAAAAAAAATCTTAAAAAAAACCCTGTAGCACCAAGAACCGTAAAATACCTGGGAATAAACCTAACTAAAGAGATAAAGGATCTGTACTCGAGGAACTATAGAACACTCATGAAAGAAATTGAAGAAGACACAAAAAAAATCTGATATGGACTATGCTAAAGTATTTATCACCAATACTTTAGCTGTCTATTAAATTGTAAACCACCTTTGTTCATTCTGAGTCTATTAATGGCCATGGCATGTAGTAACTCAGAATCTATGGAATCTTTCTGAAGTGTCCTCCAGGGATAGGGAAAATAGAACCAACTGAGGATGTTTAATGGAAGTGATTGGAGAAAAATAGAGCCATTGCTTATTCAGATGCTCTAGAGCTTAACCCATTCAATAAATTGCCTACCTATGAAAAACACATACGTGGGTTTATACACACACACATTCATATAACAAACTTTGGCTCATCTCGTTGGCATCATGATTATAAACAAATAATGGGCCATCCAAAGAACATGGTATTGTCTACTCATAAGGCCCTTTATGAGTCTTCTAATATTACTTCCCATCCCATGGAGCAGTCTTTTCTATTATATTATGGAGAGGGAATGAATAACGATAAAAATAACCAGAATGAATTGAGTGTCTACAATGTATAAAAACTGGGCAAAATGATTTATATATGTAATACCTCATCTCATCCTAGTTCAATTTTTACAAAGAGTAGGTAAGGTTATTCTCATTTTAGAAATGAGGAAACAGACTTGGAGAGGTGAAAGCCTTGAAAAGAAGGCTTTAAGATTTAGATTTGGGAAGCCTGCCTGTATGTCAAAATTTGTATTTGTGGATATATTCTTAACTTCCCAAAGTCTACTTGAGAACTTCTGAAAAGGGAGACATAGTCCTTTAGAGAACTTCTATTCCTCTGTAGTCAATGTCATATTATCATGAGATTCTTCCATGTATTAGAACTCTAATATTTTCTTTTTTTAAGACTCTATTTATTTATTTGATAGAGAGAGAGATCACAAGTAGGCAGAGAGGCAGGCAGAGGGAGAGGGGGAAGCAGGCTCCCTGCTGAGCAGAGAGCCTGATGCGGGACTCGATCCCAGGACCCCGAGATCATGACCCAAGCCGAATGCAGAAGCTCCAACTCACTGAGCCACCCAGGCACCCCACAGAACTCTAATATTTTCTGTAAAACATTTACCCATAGATTCTGTAAGTCTAATTTCTACATGGTTTCACATGGGGAAATGTGGTTGTTCATTAACTTCTTTATCCATTCAGTGAGGATTTATTGATCACCTAGGGTAAGTCACACACATTTAAGTCACTAGGTGCTGAAGTTAACCTGTTGAATAAGACAAAATTTTTGCCTGAATGGAAGATATTGGGCATCTTCCTATAGATTGTCCCTCATTTGCTCTAATCATCCTCAATTTCTTCTTTTTTTTCCATTATAAAATAAGATTTAAAAAATATATCAGGGGGACATAAACCATGAGAGACTATGGACTCCGAGAAACAGACTGAGGGTTTTAGAGGGGAGGAGGGTGGGGGATGGGTTAGCCTGGTGCAGGGTGTTAAGGAGGGCACGTATTGCCTGGAGCACTGGGTGTTATATGCAAACAATGAATCATGGAGCACTACATCAAAGACTAATGATGTACTGCATGGTGACTAACATAACATAACAAATAAATAAATAAATATACACACACCGACACACATCTAGAACACAGTGAGACACAAGCACTCATATACAAATATATTTATAATGATCCCACTTAGAAAAGCAAACAATAAAATCCTAAATATCCAAGATAGTAAGATAAATGATGATTAATATACCAGATAGACTTATGTCATTGCAAATTATGTTCATGATAGATTTTTTTTTTAAAGATTTATTTATTTATTTATTAGAGACAGAGACTGAGAATGAGAGGGGAGAAGGTCAGAGGGAGAAGCAGACTTCCCGCAGAGCCGGGAGTCCGATATGGGACTTGATCCTGGGACTCCAGGATCATGACCTGAGCCAAAGGCAGTCGCTTAACCAACTGAGCCACCCAGGCGCCCGTTCATGATAGATTTTTAATGCCATGGAAATGGAAGATAGTATATAACTATCTTTGTAGACAGTTTTGAGCCAATTTTCTCTGTGTGCGTGTGTGCGCATTTGCCTACAAATATGCATCGAGGAAAGGCTGGAAGAAAATATACCAAAGTCTTAACAACAGTTACTTACTGGATAGTTAATGATAATGGTATTTTCTCTATCTTCTATTTTTTCTCTAACAAGCATGTCTTATTTTTAAAGTGCAAGGGCACGTATTGCATGGAGCACTGGGTGTAGTGCATGAACAATCAATCTTGTAACACTGAAAAAATAAAATAAACATATTTGGGGAGAAAAAAAACCAAAGTGCAAGGTGCATACCTAGCCTGCAAAGGGTTATAGGCTCTGGAACAACTGTGCAATCAGCACAGTGGAGCATCTGCTTGGGAACTACAGTATTTATAAATTAAAATGAGTATGTGTGTGTGTGTGTGTGTGTGTACGTGTGTGTGTAAGCTTATGGTCAATTTTTTATTTTCCATGACTCACTTTTTATCCCATTTTCCTTTCTCACTGTTATGCATATGAGTCACATCTCCCCACAGTCAGTTGAGAGCCAACCATGTTTAATAATAGCCTAAGAAAAACATACGTAGGAAGATAAACCTGCTGGTGGCAAAAGGATAACCACTATGAGTTCAGAGCCAAGTATAAAATGACTCTTGATTATACCTATCTCTTAGTTTATCTGAGTTCCTGATTGCCTCTACAGACAAAGATCACTGATCAGTGACCATTGATTCAGTAATAGTTTTGACCATTGGTATAGAATCATAATAGCTAATAAGAATGAAAATCTTTAAATCTTTAAAAAAAAAAAAAGAATGAATAACAAGGGGCGCCTGGGTAGCTCAGTGGGTTAAAGCCTCTGCCTTTGGCTCAGGTCATGATCTCAGGGTCCTGGGATGGAGCCCCACATCCGGCTCTCTGCTCAGCAGGGAGCCTGCTTCCCCCTCTGTCTCTGCTTGCCTCTCTGCCTACTTGTGATCTCTCTGTCAAATAAATAAATAAAACCTTTTAAAAAATGAATAACAAATTTATAAAAAACAAAAGCTCCCATTTTGAAATGAAATGACTACTTTTTTATAGCAATGGGAGTTTGGAGGCTATAAATGTCTTCTTTTTTGACATGATCTGCTTACAACTTGTAACCAATACTTTAGCTATCTATTAAATTGTAAACTACATGTTTTGTGCATCCTGAGGATTAATGGCATGGCATGCAGTGATGGCTAGAACTAACGACTAAAAAGTCATAAGCAAATGAACCTGTTTGGGTTGAGGCACACAGTGGATTAGAATTTTTATTAGGTAACATTGATTTGTGATTATGTAGCTGAAAGGAAAGCTGTTAGTATTTCTGATATCTTTATTTCAGTAGAAATGCAACACAAGTATTTTGTACAATTGTTATTCTAGAAAATTAAAAAACATCAGAAATGGATCTATCCCTTCCTCTATTAGCATACAAATCTAATATTTATCTTTGGAGGCATAGAAGTTGGAAAGTTTGTATGACAATTCCCCCGGCATTCAGTCCATCTCCAGTAGCCAGCCACAGACCTCCTCCATATGTCATCTTATCTTCTAGCACAGAAGATAATGTGGAACATGATCTAACATATTTCATGTCAAATGCAACACAACTGAACATAAGCTCAAGCCAGCAAAGATAGGGGATTATACCTCAATTATTTGCTGGAACTAGGTTTTGGAGAGACTGCTCAACCAGTATGAGACAGTGCACAGTGAATACTAAATTGAATTCACATTCCTGGAAAATTGAAGCCAGTGGCTCAGTGTACTCAGTGAAAAGGAAATACACATAGGCACTCTTCTGAGCTGCCGGGACATTTCACAAACGGGACAACTATCATCGTTTGTTTAAGCAATATTTACAAATATAAAGGACCCGTCCTTACATAAAAATAAATTATACAGCCATTATGGATTATTATTTGAAGTGCTGCAAAATGTCTATGTACCTATTATCCATCTCATGCTTCTTTGTCCAGCTGCTATGGTTGTCAGAATTTTCACCATCTCGGAAGACTCCACTGTTCTTTCTCTAGGTAACTATGTCACTTGAAAATAATTGTGTGTCAGCCATTAAGGTAAATTAAGGAATGGCAAAGATTCGTGTATCTGCTTTGCTGCACTCTAATATTTATAGTTGTAGCTCATATATACTCAATGACATAGCTTTTCTGTGTAAATTTCCAGGAGCTTAATTCAAACTGTTTTACCATAAATGACTTCACTGAGCATCTGAATCACAATAGGCTCACCAATAAATACTTGACAATATAGCATAAGATGCATCAGTCTTACTCTAATTCCTACAAGCTTCATGGCTCATGAACAGCATGAGGTCAAAAGCACTCAAGGGCTTCTTAGACATAATTCCTGAGCCATGTTTCTGCCTCCACTCTTCCTCTTCTCTCTCAACCCTAATTCCCCTCTCCCCTAATTGATCTGATTAGGAAGGTCCCCTGTGTCCTCAGAGTTGTAATCCTCTCAAACTCAGCTCTTCACTCTCTTATTACATTGCACCTCCAACAGTACCATAGAATGGCAAATGTTCCTGTCTTCACAGAATTCTCCAGGCCACAAGACCTTTGACAACCTGACACCCGCCCCCAAGCCCCATCACTTGTTGTCAAGTAAGAAGATTTCTTACCTTTGGCAGAGATGCCCTGGAACCTGAGCTCTGGGTGGTCATTGTTAAGACGGTGGTGATGCCCAGTGCAACCCTAGCAGGGGCTGCATCCATGTTTATCCAAAAGGAGACCCAGGACAAAATGACTATCAGCAGACTGGGGATATACATCTGGATCAAATAATATCCCATCTGGCGTTCCAGGTGAAACTTAACCTCGATGCACGTAAACTTTCCTGAAAGCAGGAAATAATGATTTAAAATCCAATTCAAATTTATCTTTCCCATTCTAGCCTCCCATTGTCTAGTTTTTAAGAGTATTACAGGTGGATTTGGAAGATTGCACAAAATGCGCACCCTATATAACCAGTTCAGCTCTTTTTCAACTCAACCAGTAATGGAATTAGCAGTTATAAGAATGAGTGATCTAAAGAGTCACAGGACTAAGGGTGCCTGGGTGGCTCAGTCGGTTAAGCATTTGACTCCTGATCTCAGCTCAGGTCTTTTTTTTTTTTTTTAAAGACTTTATTTATTTATTTGACAGAGAGGAGAGAGATCACAGGTAGGCAGAGAGGCAGGCAGAGAGAGAGGGGGAATCAGGCTTCCCGCCGAGCAGAGAGCCCGATGCGGGGCTCGATCCCAGGACCCTGAGATCATGACCTGAGCTGAAGGCAGAGGCTTTAACCCACTGAGCCATCCAGGCGCCCCTCAGCTCAGGTCTTGATCTCAGGGTTGTGAATTCAAACCCTGCATGAGCCTACTTTAAAAAAAAAAAAAAAGTCACTGGACCAAACCATTTTTCTAAATCTGTGCTTGTAGCTTGATTATTTAGACAGAGCTTCAGAATTTGCAAGCCTGTCAGAAACTGACCAGTAGAAATAGTCACATTTTTGAGCTTATAATATGTAATATATAACATATAATACATAACCTGTGGTATATATGTATAGCATATAATATATAATGCATAATATGTAACAGTTGAAAATAGTAAAGTTCACACGGGGCTCTCAAGGTATGGAAAATTGTGTGTCTATCTTTGTGCTATCCATAATAAGAGAAAAATGTACATTTGTATATGCCATGCATATAATCTAGCCATTGTAACAGTTTCCTAGCTTCCTGGGTAGTTGCTTGAGGACATTTAGAATATTCCTAAAATCTGTTTACAGTGTTACAGTACTTATAAAAAAAGAGTACATACAAAGATATTAAAACCTTTTTTGATATTAAAACTGTTAACATACTATTAAGAGACAGCTGTTCCTGCCCCTTGCCATTTTCTTCCTCTTTGATTGGTCTGGAGACAGAACCCCGGAAGGTAATTTGTCCCCACAAATTATGAGAGATAAGGTTGGATTCCTCTTGGTCAGGAAAAACACCTGGGAATCAGGTTTTGGTCACTTCATAAGAAGCACAATTGACTATTGGAATAAATGTTCATGAACATTCTATTTAGCAAGGGACCTGGAGCAGTCACTGAATGAACCATCCTATCTAGCTTGCCTCTCCATGATCAGCTTACATGGTATCAAAGACTGGGACATTTATAGGAAAAGCTATCACCTTTACTGGGCAGGCATGATTTTCCAGGTAAAAACATGCCTACTTGTTACTACCTGATATTCTCCCTCTGATCCATGTGTCTATCAGCACTACTGACAGTGCATGGCTTTAGAGCCAGCTGAATTCCCATCAGCTGGTTTTCATCCAAATTCTTATCATCATGAAGGAGTGGAGAGCACAGTAACTGTATTTCTGGGTTTACAAAGATCTATGTGGTTATTCCTCTCTTCCACTAAGTCAGAGAGTACAAACTGATCTGAGGATCCAATGGCAAGAGTGGATGTTAGGAACGGGCCAGAATTTATACATTTCCTGCATTATATACAAGGTCTTGTACACATTTCCTCAGACTCATTTGACAGCACATGGTCAGCAAGGGAACAGCAAAAGAATGCCACATCTTTTTCCTTCTCACTACATTTTGGAGAAATTATCTATTGGGCTCACTGGCTTATTCCAGAGGGCCCAGGCATCTTATCTGTAAAGGGGGTTTTGAGCCTAGGTCTGTGCCTTGTAGCTCCATTTTCTTGGTAAAGATATAGCAATTAAGGGGTTGTGATATGTAGCCCATGTTGCAGACTAGAGCCCACTTGGGCTTAGCCGCTGAAAGTAAGCTTACCGGTGTTATAGTGCTTTGTGCAATAGCCAAGTTCCTTCTCTTCTTTCAAAATAAACTGAGGCAGGGTCAGTCCTTCAGCAACTTGAACTGGACCATCGCTTAACCACTCAAATATCAGGTCATTCATTGTGTACCCAACTAGAATAAACAAATCATAGCAAAAAATTAAATGTATCTTCCCAAGAAAGCTTGAAAGTCTATCCATGTAAAGAACAAACAAAGAAACCATCTAAAGCATACACATGCTCAATCAATTCAAGATCATTTTTAGTAAAGGAGCTACAATCATCATGTCAACTACATGTCATTGGAGCCAAAGAAATTGAAGAGAGCAAGCTATTTCTGAATGATTTTTTCTGTGTAATGGGAGAATGTAATCTATAAAGTCCATTTTCTTCTGCCCTTTTTATTTACTAAATCTTTCTGAAGAACAAACAAGTAAATGAACATAAAAATCCTTCGAAGGTTGTCTTTACTAGAAAGAGCTGTGTCTGTGACAATCCAGTAAGACAATCCAATTCATGGCACTAGTCTTAGTATTTCAAATGAAAAGCATTCTTCTTCTTTTTTATTAAATGAGAAGGAATTCGTCACAGTCCTCTAAAATACTTCCATTGCAAACTTGGCCCCTCTTCTAGGGTATATTAGATTTGTTTTTAGAAAGCTTATGTTAGGATCATAGGGAAAGGGAGGGAAAACTGAATGGGAAGAGATCAGAGAGGGAGACAAACCATGAGAGACTGACTCTGGGAAACAAACTGAGGGTTGCTGGAGAGGAGATGGTTGGGGGGATGGGGTAACCGGGTGATGGACATTAAGGAGGGCACGTGATGTGATGAGCACTGGGTGTTATATGCAACTAATGAATGACTGAACACTACATCAAAAAGTAATGATGTGTTAAATGTTGGCTAATTAAACTTAAATTTTAAAAAAAGAAAGCTTAGGTTAAAGTTCTTATGGTCAACCCTCTGTTATTTTACCAAGTGGGGGAGGTGTAGGCAGACAACCTAAAAGGACGTTGTGGAATAATGCAAATCAGGAATATTCATTTGTGCTAACATCTTGCTAACTGGGCCCACTCATCGCAATGACTAATATGAAGTAAAACAGATTCTCCATCATGTAAGGTCATATTGTTATATGACTCCTGAACCATCCAAAGCAAGAATGTTACTGGTTTAGTAAACCAGAGTTAGCTCTTAGTTTCCAAGTTCCCGCTAACTAAGTCATCTGTTAAGTGCTTCTGGATCTTTTTGCGCCCCAGAAAGGAAGGCTGCTATTCCTTCAGGTATCATTTCTCTTCCTTCCCTCTTTGTGGTATTTGAACTCTAACATGAAAGTGAGTAGGATAAAGGATATTATGTGAGGTCTTGGTGAGCCAATAACTTGAGCATATTTATTGAGCTTATAGATTCCTGTTTACTACAAGATAATGACTCACCAAAGCTACCCAGAAATCAATGACATGGTTAATTGGAATCTACTTTCCTCTTTCTTTGAGCCACCTTTTCTATTCAAAGTGGAAAATAAAACATGGAAAGCAAGGAATTACAAAGAGGAGACTGTATTAGCATTGATGTTCCACAAAGAGAATGGTCCACTCTGTCTCTTGCACTGTGACACTGAGTACTTGTTGGGTGTCTAACCAATGCGAGAAGCTTATATCCCCATATCTGTGTAATTCTATATCCTTATCCGGTCAGCTTCCTACTGGTCACCACAATCATAGTTGTTGCCAGCCATCCTGAAGCCCCAGGCTGGGACAGATAGATGAGGGAAAGATAGATGGGAAAGGAGGAAGTAAGTAATATGAGTGTAAAAAAAGGAAGGAATAATTCCCATCCTTCCCATTCGAAGTTAGTGGTAAACACTTTGTGGTTTCATTACTTCTAGGGCCTGCAAGGACCAAGTGTATTTACTAATTGGAGTTTTTTAAGTCCTGGAGGAGCCTCAGATGACAGCTGTGCTTGCTGTTTTACAGAGAAAATAAGTGTTGGGTTGAGGCAGGAGAGGGTTTGGTCCAGTAGAGGAGACACAAAGAAGGAACCATTATATAAGCAAATGTTTTTCTCAACTTTCTTCTCAAGAAAAGAGGCAATAGGGAAAAAATATAAATACATAAAGCCTATTATAAATCAGAAATTCTCATTTTGTCCCTGACAACTTCTTAAAACAAAGACATTTCATTATTTTGTTTATTTCCGTAGGGAGTTTCAAGGGAAATCTACAGTGATTTTAAGTGATCACAAGGAAACCCTGTCACTGCCTCTTTTTTAATAATAGTTGATGTGAAAAAAATAATAGTTGATGTGTCTTTTTATCTTTATTATTCATCTAAACCAAGAAGTTAAAAGTATTTGCTTGCCCTTGCCTCATTAAATCTCCTAACATCTGTGTAGGTCAGTATTGCTTATTATTCTCTGCACTTTAGAGAGAAAGTGACAGAACAAGCCAAAAAAATTTTCATGTCTCTTGTCTAAAAATCCCATTACCTTGGAGGCATCAGCAACGTATGGCATGTGTCAAAGATGTCAGTGACATCAGGGCTAGGGCATAAAGGGGACAAAGTAGACGGCATTTCTCTATTTCCTTCCACATGCCTTTGTGGATCCCCTACCCATCTAAGGGAAATGCCTATTCTTCCATATCATCTCTGACCCCCCTGTTCTTACATCCTCCTCTGATTAAGGTCCCTCTATCTTGTCCTCAAATCAATTATCCCTTCATGCCAAAATTCCTTTGGGGTGATGGTCTATATGAGCATGAGATAGAAACAAATAACAATTTTCTGATGAGAGAGTGATTCATTTTAGAGATTGAATGACTAATAATCTTAATTTTCCCAGGAGACATTTTCATTTCGAATAAAAGCTACTAAATCAGGTTTGTTTGTTTGAGGAAGTGCGAGTTATTTGGCATTTTACTTGAAAGATTTTCTGTGTATGAGACATGCACACTGGCTTGTCCTTCCATTAGGGCCTTGGGAGTTGGTAATAGGTAGAGAATGAGTCTTATGGGTCCTTTCTTCCTAATCACATGCTTAAAGAACCAGGTCATCAATTAAAACAAGCAGGCAGTCATTTCAACAGTGGGGACTTACAACTCTCCAGCTGCATTGTACAAGTCTGGACATCCATTGGAAAATTCTTCAAGTCCATGGGACAGGATAAGGTCAAAGTGAGTCTTATAAAAGAAAAAAAATTAAAAACAAGTTTTAAATCTGCAAGGTCGGATTCTTGAGAAACAAATCAACAATACATTTGGCATTAAGCAAAGTGACACTGGTTCAAATAATGAAATCTAAGCTCCACGCAGGGCAATGCTTTCTATTTTTCAAGTGAACAAGTAGTCACTGGTAAATTTTAAGAATATTACAGAATTTTGTTATGACCCCTTACTTTCTATTTCCCAACTTCCAGCCTCTGACTCCCACCTCACTGATCTCAAGTTTATTCTAGAATCAACGAGAGCACTGAGAAATAGTATCATGACAACAATGGGCTCTTGCCCACACTGATGTCCACAACACATAAAGTTTATACTATTTTAGAGTTACTTTGGGAGAGGTGGACTTTGCTTCAAGGACAATAAATGAAGTGATAAACATAACTGGTTGTGATAGTCATTGGTTCTCCTTCCATCAAATGGGCAAATGCTTAACTCTTCATTTGCTAATCCACGTGGACAGGTTCACAATATATTATAGCACTTATTCTAAGAATTTTGACAAATCTGGAGCAAGTAATGCTTGAGTTGAAAAAAACATTTGAGGATGGTGGTTTATACTTAAGTCTTCACCTCTCCACACCAAGGAAAGGCTACTCTGCTCCCCCTTTCCTCTTGCCTTAACTTTTCAGAGCTCCATCCAGCTCTGATCATGCCTTATATCAGGATACTGACTGAGCTGCTATCTCTTGTCCACCATTTCCTTGTTTATTCCTCAAGGAAATGATGCATACCTCTTCCTCTTTAATTTTTCTAGACCTCAGAAATGTAAGGAAGGAAACTGAGAATCATCAGATCTAGGTTCCCTTCCCAGTATTGCTTCAAACACTGTTTCCTAAGAAAGACCTTAAACTCAATAAACATTCATCTCCTTTTCAAAGGATGGGATAGGATAAAATTCTATAAATTCCCATTTAACTCTAACATTAGCATCCCTGTTATTCTAAAGTTCGCTGCTCCAAATTTTGTTCATTTTTTTCTCAGACATCTTTTATATGCATAGAACCCTCTGATGCTTGAACAGGTACCTAAAGTCTCCTTACTGTCTTGCTCATTCTTGCTCTCCTCTCCTGGTTCCCTTCTCCTTTCCTTTCTCGGCTTCATTTCATACATTCCACGCAAGCCAAGACAAAACAAAAAGTAGTGGCACACTTATGTTAAAGGAAAACATGTTTGGGAGTTGAAGTGAGATTAGGTGAAGAATCTATCTGACAGCCTTCAAAATTTTGTTAAAATACAAGAATGATTGGAAAAAGCAAGATACAAAACAGTGCATTGTTCTCAATTATGTAAAAATAAGTTTTTAATCTTGGAAATAAACACAGCACTATGTTAAAAGTAAGTATTTCTGTTTGATGGGATGATTCATATTTTGTTTTTACTCCTTATTTGGCATTATCTGTGTTGACAAGTATAATTTATTTGAAGGTGTCCATCTTCACATAATTAAACATGCCTGTCTTCAAACAATAGCTGAAAGGTAAAATTATAAAATTCTGTCTTACTCAATCATCCTTTTTTTACTGTTATTAAAATTGTGCCATAAACATACAGTATTTCACATTCTTTGCTAAACAAATTACCTAGCTTCTATGGGCTGTTCTGAGAACACGAACACCGTTTCTAAAGGAAAGAAAATAGCTTTGAGTTCTAAACAACTGACTTAAAAATAACATATTAGACAGGAAATATAATTTTTGTCAGTCATGGAGTTCATTTAAAGATAGATATAAATGGAGAGATCAATATTTAGATTTTTTCCCATCACAAAGATGTAACTTTTTTAGAAAACACAATATTGTTGAGATTAATGGCATGAACTCTTTAAGGGCAGAGTAAAAGAATCAAAATGAAAATTTCTAGTAATCACTAACATAATAATTAAAAAAAAAGAAAAAAAACTCTTTAAAACCTGGCACTTTATTAAGGGGGAAAAGAGCTCTGCGGGATGTATGGATAGGGTTTTGTTATTAACACAATGAGAATCTATTTATTCTCTCCTATTTTTTAAAATGGAAATATTTTCATCAAATAAAAAATATGTTCATTAGACAAAAACAGAGGGGATGTGCATAATTTAAGTGAATCACAACCAGAAACTGGAAATTTCATCATGATTTTGAAAAGTTTACTTTTGAGAAGTTAGAAAATAGTAATAGTGGAAATGAATACAGCTTTAAAAAACATGCAACACATAATTCCATTTGCTACTGGAAACAACCCAATTTTTAATATTCTTAATCATAGCCTTGCCGAATATGATTTTTTTGTGAAGTGAGCTTTTCACATTTATTTAGGGAGATGAGGCCTCATACACCATTATTTCTGCCTTTGTGGAAGATCTCACAATCTTACAGGGTTCCAGAATTCTTAGGGTCAAAACTATGAACAGTATTGAAAACTCCACTGAGAAAAATTCCCAACAAGCATGAAACTCTATCTGAATTCTGTCTCAGCTGAGAACATGGCCGGTATTTTCCTTCTTCCTCATTTGTTTTTCTAATTTCCTTTCTCGATTAGTTTTGTATTGGAACCCAGTGGACACCAATACAAGGAGAAAAGTTAATGGCTTGTAGTTTGCTAAATCATGTCATTAGCTGAGCAAACGAGAAGAGATTGTAAAGACCTAATCAATCCCTTCATGGGTCACAGAGCCCATAATTTATGTCTTGTTTACCACATATCTGCAGACCACAAGTTCAGACTCGCCCTCTATTTATTTTTTCCCTTTTTCATTGGAGTATATGTTAAACACAGTAAAAACATACAAATCTTAAGTTACAGCATAATGACATTTTACATCTTTATCCACCCAGATGCAGATTTAGAATATATCCATCACCCCAGAACTTCCCTTGTACTCTCTTGCCTGGACAGAACCTTTGAAAGGAACTACCACTGCACTTCTTTTATTTATTTTTTTTCTCCCCAAATATGTTTATTTTAATTTTTCAGTGTTACATTAGCCACAGCAACTTCTTTCAGGACATGTCTCCAAAGGCAAAGGAAACAAAAGCGAAAATGAACTTTTGGGACTTCATCAAGATAAAAAGCTTCTGCACAGCAAAGGAAACAGTCCACAAAACAAACAGGCAACCCACGGAATGGGAGAAGATATTCGCAAATGACACTACAGACAAAGGTCTGATATCTAAGATCTATAAAGAACTCCTCAAACTCAACACTCACAAAACAGATAATCACATCAAAAAATGGGCAGAAGAGGGGCGCCTGGGTGGCTCAGTTGGTTGAGCAACTGCCTTCGGCTCAGGTCATGATCCCGGAGTTCCGGGATCAAGTCCCATATCGGACTCCCGGCTCTGCGGGAAAGTCTGCTTCTCCCTCTGACCTTCTCC